>VZTQ01004589.1:34556-79337 GCA_013400755.1 Pelecanoides urinatrix
TTGGCAAGCTCCTGCGCCAGCTCCCTCAGTACCCTCGGGTGGATCCCATCCGGCCCCATAGACTTGTGCGGGTCCAGGTGGCATAGCAGGTCGTTAACATCTTCCTCATGGATTATGGGGGGTTTATCCTGCTCGCCGTCCCTGTCTTCCACCTTAGGGGGCTGAGTACCCTGAGGATAACTGCTCTGACTATTAAAGACTGAGGCAAAGAAGGCGTTGAGTACCTCAGCCTTATCCTCGTCCTCGGTGGCAATGTTCCCCCCAGCATCCAATAAAGGATGGACATTCTCCTTGGCTCTCCTTTTGTCATTAATATACTTGTAGAAGCTCTTCCTGTTGTCTCTCACAACAGTGGCCAGGTTGCGTTCTACCTGGGCTTTTGCCTTTCTAATTTTCTCTCTGCAGGACCTAATGAGATCCCTGTACTCGTCCTGAGTAGCCTGCCTGAGTAGCAGCAGATCTTGCATAAAACAGTCTACCACAGAAAGAAAAGTGTTGGTTAGACACAGAAAAGAGATACCCTTTGAAAATTAGCAGAAGAGAAATTTGAAGGGGGAAAACACCTTCCATTTTATGTCTAATGGAAAAATGCACTTAAATTTTGTATGGGTACTGGTTTATATTACAGAAGTATTATAGAAGTAATTTTACCAGCTGGAAGGAATCTGGGAATAATTTTTTTTTTTTTTTAATGTGGTTGAAAATCCAATACATTCTAAAACTTTATTTAAAATTAGAGATTACACTGAACTGAGTTCTGTACACCAGCCCTCTGGGCAGTTGATCCAAACTCCAAGAATTCAACACTCTGGCTGAGTTAAATCATGCTGGCATCTAGTGCAGTTCATATTCCACTATAATCATCCATACTTAGTGGCAGCCAGAATGCTGATACCACATATTTTGAATTAAGTAACTATAGGAAGAAATGGCTGTGCTAAGTATCATAACATTTAAGAAAACGTTATCAAAACATCTGAAAAGACATAAAGACAGAAAAAAAGAAAAGAAAAAGACCTGGACTGAATAATGACTCAAAATTTCAGCACTTCTAATGAAAAAAAAAAAAAAAGTAACAGTAGTCCATAAATTTTATTGCTCTTTGGACAACCATAGAGAAAGAAATATACCAGGAGGCAATATGTGTTTCTCTCTCTTTCAAACGTAAGCTGACTAAGCTAACTTCCTATGGCTACAAATGTTGTCAACAACGCTTTTCAGAAACTTTTTGTGCAGGAGATGTGAACTTGATACTTTTGAGATCCACAAAATATCTCTGAATATTAATGAATTTATTAAGGTTGGAACAGTGAAGGTCTATAGGGTTCTTCATAGTCACAGAAGCAATCTGGAAACTATACCATGATGTGAAGATAAAGGAGTATTGTTTTTTACTGTTTGGGCTTACACTTTATAGTAAATGTCAAATATGTGAGAAAATTTGAGGGTGTTTTTTTTATAAATATAAGAACGTGTTGAAAAATCTTCTTTTAAGTAAATATCAGCAAGATAGCAAGAAAAATGGAACATAGTGATAAAGAGATTACACTAATTTATGTATGCAGGTGCTCATGTTTATACATATGTATCTGTGGAAAGATACATAAAAAGTTAGGAAGAAAAAATATAGTTGTTCTGCAAGTAATTTTTTTTTGCCAGAAATGTTCTATTTTCCCTCAGCCACTATTGTTGACATTTGTATTTTAATAAAAATGATCTTTCTCTTTCCACTTAAAACCTATTCTTTATTCTTCAGCAAAATCATAACACTATGTTTGTGACACTACTGCTTGGAAATAAGTGAACTGTCAAAATGTCAACATGATGACTTCATTGCAGGATCATGGAGAAGAATCATGTGGGTATGTGAGGAAGAATAAAACCCTGATAATTAATAGAGCAGGTAGAAAAAGTATTAAAACTTGTGAAAAGTTAATGGCTCTAAATTTCAAGGAACTTAAACGTAAAACATTCCCCACATCATGAAGGCAAGTCTGCTTTGAAAAATACTAAATGTTGCACTGCTGATGCTCCACTCAGCGAGGCACTTGAAGTTCATCCAGAAGCAGAATCACTGCTCTGGGTTGTTGTAGCTGCTTTTACTTTTGTTCACTGGCACTTGACACTCACTGCTCTGAGTCTACATTGCCAGAAGAAAAACTTTCCAACTGCACTGTGACCGAATATGTTTTGGAGGACTGGAAAGTTGTTTGTGGAGTTATGTATAGCTTATCTTTCCAATTTCCATGTGGCTAAAGCAAACATCAGTTTTTTGAGGGATCAAGATATCTTTCCATTATATACATATGATATGTGATACTGATACATGACATGATAAATCATGTATATGATATCATGGAATCTGTAATATATAACATATTATAGAATATATTAAAACATTCCTTTTAATTCCCCTTCCTGAGTCATCATCAAACTCCATGAACCTTTCCCCTAATCTGTTTACACCCATCCTATCCACCTGATATTAACACAACCTGTAGGAACAAAAGAAGCACAAAGACAGTATAAGTGCACAGCTTAGTTTCTTTACCAGTCTGAACACATCTATAAGAATGAAACTGCTAAACATTACAGAAGGAGCTCTTTTCCTGGTAATAGCAGTAAAGTATTTTCATCTCATCTGTTCACTTGACGATTTATAATTTTCCAAAACATTTACTTTTCATTCTCCTTGCAGTTCTTGTAAGATTAATGTCCAGTCTTGCAAAGATTCATGTATAAATTTCATTTCATACATAAGAAAAATAATTACATGTTCAGAAATTTTTGCAGATTCTGGACCCGTTTGTTGAACCAGGCAATAAGAAATGAAAATCAAAACCACATGAAGAGAAAAAAGGACAATTAAGAGGACGCCGAAAACAGGTGACATGAAGTAAGAAAGAGGCCCTAATGCTTTACATTTTTTTCTCTTTTCTTTGTATATAAATCACACCAGCTTATGTCGTTTGTATTAATAAGCACATTTCAGTAAGATTAAGGTGGGAAAAAGTAGCTGGAGTTCAGGTTATACAAGTCATTTCTGAATGGAATCTTTTACTCTACTGATGCTTTTAAATATTTTCCCCCAAGTGTTTAACAGGAAGATAGGGAAAATTGGCATATCACTAAGAATCAGGGGAATGTAAAAAACTGTGGGGTTTTTTGTTTTCTTTTTTTTTCTTAGTTATTATCAAGTACAGGGGTTGCCTAGAACTGGCTTCTGTTTCTGTGAGTTAGACACAGCTTTTCCAATTACAGGGCAGTTTCTGTGATTGCACAGCCTGTGAAGATGAATGAATTCCTATAAGCTGCGTAGCTGCACAGGCAGATTTGACCCAGAAATCACCTCCTTTACAAGGGTCTTATAAAATCTAAGGAATATTCTTTAAATACTTGGAGACATTAAGATTAAAGGTGCTACATAAATACAGATTATTATTATTCTAATTAGTTTTGTAAACTAGCAAAATTCCTTACTTGGAAAAGTCTAAGAGAAAGAATTTTAATTTTATCTAGAGATGTTTGTATTCAGGGAAAAACAGTTTAAAACAAAGAGATGTGTGACTATACAGCCATTAGTTGTGAACTTTGCTTTTGTTAAATACTGACTAGAATGCAATGAGGACGTTTTATCAAACGGAACTGCTCAGTGGTTACTAGTCACACAATTAAAGCAATTGTCTGAAATTTTTGTGCTTTAGTAAAGCTCTAAAAATCATAAAACAGCAGGGATCAGAGAGACATACAGCTTAGTCTTCTCTTATTCCTGCTTCATTAAAAAACATGTTCATTGTTAGGATAAGCTGACTTATGCTTTTAAGATTTTCATTACTAATGACTCCATGATTCAGTGTCAAAATACACATGGATTTAAAAAAAAAAAAAGTCAGCTGAAAACTCATGTGCATTTTTTACAAAGGATAGTGATCCTGCTACTACTCCACTGCTTTGTAGCCTTTTATACTGTGAAATGGGAGCTTGAAATGCGCGTATGTTTGGCAGTAATTGCTAACCACTTTAATTCTGTGTAAATTATTATATATGGTGCACAGCGTTGAAAAAAATCTGCTGCAACTTCTACCATTGCATGTCCATGAAGAAATATCTGCCCTATAACTCCAAGCAACAATTGACAGGCAAAAGCCAAGGATTCAGCAATGCAACAGTTCAGACATTCATCTGAAAGTATAAATACTTCTTAGGGATTATGCTAAGAAAATCACTTGTGTGATATAGTGAGGAAGAAATCACTCTCATCTAACACAGAAAAGCTGGTTTTAGTGTGACACTATCCTTTTTTCTCCCCTTTGCTATATGGATATCTTAAGCATGAGGCAGACAAAGCTGTAAGGGCAGCATTTATAAGGCTAGGATCAAATATCTTTGAGGCACTACGTGAGCAATGATTTTTAAGTGATATGTGGTTTTCACAGTAGGCTTTGTACATGGTGGGATAATAACACCAGAGGATTTCCTGCTTTTCTTTCCTATTTGTTTTCATGCCAGATTTACTTCTGTGTTAGTCCACAGAGTACAACTGGAAAAATAGAAAGTTGCTTAACCTAAGGAGATGTCCTTGCTATGTGCCTGGAAACCTGAAAAATACCCTCTAAAAGAGGTATATAGAGTTCCAACTTTCTCTGAATGTGGGTTCTTCCTTTACAATACATTAAACTCCTTATTTAGCATTTGTGTTTGCAATCACCTTGGTAGATTATAACACAGTTTATTCATATAAAACTATGCTCCGAAGCACTAGGAGGAATGAAAAATAGTAAGAGTGTTTTGTGTCACTTGACAGATATGAACATGAATATCAGGATCAGAGATAAAAAGGTTAAACTTTAGTGATTTTTCTAACAAGGCATTCTCTTTAAAAATGATCTGACAAGCAATAAAACAAACTGTTCCTCTTGCGGCAGTCTTGCTTCTTTAAGTTATATAAATGTGGCTTCATAATGGGCTAAATTCTATCTCTGTGACACATACATTGGTCAGAGGTAGAATAAGATTTCTTCATTATAACCTCTTTCTTAATTCTTTTCATATCTCTCACCAAGCTAAATTTGCTTTCCAAATGGTTTTTAAAGAGTGGTAAGATCCTATTTGTTGCCACAAATATTGGCCTTCTGCAGTTCTTTGTCTACCCTGTAGCAATTGCACAGATAAAATTACAAAGCAGCAGAATTTGGCACATGCCCTTTCTTATTCTTCAGATTGATTTAAACCATTTTCAAGATTACAGTCAGTTGCACAGATGTCTACATTCATAATATACTGACATCCATATCTTCTTTCACTGGCCTTTTTCATGTAAGAAAACTACATGTGCAGGAAAGTAGCTATAAGAGAATATCAGATTTAGAGTGAGGTTAAGGGCTTATTTTAGATGTTGTTCCTGTAGTTATAATGATACAATCTGCTCCCAGATTAAATGGACAAACATATTTCCTGATAGACAAATAAATAACCACCTAAACTCTTGGGCAAGGTCAGTCCTTCCTGAAAACCATTATGTGGAATAGGATACTACAGGTTAGCTAGCATAAATTTATTAAGATAAAAAATGGTTCCTTGGAACAGTCAGTGAATTTCTGTCATGAAATGTCTGGCAAAAGAGTCTCGTGAGGAAACAGGACAATAGTTATGAGTTTAGTTTAAAGAGTATCTGGGGTGAAATTTGTATATATCCAGGAGTCTGGAGCCAAATTAATACCTAAGTTTCTGAAGCAAATATGACCCTAGCTGAGCACAGAGCTCTCCACAGTTAATGGAAACCTGCACCTGCACAAGAAAAATGGACACTGATCTGTTGTAGCAAGACTCTCCTATGGATTGTTTCTAAGGAGTGCCGGTTACATTTTCCATTACCTCTGGAAATCATTTGGTCCAATGTCCCTGCTCCAGCAGAGCTACCTACACCAGGCTGCCCACCACCGTGTCCAGATGGCTTTTGAATATCAGACACCACAACCTCCTTGGGCAACCTGTACCAGTGCTCAGTTACCCTCCCAGTAAAAAAGTGTTTCATGATGTTCAGATGGAATGTCCTGTGTTTCAGTTTGTGCTTATTGCTTCTTGTCCTGTCTCTGGACACCAGTAAAAAGAGCCTGATTCCATCTTCTTTGCACCTGCCCTTCAGATATTTATATACATTGATAAGATCCCCCCCTTGAGCCTTCTCTTCTCCATCCTAAACAGTCCCAGGTTTCTCAGCCTTATCCTCATATGAGAGATGCTCCAATACCTTAATCATCTTCGTGGCCCTTCATGGCTGGACTCTTTTCAGTATGCCCATGTCTCTCTTGTACTGGGGAGCCCAGAACTGGACATGTTGCTCCACGTGTGGCCTCATCAGTGCTGAATGGAGGGGAAGGATCACCTCCCTTGACTTGCTGGTAACACTCCTCATACATCCCAGGACACTATTAGCCTTCTTTGCCACAAGGGCACATTACCAGCTTATGGTCAACTTGGTGTCCACCAAGACTCCCAGGCCCTTTTCTGCAAAGCTGCTTTCTAACTGGTCCACCCCCAGCATATACTGGTGAATGGGGATGTTCTGCCTCAGGAGCAGGACTTTGCACTTCTCCTTTTGACCCGGATTGCTTATGCTCTACTATTCTGTCCCTCCGAAAGATACCCTTTCTCATGTCCCTCCAACAGAAATCCATTTTTAAATTTTATTATCAACAGATGATTGAGTTGGAAAAGCATTAATGGGTGTTTTCTCAGCAGCAACAATTGCTTGTGTGTTGGAGTGGTCTGAACACTGCACTAGGAATTAAGAACTGTTATGTACTTTGCTTAGCAGTGACATTTATTTTCTCAGTGGCCTTGCTATCTCTCTGCTCAATTGTACTTACTGGTATAAGAAAGTAACAATTGGTCTAAATGATGGAGGGAGACTTTCAGGGAGAAAATAATTTTAGGGAGTTGCTGTAGAAATGACACTAATTAATGCACTAAACTAGGACATAATCAGTCTGAGTTTAGTTCCATCTTTGGCCATGAACATCATGATACTTTATGGACAGATAATTACTAACTGCTTCTTACTTCCTCCAGTATAAAGATGATAAAAATTATAAATTCCTATTTTTTTCCTCTTGTTCAATAAATAGAGATTGGTTAAGACCCCAGAAAAGTATAGTACATATCCCTTTAGACTATCCTGTGGTGTTTTAGATTCTCCACTTATTCACACTTTAGTCTTCTAATTGTTAACATGAAACTGCTTTGCTGCATTGACCTTCTTGAAACCAATCAATGTTGTACAGGGATGCTTAAGCTTGTATTCCTTCACTAAAAATGCCTTCTATGCAGTTAGATGTTGCAGTGCTTGCTTAAATCCACTGAAAATTCCTCCTACAAAGGATAAGCTGTATAACTTCATGTCCTGATTCTGCCAATAACTCATTGTACAACTGTCTGGATCTGAAATTAAAAACTACTCACATATACATTCTGATAAAAATAGCTCAAACAGCAGCTATACTATTCAACATCATTAATTCCATTTTACAATTATTTAACAGACCACATTTTCCTGTAGCAACTATTATCCTACACAGAATAAATAACGTGCATTAGGAAGTTTTAAATATGTATTTATGAATTATGCCAAGAACTTATGATATTCATAGAAGCCCAGTATATGTTTATTTAAATCAGAATCTTAATGCTTTATTAAAGGAACATGTGTTTGCATTACTTCTGCAAATGCATATGTGACTCTATCAGTGACCTATTAATTCTTTCCTTTATTAATATTTTTACTATTCCCATTAGCAAAACACTCTGTACACAACCAGTCTGAATATAATGAATATTTCTAAAATGCATAGCAGGTGTTTCATAATCTTAAACATTATTGTGAAATGCAGAATAAAAATGAATGAATAATGATAGACAAAATATTAAAATTGTATGAATTTTAAAATTGTATGAAAATAGTATGAAATACCTTAACCCCTAAATAAGTGAGTTTGTTCCTTTTTACATTATTTCCTTTTCAGAACACAGCTCAAAGGAAAAACATGGTCAGAGGCAAGTTTGTGCCTTCCTTCTTTTTAATCAGATATAGTTGAATTTATAATTCCAGACAGGATATCAGGAAATATGGCTTCTAAGTCAATGATTTAGTTTTCTTATTCTCTGCATAGCATAAGTGCCATCTCTCTCAAAGTCTCATTCATTCTTGATGACCACCTCATCAAGAATATAAAATTAGGTCTAGACTTGGACAGAAAATGGCATGAGAAAAGATCTTTAGCATGTCCAGTGGTCTCCACAGGAGAGACCATTTCTAAACTTTTTTTAGAATTTTGGGGAGGAATACTTGTCAGTGAAACTTGAGCCTTTGCTTGAATTACAACAATTTACAGGCTGTTCTAAATACACCTATTATCAAAATCTAATACTGTGAAAATCTGATGACACTTGGCAGATGGTTCCTTTCCTATGTAGAACAATTCTATTAAATATCCAATGCCTGAATTTTGGTCATGAAGAAAGAACAAAATGTATTGTAGAAGATGCTAAATGAAACACCAGCAAATCAAAGACTTCATTTTGTACAAAAAACAGGTCCTATATGGAAATATAGACTGAGCTGTTAAAGCCCTTTCTTAATATGCAGCAATTTTGCTTATTGTTCTCGACATACCTTCTAAAATGTAGGTTCTGAACAAATACGCATAATTTGATGGCTGTAATAACTCTGCCAAACTGTAGCATCCTATTTTAGGGTCTTTGTATAAATAAATGAAGAAAATAAGTTCCTAAATCATATCCTTAGACTTACAGTTTGGAAAGGTATTCTGCTCCCATACATTGTTGACTGGAAGTCTACCAGAATTAGCTGGTAGGAGTGTACATCTTATTATGCAAAGGTTTTACCAAGAGGGATACCTTTCGGTTTCTGACACCATCAAAAGACTTATACACATCATATTATAGTAACTATATCAGCACTGATAATCTATAAAACAGTAAGTTTCACTCCAAAGAAGATTTCAAAATTAAGTTGAGAAAAAAGGTCTATCTAACCTGTGTTGGGGTTTTCTTTGTCTCAATTAACTTAACTGGTCACCCATGATAAATACTGCCATCACCTCTTGCACCAAATACATTTTCATACCAGTATTTTTGTGACTTCACCAATGCTCTCTGACATGGCTTTCTGGGATTTGAAAAGCTGTGGCAGTTAAATGACCTGCAGCAGATTAATGCCAGCCTAAAGAGGAACCAAATATCTGTAAATCCTGGGCAAGTTTCATAGAATCCTTAAAGTCTATTCAGACAGCATTTCTGAAAAGAAGGGAAACCTGGAAGTACCATAGTTCCACTCTAGAAGGATGGTTTTATGTTTGTAGAGACATTATTGCATTTCTGCAGAGGCTGTATTTGGAAATGGTACTTCCTGGCAACAGTTATGTGTATGGTTTTTTTTAAAAGGATGATACTCTATGATACAGTAGAAACTGAAACTTTGCATAGGAACATATCACACTGTATTTATTAAGCCTAAAGGTAGAATTTGGGTTAACAGAAAAAACAGGGGAAAAAAATCTCAAGATTGGGATGAGGAAAAAAGTGTTTGAGTTTCTTGTTTTACCATCCTTCCATGTCCAGGTCACTATCAGTGTATTTGCTATTACTGCTAAGGTATTACTCCAGATAGAGCTAATTCACTTTGCATAAATAATTGAATACTGATTGGAATAAGGTCTTGACCCTCAGCCTCCCACATGACAAATAAAAGTCCTAATTACTGGGAGTCAATCTCTACCCTGGACCACCAAATATGTAATTTAGAAAAAGTGAAACAGCTTCAAGTTTTGAGAGTATGAAAGAAGTTTTGAGAGTATGAAAGCATCTTGTGTTATGTAGCACTCCTGTGATAGCTCATATTGCAGGACTGAAAACAGATTTGACATTAGCTTCATATTTTTAAAAGGTCTTTCTTCTTGAAATCAAAGAATAACTTTCAAAGTATCTTTATTATTTCAGGAAAAGGTGTTCAATTATGTAAAACATTATTTGGAAATACGATCTGCACTTTCAATTGTCATTTAAATTTGTATGAAAAATTATGCATCTCATGACATACATTGAAAATCAGATAAATGACAGCCAGTAGCTCAGTTGGCTATTTTAATAGTAGACGTAAGAGTTTAATAGGGATTTTTTTTCTTGTTTTTATTGTCTTTATATCTAAGTTATGCTATTTGAACAGATTTCTTTTTACTTCAATTTTTCATTAGGCAAATATATATATTTCTTTGCTGGAAATTTATTGTCACGATATTTGGGGAGGTATTGCAATATTTTACAATGGGCAGCCATGAAAACTTAGATATAAAATAAAAACTCCATTATCTAAATGATTCCCTGGTAACTGACCCCTGAAAATATTGAGATATGCCAAACATAACTTTCTGGCAGTTCAGAACAAGGATGTGACTTTGATTTTGTTTTTCTGCTAACTGAAATGAAACGGTTACTGCTTTAGAATGTCGTTTCTTTAAGGATATGGATTTCTTGAACAGTTCTGAGCAGACTCTGCACTCACTGTAAGAGGATAGATTCACCCATCCCCTCTCCTTTGGACTCTGTTTTTAAATTTCCACAAAACCTTACTGGTAAGCTGTTACCAAATTACAAGAGACAGAAAAAAATATAATAAAAAAATCACAGACCTTTCCTTGACCTTCAAGTTTGCAAATAGGAATAAATTTCTACTTTAGGTCTATACTTCTGGTCAGCTAGGAGTTATACTTTAGGCAAATATATTGGAAATGGTTTAAGCTATTACCAAGGAGATGGTGAGTCAGAATCTGTTTCTAGGATGACTTAAAGGTGTTGGTGTTAAAAATGTTAGATATCTAATTTATGCTGGGAGTTCAAACCTGTTCAGCAGGTGTCTATTAAAATTGTTGATTTCGCTCTTATTTTCAGTCATTTCTTGTCAGGTCACTGACACTGGAGGCATGAAAAGGTATTTTAATGACTTTTTTCAGGATAGGGGTAAAATTTATTTTTCCTAAGACCTTTCCTTTCTCACCATACCTCTTCAACCCTCTTAAAATATCAAAAAATAACAATCTTGAAAATGCAATACTGAAAATAAACACATAGACCTTCTTTTGTTATAATTTCATTAAATGAGAGAAATGAACACTTCCCTGTGTTCTTGCCCTTGATTTTTCATTATGTTAAGTAAATTTTCTAGAACCCCCTTGTAGTACAGGATGCTGTTGCTAGACTAAAAACAAGAAAAGAAAATGGACTACAGAATCTCCCTGACAGAAAATTAAACATAAGATTTTCCTGCGTGAAAGTCCTTTCTGTTCTGCCCTCTTGCACATTGTACACTGGCAGGTGAGTATCTCAAATGAGTGGGTTCAATACACAGTAAATAGATGTATGGTTTTTGTGTTTACAGCTGTTTGTCATGAAGCAGCACTGGAGCAGGCTGCTGTCTGAGTATGTGCTATGATCATCAGAGCTTAAGGATTTCTGAAGTATTTCACAATGTCACAAAATTACTTCTTTTTTTTTTTTTCTCCAGAAATTTTGAAATATCTGTGCCCTTGCCCCATTGTTTTCTGTTTTCCCTGTGTGTACGGCACTCCTGCTTTTACCAGAGGACAACTCCCTAATAATTCTAATGGCTTCATAAAAGCACAACCTGTGGTATAGTCTGGGCACTCCACATACCTCTGACACTTGCCCTGTCATAAGGTTAAGGCTGAACATATTGTTTTTGCAGCCACTGAAATTTTTCTGAAGGTATAAAGGAAAGCCTGATGAGGGAAGCGTTTCAAAAGTTCAGGTTGTATTTTACAAAGGTGTGCCATAGTCTGCCAATGAGAGAAGTGTGGGGTGTTAGATCATGCAGCCTGTTCTGCGTAAAACACAGAATTAAGTCAGTTGTGGGTTACAGACAACTGATCATGATTGACATAGCAGTAAGTAACTCTCAGTCCAACTTTAACTTTCCAACCAAGCTAGTAATAGCTTTCTACGAGTCAAATGTCTTCATAGCTGCCTAGCTTGTTGGTCAGGCCATTCTTGATATAGTGAAAACCTGAAGTCCTGACTACTTTCACTAAGTTTTTACTGAGGCCTTTAACTTAAAAGTAAACAGGTTCTAAAGATTCAGAGAACTTTTTACTGCTTCTCCCTCCAAGCAAAAATTCTGCAGGATTCCCAATCACCAAAAGCATTTTTTATCAACTACTTCAAAAAGATATCCATCAAAGGGCCAAGGCTTGAGCTTAGAAATCCTCAGAAGAGAGAAAAAAGAAAATAAAACAAAATAGGACTGTATGAGCTACATTAAAAGAAAAATAAATGACTTTCACACTAATTTTACCAGCAGTTTTGCCAATAACATTATGGGAAATTGAAAATGAATGGATTAAAGTAATCTAAACTAAATTCTTATTCTATCCTGGAGTTTTCATGGTATTACAAGTGAGTATGAGCAGAGATAAGTAAGCTCTTCAAATTCACACTGTTCTAGTTCTTATTTGAACAAGTAAAAAATCATGGAAGATATTCTCTTTGAATCAACAATAATATTTCAGGACCACAATACAACTTCCCAGAGGAAGCAATTAGGAAGATTTCAGATAGATGTCGGGAAGGTGCCAGAAGTCTATGAAGACACAAGATGTTTGAGACTTTAATGTTTGTTTTCATAAAGTCACGTTCATGCTGTGAAGACAGAAGATTTAAAAACATGTCATGGCTTAACATCAGGAGGCAACTAAGTACCACACAGCTACTCACTCACCCTCCTTCCCCGTCAGTGGGATGAGGGAGAGAATAGTAAAAAAAAAGTAAACCCCATGGTTTGAGATAAAGACAGTTTAATAGGGCAGCAAAGGAAAATAAAATAATAATAATAATAATAATAATAATGATAAAAGAATATACAAAGGAAGTGATGCACAACACAATTGCTCACTACCCACTGACTGATGCCCAGCCAGTCTCCGAGCAGTGATCGCTGTCCCCTGGCCAAGTCACTCCAGTTTATATACTGAGCATGATATCATATGGTATGGAATATCCCTTTGGCCAGTTTGGATCAGCTCTCCTGGCTATGCTCCCTCCCAGATCTTGTGCACCTCCTCACTGGCCGAGCATGGGAAGCTGAAAAGTCCTAGGGTAAACACTACTTAACAACTAAAACATCAGTCTGTTATCAACATTCTTCTCATACTAAATCCAAAACACAGCACTATACCCGCTACTAGGAAGAAAATTAACTCTATCCCAGCCAAAACCAGGACAAAACATGAATGACATAGGTGTATAAAGTAAATAGCAATTTGTGTAAAAGGACAAGGTCAGTGTCAGATCCCTGGATCAGAGTTCAGAGACTTCACTGTGGTCATTATTTAGGAGCTGTTTTGGGAACCAGTCAGTCTTTTTACTGATCTAGAGTAGAAAAGTGCAGCAATCTGGCAGTAAGATATGGAGATTTAGATAATATATACATCTTCTGAAATATTGTTGAAGTCTTCATACAGGCTGATGAGCAATACAGGAGCTGTTTATATTATTGTCATACTTGCAATAGACACATTCTTATAGAGATTTAACAAACTTCACCATAGAAATTTATGTCTTCAAATTTAGGAAACACTCAGCACTAAAATGTGAACGGAAATCTAGACAAAAAATACCCCTATAGTTTAATTTCCTTTGCAATTTCTTTCTTCAAATATGTTTACAGCTGCAACCTTCTTTAGGAAGTTAGAGCTGTCACCCTAGAACATTCAATCTGTAGAGCTCCTAGAAGTCCATAGTAAAGTACAAGTAATCTAATATTAGAGAGCATATGATGATGCTTTTGAAGATCCTTCATTAAGGGTCCTGTTCTGATCCTCTTCAGCTGAACAATTTCTTCTAGTGTATCTATCACAAAGCTAGTATATAAAATGCTAAGTGATTAATTTGCTTTTAAGTCATGTCAGGATTTAAACAGATTGAGTGAGATTGAGAGAGAGAATGAGAGCATCTTCATACTACGCCAAGATGCTGTGAGCATCTTTGATATCAGTACAGCAGTATTTATACAAAAAATCAAGTCATAGAATCATAGAATCATAGAATTTCCAAGACAGATCTCTGGTGGGAACATGCTGCCACCCAGGTGCCAAGCTGCAGGCTATGCCCTGCTCTTATGCCAGTACCGGACGGCAGCAGTGAGCACACCTGAGGGAGATGTGCCCAGGTAGAGGAACTCCTCCGCTCAGTGACAGAGGTCTGGGAGGAGGTGAGCAGGTTGAGGAGTATCAAGGAGTCCAAGAGAGAGATAGATTACTAGAATTGCACCCTACCTTCCCTGGAACAGGTCCAACAGGCAGACAGGACGCCTGATACGGAGGATTCCCTATCCTCTCTCCACCTGGCTGAACGCCGTGACTTACGGGATAGGGGGGAATGGCAACAAGTTCCTGCCCAGCGGAGCAGGCATGTCTCCTCTGTGACTACCTCACCTTCCCAGGTGCCCTTGCATTATAGATATGAGGTTCTGCAAGGGGAACTGAGCAATAAGAAGAAGACGATGGTTCATCTAGCTTGCAGGTGTTGCCGAGGTTAATCGGCCCACGCCCTGCATCAAAACCACATCCATAAAGAAAAAAAGATGTGTCATTGTCATAGGAGACTCTCCTAAGGGGAACAGAACGCCCAATATGCAGACTGGATCCAATTCTTAAGGAAGTCTGCTGCCTTCCTTGGGGCCCGGCTTAAAGATGTGAAGCTAAATGTTCCTACCCTGGTACTGCCCTCAGATTATTATCCACTATTGATTTTTCAGGTAGGCAGCGATGAAGTTGCCACAAGAAGTCCAAGGGCAATCAAGAGAGACTTCAGGGCCTTGGGACGACTGGCTAAGGGATCAGGAGCACAAGTAATGTTCTCCTCTATCCTTCCAGTTGTAAGGAATGATGAGGGAAGAATCAGGAAGAGCCAGCAGAACAATACTTGGCTTCAAGCCTGGTGTCACTGACAGAATTTTGGGTTCCTTGATCATGAGGCAGTTTACACAACACCAGGCTTGCTGGCAGCAGATGGGGTACACCTGTCTCAAAGGGGGAAAAGCATCCTTGCACAGGAGTTAGCAGGGCTCACTGAACTGCTTTAAACTAGATTTGAAGGGGGAAAGAGATAAAAACAGGCTCACTAGAGATAAGCCTAGGGGCCGCACGCCAAGGTTTGAGGGACGGTGTACTAACAAGGCCCTTTGATCTGCTGTCTCAGTGGAGGTAGGGGATGGAAATCCATGCGGCAGCAAAGTCACAAAGGTTATTGATGTGTTAGAAACCACAGAAGTGTTTGAGAATGGTCACATAGGAATTAGGGCTTCTCCCCTAAAAATGCAGTGGGATCAATAGCCCAACTGAAGTGCATCTACACCAACGTGCACAGCATGGGCAACAAACAGGAGGAGCTGGAAGCCATTGTGCAGCAGGGAAACTATGATATAGTTGCCATCATGGAAACATGGTAGGATGACTTGCACAACTGGAGTGCTGCAATGGATGGTTACAAACCCTTCAGAAGGGATAGGCAAGGAAGGAGAGGCAGTGGGGTAACCCTGTATGTTAGGGAGTGTTTTGATTGTCTAGAACTTGATGATGGTGACGATAGGGTTGAGTGTTTATGGGTAAGAATTAGGGGGAAGGCCTATATCATGGTGGGAGTCTGTTATTGACCACCTATCCAGGATGAAGGGGCAGATGAAATATTCTATAAGCAGCTGGGAGAAGTCTCACAATCGTTAGCTCTTGTTCTCGTGGGGGACTTCAACGTACCAGATGTCTACTGGAAATATCATAGAATGATGGAATCATAGAATCATAGAATCATAGAATAGTTGGGTTGGAAGGGACCTTCATCCCCCAGCCTGTATTGATACTGGGGGTTGCCCTGACCCAGCAATACAGCAGAGAGGAAATAGTCTAGGAGATTCCTGAAGCATGTGGAAGATAACTTCCTGACACAGCTGGTGAGTGAGCCAAGTAGGGAAGGTGCCCCACTGGTCCTGTTGTTTGTACCCAGAGAAAGACTTGTGGGTGATGTGATGGTTGGAAGCCATCTTGGGCACAGCGATCATGATATTATAGAGTTTTTGATTCTTGGAGAAGTAAGGAGTGGAGTCAGCAGAACTGCTACCTTGGACTTCCAGAGGGCAGACTTCAGCCTGTTTAGGAGCCTGGTTGACTGAGTCTCTTGGGAGGCAGTCCTGTTGGGAAAGGAGTCCAGGAAGGCTGGACATTCTTCAAGAAGGAAATCTTAAAGGCGCAGGAGTAGGCTATCCCTGCATGCTGAAATACCAGTCTGGGGGGAAGACGACCGGCCTGGCTGCAGAGAGCTTTGGCTGGAACTCAGTGCAACAATTTTTTGGAAAAGGCCTCAGTTTACAATTTTGTTAAAGAAATACAACATATATATGGAATTTGTCTCCTCCTATTCAGCTTTAAGTATGAATATGATATTCTATGAATGTCTGAAATATTAAAATGTGCATAATATATTCCTGGAAGTATCCTAATACATACATACAGCACCTCAGCATTTTTCATTGAAAACTCTCCCAGTCTATTTTCTATTTATTTTATGCTGATTTGATGCTAACTCACTCATCACAAAATTTAATGAAAATTACTGTTTAAGAATAGTTCAATGATAATGATACTATGTAATTTCTTGTTGTTGCACACAATGTTCCAGTTAATCTTGCAATTACACATGAAGTCTTTTTCATGTCACTAAAAACAGAGCTTATGAATTTATATATTCTTCCAACCTGTAGGCTACAAAAGCTTTTTAAGGATCGTCTTCAATAAATACAAGCTGACCTCAGAAAGATCTAGATTCCAATCAATAAAAATATGTTATTTATTTAAAGGAATGGCAATAATCTTTGCAGTTAAATGTTGAAATGAATTTAGGTGGTAAGACAGCTGGCTTGCAGAAACTAAAATGTGATTTCAGCTCCAGATCTAAACAAGGTTGGTACAGAATCTACCAGAGCCATAAGTACCTAAATTTCTTCCCCTTTTGAAAAAAAAAAATTGTTTGTTTCCCATACATTCTAATGTACAGCTTTCCTTTCAATATGCTATTGTCTTAACATTTTGCATTTTGCCTTTACATGTAATATAAACTGCTTCTTTCTCTCTCTCTCTCTCTTTCTCTCTCCCACACAAACACACGCACATCCATACACACAAAGTTCAGCTGGGTTTACTGTCCTGGACAAGAAGTTGATAGGCTTTACCTATCAACATAATTTGTCTGGAGATGGTTTCCGTGGTAGTAGCCTGCAGGGCTAAGAACCTGTTTTAAACCTCAGAGTACAATAATTATTCTTTTGAAGAACTTCTGGTCTCCAGCTGTCAGTCTTCATCTTCTATCTTTAGGCTTTGCTCATTTTGTACCAAATCCTAAATTCTTGTATCAATTTTTACCTTATGGGTCTTTTGTGTCTTTTTATTATTTTCAGTTGACATCTATTTTTTACTGTGAGGTTGTATATAGATTGTTACCAAACTACTGTCTGTCACCTATTTAATACCTGAAAATTATCTTTTTGTTTTTGGCTCCCTTTCTTTATTGTTACTAAACCACCTATGCTTCCCTTCCATATTCTTTTATTTTGATGTTTAATTTTTTCTATTATTATTCTTGATGTAAAAGAGGCAGCACATCATGAGGAAGCACAGAGCCGATTTGCACTGAACAGAGCTAAAAACTCTACACAGGAATTTTTCACACAGTGTAGTGTTATCATCCCTAGATGTCATTTAGCTTTGTAAAAGGACGTGTGAATCATTGTCAGAATCCATAATTTTAAGGACAGCATAATGTCAATAAAAAGCATGTTTTCCTTTTTGAATGAACTTGAATTTCATATTATTTAAATCCAAACTAAGTGAGTTCATTTTAATTAGAAAAATACATGAAATAAATTATGATGAGTGACATTTTAATGCTTAGAGGGTGAAAAGGAATAGAAAGCCTACATGAGACTTTTCTTCTCTCTTAGAAAAACAGTAATAATTTAGTCACTTTTCCTCATTTAGTTCGATTTCTCACGTTATGAGAAATGCATCATAAACCTCAATCCTTATAAGTTATCCGAATCCATTTCAAGACAAATAAAGAAAAGTTTCAAGCAAGCCTTCTTCATATAAATGCTATTATTTTTCAAAGATTGGCATAGTGTAGGAAAAGAGCCAAGAACATGCAAGAACAGCCTCTTGAGTTTGAAGAAAAATTTAATTTACACAAAAGAACATCAAACTGAAAATTAACATTTTTTTCAGAATCCAAAGAAAAGCAAACATTGATCTATGTGTGATATTTTGATGCCTAATTGCCCAGGGAACCTACTACTCCCCAGGTTTCCTCTATATGGGAAAATTTAGACACGTAAGGGTAGGAGCCAAAAAGACCATCAAGTCTAAACAGACAGAATAATTTCTGCTATGCAACGTTAGGAGTGGCCACCTCCTCCAGCAGCCTTGGCCTAAGATCCTCCTGCCTGGCTGCTGGAGTCCAGCCTGGTGCCTGGGGACCCAGGCTGAGGGATGCGGCTGCCGCTTTCCCCTTTGTAGGGTCAACCACTAGCAAAGCTGAGCTCAGGTCCCAGAGACACACGCACGCAGAGGACACTGGCATGGCTGGTCACACAGACTGCCACAAAGAAGGTGCTGCCTTCAACAGCACCTGCGTACAGAACTCACATAAAACACAAGCACAGGCAGCCAAGTCCCCTCCTCCTCTTGGGCTGGCAGAGGCAGAAGGTCACTAGCACAGGCACACACACAACTTTCCAATACCCCTGCCCAGATCCGAGGCCCTTTTACTCGTCCCACAGGTCTCCTACTCCCTGCCTGGTCCAGCGTGGTGCTTGCTAGCAAAAAAACACATGAACTCACAGATATGGGACAGAGGGTGAGATTATGCACAGAGACAGCTAAGAATAGAACAGACTGCAGTGATCAGGTGCAGGGCTCAGTCAGATAGGCATAATGACCGTCCACATTTTTCATGTGCTCAGACCCTTTTATACCCGCTTTATTCCTCCCTGATCCCCTTCCCCTGCACATTCCCTTAACAGCTGGCATAGTCCCACTGACACCCCATGCCCTTGCCCCTAGCATCCCGGACCCTCATCTTTACATCCTTATTGGTTGCAAATTCCTGGTTTGCCTGTAGATTCTTGATACGCTATTAATTAGTGAGACTGACAAGGTTTGTTTCTTGTCTTTGTCTCCATTATGTTAATCTGTCAGGTTTGTAACTGCATATTTTGTTTCTTGCTTCACTCTTTTCCTTAGTATCCCATTTGGCAAGGTCCTCCATCAGATCATCTTACTGAAATAAACATTGCCGCATTCCACGTAGTATTATCAGTCAGTGTGACTGACCAGGTTTGGTTCTCGTTCCTGTCCCCCTTATGGTTTGTTGGTCAGGTTTGTGTCTCTGTATGTTCTTGTTCATGGCTTCCTTCTTTACTTCTTATTCCCTTTTTCCATTGAGAAAGTCCTTGACCAGATACCATTAAAGGAGAGCAGATGCTCTCTCCTTCCATATAACCTTACAGTTTCCAATGGACACACAGCAATCACAGAGCAATTAGATACAGTGGAACATCACCACTTTTTCTGACATAGATGTATTCAATAAGAGAGGTGAAGCAACTGCATATTTGAGATACCTAACAAGGAGGCTTGGAATGAATTAGGCTCAGCATAGTCAAATTTGAGGCATTTGGGGATGTGCAAGAAAGGAATTTCTAGAAACACAATGGTAGAAATGTAGATAGCTACACATCTCAGACATCCACGGTCTGAAAGAAGCTAAGCAATGATTAAGAAATCTATATTTTGGGTTTCAAAACAGGAAAAAGTTTAATTCCTACTGTGGAACTGCTTGACAGTGTTTTCCTTTGGAAATTGTATAAGAATGTGAGAATAAACTTGACACATGTATTATGCATTAATTATGAAGAAACATACAAGATAAATTTCCAGATAAGAGACTTTGTCAATGAGAATGTTAATATTTTCTGTGACTATCCTATTCATGTCTGCTTCTGTTTGGTAATTCTGTTAATGGATCTCCTGCTGTAATCGGCGAAGGCACAAATGTTTCAATTATTTGTCCATAATCAGAACTTTGAAACAAATGGAAACTTGTTCTTTACCTTCAGATATTCTATCACAGACTATATATTTCTGCTACCTAGTTGACACTCACTCCTATGTGAGCCTTGATGCAAAGATATATGGCTTAATACTTAAAAGACTTTGATTTGGAGGGGCCTTTCAGCACTTAATAACATCAGAAGTGAAAAGTACAGGTGATAGAGAAGAAAAACAATTGGAATTCAGAAGAACACTCACTTTTGTGATGGAATAAGCTAGACACGAAAAAGAAGTATTGGGACTTACAGCCTTTACATAAGAAAATATTTCCATTTCTGAATGTTAAACCGTGTCATAATACCAAATTTTCCGTTTTCTAAATGCATCACTAGTTGGTGGTATATGAGTTTGTCTCTAAAACTGTTTAGTAAAGGCCCTAACTCTAACCAATTGAATTAAACCAAGAAGTTCCAAGCATAAACTTTTCTTTTAATACACCATTTCTGCAGTTCCTTCTCTCAGATCCCCTGATTATATTTCAGTATTACTCTGGATAAGCAGGTAAGATCTGTCAGAGCAAGAAAAGAAAATTTCAGGAGTGACAGAATTTGACATAACATAAGATTTTGTAAAGGTTAAAAATCTTTGAAAAGCAGATTTTGGAAAGACTTTTTATGCATACTGTGGAGTGCTGTATGGCTCCAAATGAATGGTAATAAAACATAATTTATTTCTTCATGTGTGGTTAGTCTGATTCTTGCACACATTGGTAAAAAAAAGCTACTAAATAAAGACATACAATTAAGGATCTAACTCTAAAATGGTAGATATTTTCAACCCAAATTATTACTAAAAATAAAATAACTAACTAATTAATGAGCTTAGTTATGTTTCCAAAACCTGCACTGGGCACTGAGAATAACTGAGTAGTATGCAGATCAAGAAGTGAGGAAATCACAGAAAGCACAGCAAAAGAATAAAGTGTTGGTAATATTCACTCATTTTCTTACAGAATGGTTTTGTATCCTCAGAACTTATGGTAGTACGTTTTCAGTGAAGCTTAGCTGAAGTCTGCATTTAGTCAAGAAATTAATCATTCACTTTTTCAGCAGGGAAAAAGGTGCTACAGCATCAAAAAGAACTCGAGAGACAAATTATTTATATTAATACTAGTAATATTGATACTCATTAACCTCTGAATTGAACTTTGTTGTCTTTCAGAAAGTGTCTCCTTTTAGGGCACTATCAGAAATACACACTGAATAAATACATACCTGTAATTTCTCTCTGTCAAAATTATTTTTTTTCAATGTTTGCATGGGACTTTACACTGGCATAACCAAGACATAACTCATGAGTTAGATGGAGTTTGCTTAAATATAGGTGCTGTATTGGGGGCTATGTTATGTGACAGGTAAATAAGCTGGCTCAGGGGCTGCTGGAGGAGTCAAATCCATGGCTATTGCAAAAATGGGTAAACAAGAAATGCAGAGACCAACATTGCTGTGTTTGCCTACTCACTCAGCCTATCCAAATCACATAATGAAAAAGCTGAGGTTTTGTCTCTATTTGTGAATTATATTTACAGTTCACTCTCTTTTATGTGTGTGATACACATTTGAGACACTTGATGTGTCCTTTATCCCCTAAATCATAGGTCATATAGAAGACCTCTCTATGTACATCTTACAGTCCAGGAGGCTGCCACCCNACTATAAAAGCAATGACAACAGTGTTTGGTATGGTTAAAAACTTGTTATGGCCTTATTCAAGTCTTCTAATGGCAAAGAAAGGGCTTTTTTCCTCCTGTTGACTTTTTTGTTAGGAAAAAGATGACCTGAAATGTGTGATTTTTATTATTATTCCTGCTTAATTTTTATACTTTACATAATCTAAAAGCTGATAACTAGAGAACTAATGAAACTATAATGCCACTTCAGATGAGAAGCAGAAATTTGAACAGTTATAAGAGAAAGTCATTTGCTCAGACAACTTTTTTTTCACTACATTTTTAAATAATCATCTTATTTCTGCTCCAATGATTATCTGTGAAAATTTATGATTCCAGATAAAGTAGAAGCTAAAACCAGGAAAGATCATCTTTTAATGAGCAAAGGAAAATTTAGGCCCCTTTTTAAAAATGAGGACGAAAGGAAGCAGAAGTTTGAAGTCATTTGTGTAAAACTATCTTTAGAGTGCCCTTAAACACATGCTGCTGTGCAATATGTAAATAACAATGCTTGCTACACTTGTAATAATTGGTGGCTGCAGCCAGTGCTAGTCAGGAAAATTATCCTGTATTTATAAAATCATGTTACGATAGTCTCAAAGTTCCACAAGAAACATGTCAAAAGGACTATTTTTTGTTGTTCCTTAGAGGAAAACAGTACAAAATTTGTAAGTTTTGACGAAGAAGTAAAAATGTATCTCTTGGAAATGCTGTTGGATACAAGAGTACATGTGACCTCTTTTAACAAATTACCAAATAAGATTTTTCAGTGCTTGCAGTTTGGGGAAAATAATGAGAGAAATTACTGCTGTGCATTATAATTTCGAGGAAAAGAACGTTTTTACCATTTCTGTGTGGCTAGGCTTGCAAGATATTTCTATATGCACTATTTTCTTTTTTATAACAGACATGTTTTCCTTTGACAATCTCTAGGTGACATCATGACTTCATATGACATCTTCCTTGAAACCAAAGAAGTAGAGCTCTGAAGAGCTTCATGTGGCACAGGTGTCATGAGTTGAATACAGTTGCTATGGAGTCTCTGAAATGCCATACAGAACTCTTCCTGCAATAATTCAACCACCCTCTGACTTTTGAATCAAAAAGAAAAACATATATAATCTTCCACAGCAATCAGATAATGGATGCCGGTGTGAATACGTAGTTGTTGTTTTCTGTTGATTTAAGTATTTCAGCAAACATTTCAACTTGTGAAAGTTTTGCAGAAAAAAAGCTGGGTTTACTCTTTGCTGTGCAAATTTAGACAAATTGTTTTAACTATCTGCCCTGTCAAATTTTTTAAAATTAGATAAATTAATAGTTTTATGGAACTATCAGTCTCTAATTTTTTAATCAGAAACATACTTGAAATCACCATTGAGTAATATTTTTCACAAGTTTCTTATTTGATTCTCTGTAAGAACATTAATTAGTTGTCTGATGCAGAAAAGAGAAATTCTGGCAATATATCAATTTTACAAGGAATGTTAATTATGTTCATTTTTCTTACGTGAACACTCACCTAAGAGTTGAAGGGATTATTCTGAATTTCTACAGAAGATCTTCATACTATGCCAAGATGCTGTGAGCATCTTTGATGTCAATACAGCAGTATTACAAAAAATCAAAGGGAGGGGAGAGAGTTGTTTCCTTAAGGAAGATGTACTCTATACCTAAATTTTGTGGAGAACAATGAGAAAAAAACCTAGCATCTCAGCAAAACCATAATTTGATCATTTTTTGAGTGATCCTGTATCAAGGTAAAAAAATATACAGTTTTCCACAACATTGTGATTTGAATAACATGACAAAATAATTTATTTTGCTTCTTCAAAACTGAAGGCAATTTGGCTCAAGCTATATTACCTCTTTATTATGGAAGAAAAAATAGGGGAAAAAAACCCACAAGGTGGAATTTTGCATGTCAAAGGAACACAAAGATGTTGATTAGCCATTTTGTGAACTTAAATGACTGAAGTAATAGGTACGTATTGTGGTGATAAATGTTAAAGAAAAAGGATGGATGGCCTGAATTATTTTCACTGTAAAAATAAACATCTAACAGGCAACATCAATGAAATACAGAAGATCAGATTGATAAATGTCATACTAAGGAGAAGACATTTTTCAAACATGAATGCTGAGGTAGAGGTGAAGCCAAGATATTTATTTTTAAAGCAGAGGACATCAATGCTGTGATAATTCTATATGGCATCTTATTCGGTGGTGTGAGATGAGATACAGTTTGACCTTGATTAGGTCTTTGTTTTCTAAAACCTGTCTCGGACTCAGCAATCCAGTCCATCCCTTTTTCAGGTCTCCCTTATACCTACATCCATTAATTATTTCCTCACTTAAGAGGTGACTAAGCCCTAGTATAAGTGTCCTAGTATATTGGGTATTCAGCTATAAAGTTTAGCTGAGGTTTCTTATCCCAGCTCTCATCAATATGTATGCATTTTACTTAGTGTTTGATTGGCTAAACAAAGAAACTGTTCTGATTACAGAACTCTAGATCTACTCTCTAGTTTAAAACAAATGGTTAAAGAACTCTAGATCTACTCTCTATTTTAAAACAAATGATTTAGCAACTAGGCTACAGTTAGTTTCTCGAAATCTTCTGTCCTCAATTCGAAAGGATGAGGGAATTGCTGGCCAAGAATACCTGGTGGTTATGATGCTTTAGTGCGATTAAATTTGAATCCTGTTAAGGTGAATAGAACTTAAGACTCAGATTGTCACCACCCATGGTTGAATATGCACCACAGCACCACAACAGTCTTTTGCAGTATGGTCTTCACAGTCTAACCAGAAGAGAGCTGGCTGACTGGATTTGGAGTCACTAGAGATGTGGAGATGTCTAACAGATCTGCTCCTTATACTCCTACCTAACTATAAAAGACTAGATGAGCCTCTGGAGGTTTTGGCTATGAAGGAACCTTAGGAAGTTAAATCCAGACAAATGGATTTCACCATCCCCCAGTCAGAAGCTTCATTTTATTGAGATGGTATTTAGCCAAGTTTAAGCTTGCATATTAAAGGTATATGGCAATATGAGCTATTTAATTTTTGAAATGGAATTACCTGAACACTCCTAGATGTTATTGTGATAGGTGTAATAGAAAAAGCACAGATGTCTCAAGTTGTTGTCAATACAGTAAATACCTACCCATATCCCACAGTTTTGTTAACCTGAGACTGAAGAATAGACTTGTTTTCTTTTCATATTTCTTTTTTCCTGGATATTACACTATGCAGTCTGATAAGCTAATGTTAAGGTAATGCACCAATATATAAAACTGAAGCAATTATACTTTTAAAGAATAGATAACTATCTCATAGAATTTATAAATAGCAAAAATAGTTTATTTGTTCCTGACTTAATTGACAATTTCAGAGTTACCTTTCACAAAAATGCCTTTGAAGCCTGTAAAATGTTGTGTGCTTGTTCATGGAAGTGGAAATAGCTTTGGCTGTTTTCAGTTTCCAGACAAGGATGGTCTGGCCTTGTGAGGTATATCTGATTAAAACTAACAATGATCAGTGGTAGTGTGTATTTTGGACATGGATTTTCATTCTGGAGAATCTGTTACAACTTGGTAGCATGAGAAAAGTCAGTAACAAATATATAACAAGTGCCCACGCTAACCACTGTTAAGTGTGCATATTCTTCAATGTAAGTTCTGCTCAGAACATGTAACTATACGTTATCAAGAACCTTATAAATACAGGCTGCAGACAAGCTCCTTCATATCCTTCTTTTTTTTGCTCTTGACCGTCTACTTATTCGAGAGTAAATGAATGAGAATTTACTGGACCTCACTGAGCTCACAAAGTCTCTGTTTATCTCTTCACAAGAGTGCAGTATTCTAGTGCCTCAGGGCACAAAGATCTATATGACCAATGTTATTGAAAGACAAGGGTTAATAAAGCATGTGGTGTGATTGAACGTCTTTAACGAAGTTCCTTTGTTTTTAATAAAATAAGAAGTAGTACATTACTAAACAAGGAAGGATATGTTTTTAAAGCTCTGAAATGTATATTTGTTGTCAAGGAATCTGCGGGATACTTGTGAATTATATTGGTTACAAATTCTGTCGCAAACTTTGTGCAAACACAGGCTTTTCACTAATCACAACAAAACCAAATCCAAATGTGCTTCTGCTTCTGCCATCCACGTAAAACACCCAACTAAGCAAGAGATATTCATTCAGTTATAACAAATCTTATCATGCTGGTCTATGGTGATCTATGGTTTTTACTACACATATTCGTACTCATTAACCTTAGTAAAGATGTGTTGATATACTTTATCCAAAATTACATTATCGTTTGTTGTTCTCTGCTAACATGGAAATTCAGCCAGCACTTATCTTAAGAAACACTGACATTCATAGGTTCACTGAGTTATTTTGAGATACTACTAAATTGTCAACTAATTCAGCTAATGGGGTCTCCAAGATCTATGAAGATAGGGTTTATGCCCTCAGTAATATAATTTATATGAAAATTAGAGTACTCCAAGGGAAATTCTTCAACCTTTCAAGATCATATCAAGATATCCAGCTTCTGAAATATATTTAACCATAGCAAAGTTTACCATGAATAACATATTTTTATTTCTGCTTAAGCAAAAGAAGCTGAAATCAAATGGTTTTCTGCAATTACAGGGATCCCAGTGCTACTGCAGTGTGACACTATAGGGAAATGTAAATGTACGAAAGGGCTCATTTCAAAGAATTCAATCTGATTAGTAAACATGCAGTGTTCTATACAGTAGAATAATGTGTGTTTCTTTCTTTGAATAACTGATAGCTGGATTATGGAAATTGCCTCAAAGAAAAGGAAGTTATTACAACATTTTCCAGCTAGGCACAATGAGGCTAGATTGTTTTCCCTGAAGCAGAAACATTTCATGCAGAGCTTCTGGAGCTACTCTGTTAGTGAGGGTGAGAGGGGGTGGGGTGGATTTTTTTCCTTTCTTCCCTGCACAGCAGAGGACAGAAATGGACTTTCTGAAGCTCTGTGCATCTTTCATATCTTTATATACGTTGGTATGAGAAGATGACTACTGATTTTGTTTTGACAACCAGACTACACAGCTCAAAACTGTAGTAAAATTTCTTCAGATTCATCACAGGGTTGGTAGAAAGACTGTGCTTGCTCCTCTGCATTTGCTTTGACTTCTATGCGTGTCAAAATGTAAGACAGTTTCTCAAAAGAATACTAGTATTAAATGAAATATGGATCTAATGGAGTCATTAACTACTTTTTTCCCCATAGTTTTGAATGGCTGCTACTAGACAGGGCACTTCTTAACACAAGATAAGCAAAGTCACACTATGTGATTTGTAAAAGATGGAAACAGTTATCAGAATACTGATATTTGTTACGATGTTTGTAAGATACCATCTGCTGTTTTGTTTTTACCATTAGAAAAGCAAAAATATAAAATGAGGAAAATCAGCTCTTTTTGAGGTAAAGATGTTTTTCTCAGTGACTAAATTTTATAGTACATTAGAAAGCCCAATATCCTCACACACAATTACAGAACATACAAATGAATAATATCCACTTATTAAAAAATAATAAAAAGGAAAATAAAATTAATTCAATATTTAAAGAGTTGAAAAATAGACTTTCAGCAAATAATGCTTTAAAAGACATACTGCAGGTGGAATCAGCACACATGATTATTTTAAACTATTTACATAAGTCAGATTTAATTATGACTAAACAAATGTCTTTCTTGGATGTAAACTTCTCTGAAGATCTAAGACTGCTAAAACAGTATGCAGTCTATACAATATGCAGTGTGAATTTTCATTGTTTTTTTTTTTTAAACAACTGATCAATATTATAACTTGTACTGATATAGATTATTGATTTTTTTCCTTGCTTCACTGCCTCTTATTAAAAAGGACTGAGCTGGTGAATCAAGACACACATGGCAGAGAAGGGGGTGAGAAAACTGCTATTGGAAGTACCAACTTTTCTTTTTCCAAAAACAATTTCAGCTGTTTGTTTCAGCTGCAGCCCAAAATCCAGCTTGCTTATAAGGCAGCTGTGTGTGAAAGTGAACAGACCACCCACATATTGAACAATAAAATGCAAAATTCTGCACTCTGTTATTGCTTATTATCCTCATTGGTTAATGACTGAATCTGACATACTTAAACTACAGTAATTTTTTTTTTTTTATGGTTTATTCTATCTTTTCTCAGCTTCCTGTCTCTTGCCCAAGGCTTTTCCTGCTGAGACAGACAAACATTTTCTGCATGAATGGGTAAAATTCATTCAAAGAAGGAACAGGAGATGCTTTCAGCCTGCCTCAAACCACAGGCTGCTGGTACAATGGAAGGATTACCTGCTAACACAGATCAGAAATGGTAAGAATGTCACACTGAAAAATCATATCAGTCCTTCATGATTTTTGAAAAATAAAGCAACAAATTGGCCTCAATAAACCGCCCATAACTGTTAAGTCTGAGGATTTTATCAAATTGTCAATGAAAGTAAAGTTGGCTTCCAACTCTTACTGCTGAGAACTTTCAGCCCAATACTCTGTCCTCTGTCCTCTGCTTTCTAGCTATTTTAGTAAAGGGGAGGGAAACACTAAGGTCAGACATGTTTCTCTCAGTTGGACTTTGCTTCACAGAAAGGCATACATAACCCAAAATGCATCTTTGATAAGTCCAAGAATGCAAATACTTTGAAGAGATGTTCTTACATTCTTAAAAGTCTTAAAAAACAGAGAATGTAGAAGTTAAAAAATATGTCCAAGTCACTGGATCAATGGGCTGGCCACTCTGAAGCTGTTCCTGTCAGTTGTGTTCTATAGGACTTGACAGTGGTGCCGGCATTAAAACTAATAGGATTCAGTTTGAAATATTGTCCAGGGATATATAACCTGATATATCAGGCTGAAGTGACCTGTGTGAAGTTCTGCACTTCATTGATATACTTTTTTTTTTTTTTAACTGTAGTTGCACACAGTTCATATTGTTTACAGTCTCAGCATCGAAGCGGTATTTTTAGCAGTTTGTGCTCAATTTGGCTGCTTCAATTTCTTGGCAAATAAAACTCAGTAGGACCTTTGCTTAGATCAGAGCCATAGAAAATAATTGTAAGGGGACAGCAGAATACTTACAGACGGATCCAAAGACCACTGAAACCAGCAGGACATTTCCATTAACTTCTATAAACAGTCAAGGCTCTCCATACCAATTTCTTTTCTGACTGCTGAGAGTAAAACGATAGAAGTTTATACATTTTTGGAATCAAAGTTCTAAAAGAGCATTAAGTGTCCTGATGAATAATGTGCAACAACTACTTACACAGCTGCTGAGAAGCTGTCGTGATTTAACCCCAGCTGGNCTTTCTGAGAATTATTTGTCTGTAAAATCTCTTGGAGTTTGAGAATTTGAACCCAGAATCTCATTATTTTTAGTGTCAGCTTTTGAACTTAGATACACAACCTATAAAATTATTGTAGGGAATGCTTAATGTACTTTAAAATAGAGACTGACTACTTCTGACTTTTTTTTTTCTGATGGCTATTCCCAAATATTTGCAACCTGTGAGGAAAATCTGTCCATCAATAACACACAAAATTATGCATCAGTCACTTTGTTCACTGTTTAGCTGTCAAGATCATTTTTATAGGGCTGTCACTTAAAAAGTCACACAAATGAAAACGGAATTATGCTGCAGATGCTTTGAACCTGCAGTCCTCATTTACTTGATGTAGATGGGAGAAGGTGAGAAGGAAATGGAAAAGACTGCACAAAAAATTAGCTGAAACTGTATCACTAATGATTATCACAGTTCTAAGGTGAGCTCACAAGATTAAGGTCCCTTAATTTTTCTTATAAATCTTCATCAGATTTGTGCCACTATTCAAATATATATTACTATTGCAATATAAAGAAAGTAATAGGACAGAAAAAAAAACCGTAAAACACAAACATTAACATGATGGAATTCATGTTGTATGGGTCTTAAATACTGTCAGTGGACATACACACCATATTCTCCGAAGAAGTAGCAAAGTATATGAGTGGGTTTTTTTAATTATATTTTTTATTAAAAAATGAATGTAAACCAAAAAAGTATTACTTTAGGTATGGTTAAACACAGCAAAGATTTGGGCAAAAAAGCTCGAGTGATCTACCTGTGACTAGCTCTGTAGCTAGGACTTTACTAATGACTTCAACAGTACCTGGGAACATTCCTGGAACTCATTGTCTATAATGTTAAGTTCTTAGAATCACAGTGACACAACTGTGGACCACAACTCAGGTATGGCTGGGGAATCATCATAACCCAGGAAATCTTCCATACAGGTAGAAAAGGCAACCTCCTTGTTTTGGAGTCTGAAACTTAATATATGGTTTCTACCTGACCCATGCCGGATGATTTCAGTGCAAGAAAACAGTTTCAGGTATGTTTAATTTAACAGACTTAGCCTGCAGTTCACCGGAAGGCAGTTTGATTGTTGAACTTGGTCATAGAGTGGACCAAAATTCCTGCTGGTATAGCTTTGTTGAAATAAAAATGTTTAAGTAGTAAGGTATTTGACCCTGCAAGTACATTTCAGAGATATGAATTTCATTGCTAAAATTGAGTTTAATGTGTTTTCCTAAGATTTCTCAATTTCTTACTACATTTTAGCATTAATAAATATATTTGTTTCTTAATTGCACAGAGGAAAAAAAATAAAAGAAACCTAGGAAGATAGACATAGTAAAGTTTCATTGCCTTAACATGTTTGATTCAGTCACCTAGAGTTGTATTTAGAATAAGCATATGGGAAAAGATGATGATCTCATCACAACAAACACTGAACATCTGATTTTTTTTTTTTATTCCCAGACAGACTCATGGTAAAGGGACAAGTTACAGATGTGTGTATTTTAGAGCAGTTTCCTAAGTCTTCAAATGATATGCTTGGCAAAAAATCTTATCCCTTTGGGAAAAGGTAATAGTCTAGCACTAAATTCTGCAACTTAAGACAATATGTAACAGTAACTTTGGGCACTGTCTCTTTTTCTACCCGTTCATTTTGGCATAATGTCCTTGTGTGTGTGAACATCTTCTAAAGTAAGCTGAGAAAAATTGTAGTTGTTAAAGGCAAGGCATTGACAAGGAAGTGAAATTACTTAAGGAAGCGGAATGCTTATATGACCTTGCAGTTACTAATAAAAAACTCAAACCATGCAATTAATGTATATTAAGAGATGCTGTACAGTTTAGGCATATTGTTAACATTGTGCTTCTCTGCTAGATACTTTCTATGTGTGCTCTTAGTTTCTATTACTTTTATAACATCATTTAAGAGGATTCTAAATATGTCTTCTTTCTCTGAAAGCATTATGAAATACTGCTTTCTCTGAAAGCACTATGAAATAGTGCTACCAGTGGTCAAAGTTATCAAATTATTTCTGTCTGTTACTGATTTTTGGTTTTGTGCATTACTGTCTACCATTTAAAAACTATAATTTTCATAATTCACAGTACATGTGTAATGCAAAGTACAGATGTAATTTTTTATGGTTTTGTTAAATTTGTGGAGAATATTGCATTGTGTTCAGGCCTTTGTAGATAAAATTTCTATATAACTAATCTAATATTGGGTAACTAATTTTGGTTTACAAAACAAAAATGCCTAATGTTGATTATTAGAAACCCAGATTATTTAAAATAGCAAAACATCTATAGTAGGATTAATCTTATTTAACTTTATCCATTCAAAAGCTATAAAATAAAATCTAAACATTACATTCCTCTACAGTAAAGGATAAGGTACTCGGTAAAGAGTTAGATAAACATGCACAGTGATTAATTTAACCTTCCTGAGGATTGGATGAAACTAGTACCAACTTTTCTCTCTAAATATTATGCCTGCAAGTAATAAGAGATACGATAAGCTCTATGTAATTGGAAGAGTAACATTCTGTTGCGGTGAGAAAGAAAATTACTGACCTTCACAGAGTTAATTGGAAGGAAAGGGTCTTGTACAGTAATGCTATTTATTTCCAAACATGACTCATACAACATATGCATTCATGCTTACATACATTGATACATGCAGTGTACAAAATATGCTATGAAAAAGCTCTGAATATCTGAACCTTGATGCTAGTGATATTGTGATAATAATTAATACTAATTAATATGTTCTTGGCACAATATTGGGCACTGTGAAGACACATAAAATGTATTAATTATTTCATTATTCAAAAGTGCAAGACTACATACATTTTTTTCCTAATCTGCATTTAATTCATTATCTGTATGCCAAAAGAAAGCAATATCAGCTTCATACAAATAACTGTAGATATTATTTGTCCTCAGCACTGCTCTGTTTTACAAAAGGTTGTCATAGGTCATGCATTATCATTAGCTTAATAATGGCAAGTTGTTACTTATGTCTCTTACTGCACTTGCCAAACCTCTGTCCCCTGTTAAGGTATGAGAATTTTATATGAACAATTACTACTTCTTTGTAACTATAGTTGACTTGAAGAAAACATGTGACACCTTAAACTGAAACATAAAGTTTTCTTCTTCCACTAATTTAAAGTTACTCAGAAATAGTAATGGTTGTCAGTGTTTTTTACAATATTTCTAAAAGCACTGCGTGCACTGATGGATAACAGTCTAGATAATTCAGCCTGACTAGTGGAGTGCTGCAAGAAAATATCCTTACCCAATTTCTTTTCATCTTTGTCATGCACAACATGTCAGACAAAACACTGGGAACAGTTTTAGATTCATTATTCAGGCCAAAAGAGTCCCATAAACACCTATCAAGGTCCTGAACAACCATAGTTTGCTGATTTTATTGCTCTTCCGGAGGACAGCTTTAACTGTGCACAGCACTTTCAAATATTTAATAGAAATACAATGAAGGTGAGGCATTAGGCCAGCATACTTTGGATAGAATTGTCATAATAAATGGCTTTCATACCCCATAGTTCCATTTGAACAATGAATAGTTTGTGTCCATTCTACTCTTTCTGTTCTTATTCAGTAGAATGTTACTAAGTCATCTGTCTTTGGTTTTGTTTGAAAAATTCAGTGTGCGTCATTCTGAACAGGGTGTCTTCATATTTATTGGGATGAAAAAACATCCTGGGAAGTATTGGAGTCAAAGTAAATTTCTAGTCTATATTTGTCTGTGTTGAAGGGAACCGTGTCACCTTGGCCATGGAGGGGATCCCATCACTTGTATCAACAGAGATTTGTTCTGCTGAAACAGTTTGCACAGCAAATATCAAATACGGAGAATAGGTACTACTGGCTTATGACTACTTATGAGCAGTACTATTCTTCTATTATCCCTTGGACTTGTTTCAGTATAACAACAATAATAGTTGTTATTAATAATATCTATTATGCACTAATTTTCTAAGAAGAGAGTAAAATTTTAACCATCTTCTTTCAGTGTATGTTAAAATAGTATGCATACAGATACATACATTGCTGTTACATTTGAAACCTTTCTCTTTTCAAAGACCAAGTTATGGGTTTTTTTGGTTTTTTTGTTTTTTTTTTTTTCTTTTACAGGATCTTCACTGGAGTTCCTATCTTTGTGGTTAAATGCCTACAGGTCAACTTATAAAATCCCTCTTTAGGAAATACAATGCAACCTATATTTCCATCTTCACTCTTTACATATCTAAAGGCCACCAAACACAAAATAATATTACTAAGGAAAAAAAACTTGCTTATTTTGGAAATGAACAAAACATCATTTGTGTGAAAATTATTTTCTTGCTTCTTTTGCCAATTGATTCTAAACTCAGAAGTCAAATTCCATCAGTTCTGCCTTACATCGGAAATATCATACCTAGATGGAGTGGCAACATTAATATCTGACTCAAGATTATGATGTTGGTCTCTTTCTTTTTGAAACACTAAATTAACTTAGTGAATCTGTATGTAATTTTTGTAGGTAGAAACGCATTTTCTGCATAATTTCATGGGCCTCAAACTAGAAGTTAGAGGGCATGACCAGAGGCAGAATAGCTGGAATAATGTCATGCAGCCAGTTTTCTAAAGTAATGACAAATTTGCCAGAGTCTAATTATCACTATTGAAGAATTTAGGAAAGTGTTTTAAAGACTTTAAAACTGTCGCCAATATAATCAATCTTCAAATGCCATAAAATCCTTGCAGACATTTATCCCCATAATTTCCTATATCAGACTGTAATGATAATGATGAAATATTTTACAACGTATCTAGTTTTGGTACATTTGTCACTTAAAGAGTTTTTCAGTAAAATATGACTTCAGTTTGGATGGAATGAAAGGTAACTCACTCAAAGGGTCACTAGAACACTGTCACACTTTTGTTTTAGCTAGAAAATATGTGTGTGCTCAGAAATTTTATGACAAATAAAAAATGCATACTAAGCATTAACAATATGAAGATCTTAAAAAAATTCAAAGCTTTTGTTGCAGAGTATATTTAGAAGATTGACAACATTCTTCCAGTTTATAAATGCATGCATAATTATCATTATCAACTTTTATCTTTGTCACTTTTACCAGTGAAATTCCACTGCTCTCCAAAGTTCTCAAGACATGTGTCTTGTACCTTATCTTGAAATTTAACCCCAATCCAGACAGGAACTTTCTATACATCCATTGCTAGTGCAGTCCCTTCAGTCATCACTCATCTGCTTCTCTAATCTCCTCTCTGTCTTCAGCAACTCCACTACACAAGAGCTTCCTTGAAGGGCTGATAAAATCACTTTCTCTTTCTTCTATACCATTTCTAAACTCCTTCCATTTAACTCTTCGTCCATGTCTGGACCCTGAACTGTAACACAGTTCTTGTCTCCTCAGCTTTCTCTTCAGGGTTTTTTGGCCTCTGTCTCTTCTTCACTCAAAAGGTTTCTTGTTCCAGCACTTTCACCTTCTGTACATTTGCAGGAGACCTGTTTCACCTGCTAATAGTTTCTGGCAGACTTATGAACAATCTATACATGATTAATCATACAAACATATCATATATTTACTTAGAATAACACATACATAAATATGAAGATATTTTCCAAGATCTTCCTCTCTCCAATTTCCATTTTTTAATTTAATTTTCTTTTTTTTTATTCTGACTTGTAATGTCTCACAAGACTTCTGCTTAGAATTTGCATCCTTTTCAACATACAGAATTGCTCACAGGAAATCCCAGCTCAGTGTTTTTGTTAGATGAAATTGTATTTCCCTCATGACATCTCTAACAGACTTTTTAGGGAGACATCAGAGGAAGACTGTGATGTCATGAATAATGCTTACATTTTGTTACACAAGTACCATGGTCATTTATCTTTCATATACTCATAAGTTTTTCATATTTTTCATTCTACGACAGAGGAGTGCTTTCCTAAGAATTTTTTTCTCTGCGGGTGAACAAGTTGTTGACTGCTCAGCACTTTGTCTGAAATTTTTTTCATGGATGCACACTGTCAATTCTACAGTGTCTTGTATTTGTTCATATGTTCCAAAAGTTCATTTACTGCCATGTGGAGGTGGTCCAATTTAAGAAGATCTGAAGAAAAGTCTATCTGTTATCTCTGTTGAAATATACTTGCACTGAGAGAATTTTTCACTATCTTAGCAAAAATGTCATTATATGAAAGGAAAGAAGGGGTGATACTTGTCATGCTGGTGTTCTTTTTGTTGAGCTGCTGATAAAATTCTTCTGATCGCCTCAGGTTGCTGGCTTTCTCTGTAATTTCCTGACGTTAGATTTGAGAGAGAACATCTTCTGTAGCCTTGACAACAGCTATATTTCCTTTTACTTTGTTACCATAAGACTATCTCAATTCATTCTGTAACTTCTTCTGATGTCTCCCATGATCCTTGTCTTTGACATCTTGCATAGCTTAGTGTATTTCACGCAAATATCTTTTTATATTTCTTTACCAAACATCTTCTAATCTCTCAGTTGTATGTCTATTTCAGTGGCATGAATGTGGATATCCAGTCTGATTTCTTCTGATTTCTAAGCAGTCTCTGTTTATGAATGAAAAAGCTTTACTGTCATGCTGATGTTCCTGTCATATTTTGCTGTTGGAAAAAAAAGAAAGGTGTCAATGGACTAGAAAGATAGCAAGATTCATCGGTTAGTACTGATGATGTATGGTGGTCAAGAACAGGAGAAAAAGGTTATGACTTGTGGGAACAAACAAACTTTTCATAAAAGATACCACTAACTTCACTTCCTGCTTGTAATTTTACTTTTTATTTGTCTTGAAATAATCTGGGAAATAAGTTTCTTCCTATTAAGATCTGATGACTTTGTCAACAAAGTTTTAGGTTTTTTCTTTAGTCAAAACTTCCAGCTATAAGAAGAGTGCTCATAAAAAATGATCAAGTGATCAAGATTGTCTAACTGAAAAAGTGACTAAACAATTACAAATTTTATTTTAAAAATATGCATTATTTTACTATAAAAAGTGTACTATTTCCTCATATTGTACAAGGTTTTATATTAAAAAAAAAAAAAATTGACAGCTTTGCTTAGTGTACCTTCCTTGTTTTAAAGCTACATCTTGATCTTCCGTTACAACACAGTATTGTCCAAATACACACTTTCATTGTTTATTATAATGAAAAGAGAGGTTTATCTGAGAACTATAGTACTGTTCTTCTGAAAATAATAGTCCTTGTAGTAACTGTTTCATTAATAAGCAATTCTATACTTGCCTTATCAAAGTAATCAATAAAGGCTGACCTTTAAAATATTAAAATAATGACAAGTACAGTGGGATGAAATACCTTTTATGAAAAATAGCTGAACCAAAGTAAAATCATTACTATTGCTATTATCATTATTGGAGATAAGTTATGATTACTCTGTATTTAGCTTTCCATTACCTGTGCTGGTAAGTTCAAATCCGTCAAAATACTGTTAAGTAACTGTGTAAATATATATCTGCAGAACATCAGCCCATGACAGAAATAACTGAAATTGAAGCAATGAGGAGCACCAAATTAAGATGTTTAAATCTTTCTAGTCACGTCTGATTGCTGCTTTTGATACAATTACAGGATTAATGGTTTCAGAGAACACAGCAGATGCAATATATTTGGATTTTACTGAAGGATTTGTTGTGTTGTGTTGTGAAAGGACATAAAATTAATTCAAGTTGGATCAGATAAGAACACTACCACCACAGAGCCTGACAAAAATTGTTGGAGAATCGTAAACAAAGAATCATGTTAATCATTCCAGTTTTGCTGTGGAGAAGTTTCTGAGAAGAATGATAATATCCGGTCCCTCTTTTTTTCATGTCTTTTACCTATTGTATGGTAATACAAATAACATATGCTTAAAATTCTTAGGTGTGTACTTGGAGTTTGGTGGAGAATTTGAAGGCAAAATCTGTGGAGAGCTGTCTGTTTTTTTCCAAGAAAATTTAGTCATGAGTGGAGACCAGGTAAGAGACAGTCTCCAGCAATTTTCTTACTGATTTGAATGGGAGTCATATTTTTCTTTAAGCTAGATTGTGCTTAAATCCTTATACTTACTCAGATGTTCCCACCACAACATGGTAGTCATATAACCGCTCTACATACCAAGGGCAGTGGTAAATGCAGTGATTTTACATGAAACAGGTGGATAATTGAAGAAGGATACTAAGAAATTTTGTAGCAATTGAGATGGGGTATCTGTGTGAATTCTTCTAGTCCATGGAATTTATGCCTAGTTCTGTCTCACTAAAAATAAAATTAAAGGGTTTGACAGAAGATTTTAATGAAAGCTTAAAGATTTGGGCAAATTCTGGCCAGTTAGTCAGCTTGCTTCAAAATAAATAAGAGCTTGCAAGCATGTGAGTCTAGGGAGAGCTTAATTAAAGTGAACGGGGAAATTAAAATGAAAGGGAAAAAAAAAGGGGGTGGCAAGAAGGGAAAGAAAATCAGTCAGGGAAACTGCTGAAGGAGTGAGAATAGAAAACAAGTAACAGGAAATCAAACCACGGTGTTTCATAATCATGCTGTGGTTATTCTTTCTGGTAGTTCTTTGCACAGACATCCTCCACAGGCACCTATCGCATAAGGAAGAGATCTCCCTAGTGGAAGGACAGATGCTGTACTCCCACTGTGGGACTGACTATGCAAAGGAGCTTGCATAAAGTGAAGGGTTTGTCTACATGGAGAAATTTCCAGACATAAAACTGGCAGGAATAATTAGTCCACTTTAAACTATTCTGATATGATTCCCCACTGTCAAAATTATTTTGAAACAAAATTGCTTTCATTATTTAGAAGTAAAGTAATTAATCTTGAGAACAGCTGGATCTACTGAGTTATTGACTGTCCACGTGGGGGAGTTATATAAGCATAGCTAGAGTAAAATAATTTGATTGCTGTAGCTATGCCGGAAATTACCCCACATAAATAGACATTTATTATAGAATATAATGATAATACACGTCCTTTTCCCAGTATGTAAATTTTTAAGCATGGATAACAAATTTAAACATGTGAGGAAAGACAGCTTTTTTTTAAAAAGGTACAGTATGAGTCATTGGAATTTTCAAAAATATATTCTATGAAGAGCAATTGAACTACTGAGAATTTTTGACCTGTAGAACAGCAGGCTGATACAGGTCATGCTAACATTTCATAGGGAGAGGTAATAGCTTTTATTAGGCTAAACTGTAAGCTTAAAAGAATTGAACAAGATCTGACAAGAAGCAGCAAAATCCAAGCTAAATGCTGGTTAGACACAGGTGCTCTTAATCACTGCTTATTATGTTAATAAGGCCACTGGAGAAAAGAATCATTAGATGTCTGCAGTAGGGAGGGACTGCATGGATAGGTGGTTTGGCTGTGAGCTGGAGTAGGTGACCATTTCAGACCTTCAGTAATGGCCAATCTCTGAAAGAAGTAGGCACTCACATAGTCGGGTGCAGAGGTAGCAAATGTCACTTTGCACCTAAATGGAGATGAAGGCATTTAATTAAAGTAAGACTAATATGTCTAGCTTTATACTTTTATGCTTGTACTAAACTATTTCCAGGTGTTTGGGGTTTTATTTTGTGTGTGGTGTTTTTTTTTTTCTTTCAGTTTCCATGCAAATTTATTCTATGGATTGGGTTTTTTGAAAATGTATAAGAATCAAGCACCTAATTGCTATTAATTTTCTCTGGAAGTTGTAACCATACCCTGAGCTTATTCTTTTTTCTTTAAATCCCACTCAGTAATTCATATGATATTGACAAGCTGCCTTGAATTTTAGGGGGGAAGTATTTTTCTGTTCCAAGAACAGAATTTTCACTCACTTATTCATCCCAACAGTATCTTATCCATAAGCAACATTGTAGACATTTTAAAATAAGTAAAATTGATTCCAAAATCTTTCACAAATCTGTAATTAACTCCAGATTTCCTAATATATGAAAGAAAAAATTTGAAAGTACAAAAGTGAACACAAATTAAAATGAGAAATCTGGTCACTTTGTTATGATGTTTGGGAGAGGAAAGAGAATTGAAACATGAACAAGAGCCAAATCCATTTGATGGTAAATGTGTTTGGTGATAAATGATTTGATAATGGTAGTCATGGCAAAAGTTAAAATAGTTGAGTAGTAACATTACGAAATAAGATCCTATGAGGTCATTGAACATGCTTTGTTTTGTTTTAAAAGCTAATGAGTTCTGTTTTGGCTATGACTTTGAAAAACTAATTTAAGAAATGCTCAAAGCTTTCTTCAGATTTTACTTAGAACTTTTCTGACTGCCAAAGTACTTTGGCTTCACATGGAAAACTTCTAGTGCCAAGGCAAATGTATGTTAGTTAAAGCTGAGGGACAGACACAAATACATGTTTGGTTTTGCAACTGTAGGTCCTCATTAGCTCATCTCCCCACATCACAAATCTAACTCTCATGGGCTAAGCACAATTATATTGCATTAACTAAGAGATAATGTCACTAATGAATACTCCTGTGAACAAGCATAGAACAGCAAATTAATTACGAAAGTTAAGGTGATTACCACACACAGAGCACCATTTTCAAGTCTTTTGAAATCCATTCATATTTTAAATGTCAAACTGAATTGAAGGGATATCATGCATTTTGGATGAGAGAGAATCAAAATCATCTATCTCTCTATCCGTTGATAGCATTTACACAGTAGCTCACACATTATGCCTGCAGCTCAGGAACGTGTTCTATGTTTGGAAAGATTACACATAGATGTTTCATGAAAAAAAAAAAAAAAGACAGTTATAAACTGAAATAAGAAAGACAATCCACCATTGAATTCAGAAGATAAAAAAATTTGGAGACCTTTCAATTCTAAATATCACCCCTGGCTTATTTTAAGAAGAGTGTATGAGAAAAACCTTGCTTGGAGTTTTTAACTCACATAGTTTAGTCACTAATGCCATTTTCTAATACATTGATCAGTTACACCATGAGATGTGTCTTGTTAAAGTAAGAACTCTGAGCAACATACATCAGTAATAGCGTTCATGAAAAGATGAAGAATTTTTTAGAAAATCTCCAGGACTAGATTCCTCAACATCCAGCACTTTGTGATGCAAAGTGAATTTAAAATGTTATTGATACAAAATGGTAAGTATTTCACGCTCTTGTGATACAGGTTGTGAGGTTCTCCAGGCTGCAGTGAGAGAGAGGCACTAAGCAGATCCTTGTGTGGCTTCCTCCTCTGGGTTTGGTTCTGCACAGTTCCCAGTAGCAGAACTGAGTGGGGCACGTTGTGGTTCCCTTAATGTTCATGGCACCAACTAGCCAGAAGCCAGCTGGAGCTTTCTGGTGTGAGGTATTCTCCCATGCCCTTCACCTTTCTCAGCAATCAATGACTAAATTACCAAGTAGTTTGACTTGATAGAAGTAGACCAAAACTGTTTGTGCAAGTCACCTCCATAAATGGTATGTGCAGGTCTGTTCATTCATTTAAGGCTAGATTTTTTTTTTGTAAAACATGTTTCCTGTAAAACATATTCCCCCAGCACCCATGATCTAAAGTTATCTGAAAGCCCAGTCATTGTTTCAGATCTTTATCCTTCCCAAGGATGGCTGAAGCACGTCTGAAGCACACCTAGGGAAGAGCTTCTGGTTTAATTTCCTCCTGAAGGAATCTATTTCACATGCAGCAGAACAACTCTTGCACTTTAACCAAGATGCAATGAACATGGACAAAATTGCATTATTTTTATGCAACTATTGTTAGTGAAGATTCAGCTAAATTTGTTTCTCTGCTTACATAAGAACAGCCATACTAAACAAGTCAGAAAAAAAAGTCCCCTGACCACATTTTTTATTTCCAACTGCAGTCAACACTATGTGCTCAGGAATAGAAGAATAAGATTTGAATAACTGCAGTGATTTTGGGGTAAGGGCCAAAGACCAAGAACAAAGAAGATGAAGTATATACAGAGTCACATAAATGCAACCTTGAGTTGGCAGAAGAACAAGTTGCCATCAGCTGAACTGAGCCACGATCCCACAGCTTCCGAAGCAGAGATTACTGGAGACTTGTTTTTAATCATTTAACAAATAAGCCTAGATAACTATCTCCAGCCTAACATCATGTAGGGAAAGAACACAAGAATAACCACAGATTTAGAGATCCAGCTGAAATCCTTACACGCCAGTGTTTTAGAAACATCCTAAACCACAAATTCAACTTGAACAATCATAGTAATAGTTGCTAGAGAACATGCTCACTGTAGATTTTCCTGACCCCTTTTAAGGTAATTTATACTTTTGTACTCCCTATCTTCCTGTACAATGCATCCACAATTTCATTGTTTGAGAAAAAGTGTGCTTCATATTTTTTGCCTTACATTTGATGCCAGATACTTTTCTTCAGTTAAATGTCTGTGCTTTTGAAGTCCACAGTGGTCTAAATGTACATTTTCAGCATGAATTAAGATCAAAGAGGTAGGCAATAGGAATAAAAGCAGGGTAAGAATAAAGGAATAGAGAGAGACAAAAAATGGTGACAATGTAGGATAAAAATCTGTTGTGGTTTGACTCAGTGTTCCAGTGCAGAGTTTGCAGTTGATCAGTCACAGAATACGTTGATGGCAAAGTTGTACTGTAAATCAACAAACATTTCTATGTTAGGCTAAATGTAAGGTTGAACTGTTAGCTCTAGTATTGAGCTGGATTATTTTATTTTTTTTCCCATGATTATTATTTAATGCTTTTATGTTTTTTGGTTTTTAGTTTAAGATAAAATTCATTCCTTCATTCACTTCAGTGAAATCTGTGAACTGCTGAGACTAAGAGTGTAAAAGCTGTAAAGCACAGATTTTTTTAATTTAGTCCCCCTTTTTTGTAGTTCCTTTACTCTTGATAATTAACAGGTAGAGGAGAATTTATATCACTGGGAACAAAATAAAGAAACCTAACAAAACAGATAAATCTTCAATATACTACCTAAGATGCATAATTTGTAGCGTGAATATGTAGTTATAAAGTAGTTACAAAGTAACACTTCATAGAAAATTCAGTAGAAATTAATAAAGGTTACATAAACAGGTGTATTGCTTAAAGCATAAGGGAAAGTTGTTAATTCACAGTACATATCAGTGAAGAAGTCTTTATTTCACTGTGGTCATTGTCCTTTATGTATACTCTGAATGTATGCTTTGAATATACATGAATGTGGTGATATTCTGATTTCAGCCACCACCTTTACCTGGAAGAAAAAAAAAAAGTCAGAGTATTATTAGGACACTACCCAGCTGTCCAAAGAAGAATAAGAATGATCAGCTAAGAGTTTAACTTTACTGAGCTAGCTTATGTTTCATAAAAGTCTTTAACCAGAAAAAAAAAATTTTTTTTTCAAAGACTGATTAAAAATTTGAGAAGTATGACAAGACAGACTGAGGTTTTTATGCAATAAGATTTTTCTAGATGGTATCTGGAAGATATGATCCACCTGAAAAATGAAGCTTCTGTTACAGATATATGTTGCATATTGCTACATTTTAGTTCCTTAACTAAAATATAAATACCTTCATGGCCTGTTCTGAAGTCACCATTTCTGCTTTAGCAATGAAAGAGAAAGAGCAAAATTATGTATAATTTGGGCCACGTTCTTAAAAATGTAATCAGTTAAAACTTTCCTTGGATGCAATAGTATTTTTCCTTAAGTAGAAGGGACTAAATCTGAGTTTACTTTTGAGATAGACTGTGTAATATTTTTATTCTAATCTTTAAAAAAAAAAAAAAAAGATTTATAAATATGCAAAGCACTGTTGTCTTCTAAAGTAATTTGATTATTGTGTTGAAGCTTCATACCTTAATTAATCAGATAAAGCACAAATGGATGCAATCTAATTTTATATTTTCTTAAATCACTTTTTTAGGTATTTAATGCATTTTAGGGGTCAACTTTCATTCTTTATGACTTATATATCCCTTTAAAATATATTAGAGTTATCCTGTGGGATTTGCCCTTGTATACAGAGGGTAGAAGTTAGCTACATGGTAGTTCAAAGGCAACCTATTATTCCACGCTACTCCAGACATCTGATCCCAATATATCTTTCTCCCAAAGAGTAATGTTGACACTTTTGTAACATTTTAAAAGAAGTATTATATGCACATAGTTTTAAATTTTAGGTATTTTTCTCAAAATTATATTAATCTTGTGATACAAAAAAGACTTCTTTTTATGGTTTTTTTTGAGGGGGTGGCAATTCAATGGCACATTGAGGTCTTCTGTAGCAAGTCATTCAGAATGTTGACTCCTCTCTCTCTTATTTGTAAATTTTCTAAATGAAAACCACAATGCACCTGCACACCAGTGTAAGAAAGACTGTGCATTTATTGGTCATACTGTAACTATTCTAGGTAAAGGGAGTACATTATACTCTTTTAATTTGGTATTATGTTATGATGTTTTGTGCAAAAATATATCAGATTGCACTTGGTCTGTAGACAGATGGAAAATCAAGTTAAATAATTATGAGTGAGCTTAAATGCACTAGGACTTAGAATTACATCGTTTGGTCATATGCATGTAAGGATCTATTTCAGAAATGCAATCAGCCTTGGGGTGGGGCTGGGGGCTGTACCACCCTGTCTAAAGTAAAACTTCTTCAAATATTATAAAAGGTGCCTATGGTAATTATGTTCCTAACTGATATGCTTGAAATTAGGTGAAATTAAGCTAGATCTAAGACAGAGTTTCTAATACAAGGACAGTTTTCTTTATTTTTACATAGTTTCAGGAAAAAAAAAAAGGAGAAAAAAAAGTAAGAAATAAGAAGCCACTTTTCTTTCCTTCTGTGCTTGTAATACAAAGGAAGCCTAGCTCTGGCAATTTGCAATGCATAATTCTGTGGTCTAGATTTGTGTTAGGGGTTGGCTGGGTAATAACTCAATTTCTATGAAAATCCATCCATTATGGAGCTACACCACCAGCTGTGGTTATAATCCAAGACTTCCCTAGACTTTTAATTAGTCTTTTGGGTCTCCCTTCAGCAAAGTACTTAAGAATGTGGGTAGCTATAAGCACAGGGTAGCACAAATACGTCACTGGGATTCTTTCTGAATTTGAACCCTAGTCACTTATGTTGAAAGAAAAGCCCCTAGCTTAAAATAAATTAAATACACAGTTTCATCATTATCAAAGTAAAAATTTATTTATTTATCATCCAATAGAATCTGTCCATTTAAGGAAAAAAGAACAACCCTACGTATATTTTCCTAGTAAATCCATTTTCTAAACCTCTGCAAAACCTAACATGGACCACAGGATTATATAATGAAAATCATTAGAAGCCTTTAATGTATTCGATTTCTATAATATTCTATTTCCTGATCCTTCATTTAAACCTCATTGCAAAGGAAAAAAAAAA
>VZTQ01004590.1:0-15052 GCA_013400755.1 Pelecanoides urinatrix
CTGGGGTTAAGCCACGACAAAGACTGAGCATAAGGCTTGAATCACCATATTATTAATAATTGTTATATTACATATTACTTCACTGATTTGATGGAAGTGAGCAGAGTGAGTGAGGCTTATAGAAAGGGCACATACATGTAGATATAATCCAAGTACCAAACTTTGTAGTAACATTATACCGAACAGGTTTCACAGTATGCGTTGTAGTGAGTATTAAGAATTCATTAACTGTTTCAGGAAAAAAATACAGAAACTTCAAATTTTACTTTACTTCAGAGAAGAAAACAGGAAAAAAGCATATACACTAAGCAGAAAATAAGACAGCATGAAAGAAACAGGATCTGATCTTAGCAACTAGAAAATAATTTTTCCATCATTACTTAATACTTGTTTATATTTGTAACTCAAATTACTTACAGCCTGAATCCTATAACTCAGATTTATATGCAATTATCATTTTTAACTGACATTGTGCTGCCAACACAGACTGTATATTAATTTCCACAAAAACTATGCTCAGCATTGTAATTTGCAATTTATGGAGAACATAAGGCACAGCATCATAGCACTATTTACTATACATTCACTGGGAATAGAATAAATGATCTCTTTAAGAGAGTTTGACTTTTCCCTCACAATCAAGACTCATTTCAGTCTGAGAACTTAAGAATCATCAGTTCCTCATTTTTACATGTTTGGCTCTTCTGACAGATTCTGGACTCCCCTAGGCAACAACATATTTTGCACAGTGGATGGGAGAAGGGAGATGCCACAGATTGGCCCCTAAACAGAGAGAACACAGAGCAAAGGGATGCCTACAGGTCTGTAGGCCACATACTGTGGCCAACACAGAATGTTAAACACTGCATTATAAATCTCACTGTATTTAAATATATATATATATTACATATATTTGTGTGTGTGTGTGTGTATTTTACTTCCTCCTTCTGGGTAACACCCTAGACATGCTGCATAAAGTTGCCAGAAAAATTGAACAGCTTTTTCTCCACTTCTATTAAAGGCATTGTGAGAACTTCAACAAACAGTGGAGCAACAAAAGGAACTGTTCTATGCAGTGATGGTCAATATTGGGTCCAATCCTGTTCAACATCCTCATTAATGATCTGGAAGACTGGCAGAGTATACACTCAGCAAGTCTGTTGATGACAGAAAACTGGGAGGAGTGTTTGATACATCAGAGGGTCGTGCTGCTATCCAGAGGGACCTCGGATGAGAAGAAGGAGACAGGCTCTTTTCAGTGGTGCCCAGTGACAGGACAAGAGGCAATAGGCACAAACAGAAACAAAGGAGGTTCCATCTGAACATAAGGAAGCACTTTTTCACTGTGAGGGTGACTGAGCACTGGCACAGGTTGCCCAGAGAGGTTGTGAAGTCTCCATCCTTGGAGATATTCAAAAGCTATCTAGACATGTTCCTGAACAACCTGCTTTAGGTGACCCAGCTTGTGCAAGGGGGTTGGACCAGATGACCTCCAGAGGTCCCTTCCAACCTCAACCATTCTGTGATTCTGTGAAAAGCATAATCTGCTAATATCTCACAATTAAGCCTCTAGTTTCACCTTTGTTGATCCTGACGACCTGAACTGATTCTCTACATGGTTGATGAACACCTGAGAAAAGTCAACCAGAAATGCTGCATGATGAACAGCTCCTAGCAGAGCTGTTAGGACTGTGCTTGAGCTTTTCCCATTTCTAAAGCAAGTGTTGGAATCAGGATGAAAATTACATGCCTTATCTCCTTAAGACCAGCTTTTTTTTTAATTGCAAATATCTAGCAAAGAAAAAAATAGTCTTTTTTTCTGCAGTAATCCAGTCATAAAGGTACTTGCTCAAGATGTAATCCTTTCTCAGAAAGATATTTTGTAGCCGAAACCCAGGCAGGCATCTTGCTGCCTGCTACAGACTATAATAAGAGATGTCAGCCTCATATTTATGAAACATATTTATGAATGTTAAGTGTTTACAATACTCACAAGTATCTTTGTTTTCAAGTTAGTAGCAAAATCCAATTATTGATCATAATTGGTTGTCTGGAACAGTTACAGAAGACCATGTGCTTCTTATTTAGAGAGTTGTTAATTTGTGCAAATAGTAACCTATTTGTGTCTTCAGAGGACAAGAACGTAATTGTTCCACATTACTGAAGAAATTACTGGAATTCTGGAGCGCTAGGAAACGTTACCATCATGAGTTTTGGGGAAAGTTTTATTTTTCATAGAAAAGTACCATTCTGAAGATGATAGCTCTATAGAAACTAGATTTATATTGCACTGGAATGAGATTTGTAGTCATAGCAATTCTAATCTGGTGTGAAAAATCTGTTTTTTCTGACCGGTAATTTCTGAGGAGTACCAAAAACCCTGATCACAGCAGAATACTGAATGTCTAATACACCAAATGCATGTAACAATAGTCATACCTCCAGAAATATGTTTTCCAAACCTGGGTGCAATATAGCAGTGATTCCAGACAAGACTGGCTAGAAAGCCGGTATAATGATTGTAGTATCTACTGCACAAACATTTACATGGTATTTCAATTCCATTGCAGTTTTCAAATATATGATTGCATCATCTTATATATTCTCCAAGTACTAGTGACAAATAATAAACAGAATTATAGTTCATGAGTACTACAGTTCTCATAGAAGAACAATTTTAAAATTTTATTACTTTTTATTGCTCTAATATCATTTTTATATCATTCTGGTTTTAGACACTTACTTAATGCATGCATTCTTAAGTGAAGAAAGTATTGCCAACTTCAGCCTAGAAGCTAAGTGAAAAAATTAGTCTTATCCTAAAGTGTGGAAGGTTATTCTCATTGTCTCATAAATTTATCTTCTGCCAGTACTGATGCCTTCCCTAAAACATTACTTTGGGGGAATTATGCATGTTTAGTGTATATATTTACATTTCCAGAAGAAGATAAGTACCTGTTAAGTGTATTTATTTACATTTCCTGAAGAAGATAAGTGTAATAGGTTATGGCACCTTGTAACCACACAGTCAGAAATGGTGATCCACAACCTAACCTTGCAGTACAACATATATTTCATCAAAAAGCCTGAGTATCTAATATATCTCAGGAACTAATTGTTGCTGAAATATTGCAGCAAACTGCGGAAGTTTCTGGCGGGGTGACAAAAAGATTTATTCTTGACTCAGCACTAATCAGTATACATGGAAGAAAAGTAGTCATTGCTGGTAAAGTTTTTAGAGATTAAGCTTTCAAATGGCACAATGCCCAGAAGAATGGCCCACAATAAATAGAACAATGTTGAATACTGTGTTCAGTTTTAGGCCCCTCACTACAGGAAAGACATTGAGGTGTTGGAGTGTGTCCAGAGAAGGGCAACGAAGCTGGTGAAGGGCCTGGAGCACAAGTCTGATGAGGAGCAGCTGAGGAAACTGGGGTTGTTTAGCCTGGAGAAAAGGAGGCTGAGGGGAGACCTCATCGTGCTCTACAACTACCTGAAAGGAGGTTGTAGCGAGGTGGGTGTTGGTCTCTTCTCCCAGGTAACTAGCGATAGGGCAAGAGGAAATGGCCTCAAGTTGTGCCAAAGGAGGTTTAGTTTGGACATTAGGAAAAATTTCTTCACTGAAAGGGTTGTCAAGCCTTGGACCAGGCTGCCCAGGGAAGTGGTTGAGTCACCATCCCTGGAGGTATTTAAAGTCATGTAGATGTGGTGCTTATGGGCATGGTTTAGCGGTGGACTTGGCAGTGTTAGGTTTATGGTTGGACTTGATCTTAAAGGTCCTTTCCAACCTAAACAGTTCTATGATTCTGTGATTCTAAGTTACTATAACTTGTTTGGCTCAAAAGGAGCTATGGCTTCTTTTGTGTTGTCTGAATGTTGTCCCAAGCACATTACCAGTATCATGGCACCACGAGGGCCAGTGGCTCCTTGGCACTGGGGCACTAGAGGTGCCTTCCCTGGGCCTGTCAGGGCAGGGTTGGGCAGCCAAAGCCCATCCCACTGCCCCAGCCAGGAGCAGGGCAGCCAGAGGGCACCAGGGCAGCTCCAGCCCTGGGCATCGGGCACCTTCCTGGGGACAGGGATGGGCAGAGATGATTCTATGATTCTATGATTCTATGATTAAGAATAGCTTTAAAGAAAATACATTAATCAGTTCTCTGTAAACAGCGCTTATAATGTTCAGTTTCAGGTTTAGGAGTGAAACGATGTTATCAGGAGGCAAAGAATATTTCTACTGGTGACAAATTCAATGCAGACTCTGAAACAGCTGAATATACATACAAATTATCTCATATTAAGGGTGACAAATAGCATATCTTTTGTTTGTTGTGTTTCCTCTTTTATCATACATTGTGTTTTGTTGGAAGTTGCAGCTCAGCAGGAGGGAGAAAGGCCACCTACTTGCTCGCTGCTGACTGTGGCATACTGGATCAATCCACAGTCCTTTGAAGCAAGGGGAGCCAGCGGCCCTCTCCTGAGAGAGGGAGACAGAGCAGGAGGACTCCCAAGTCTGTATACAAGTGCGTATTCCCAAGAACAGGAAGGGGACACACTATAAAGATGCAGAGGTGATACACAAAGAATTTCCAGGGGTCTCCAGTGCACTGCTTATAATTATTCACAACTCAGCAAGCCACTAAACATTGCTGTACTGAAAGCAAGAGTGAAGTGAGGAAGGACCTGTCTCTGAGGTGAAATAGTGAGTAGTGAGGATTTGTAATATTGCTTTCATTTTAATTTGATCTGACCGAGCTGATCTGAGCTTCTGTTCCGCAGAAGTCATCGTGTTGTAGTTTATCTTCCAACAAAATGTAACGTCAGCAGTTCAGAGCCCTTTCAGTATTTTTAGTATCATCACTTTAAAGAAAAGGTATTGATATCCACAGCTGAATTTGACAGTCAGGATCCCTAAATATTCAGTTATGCATCCCAAAATGAATGCTATGGAATCTCTTGAAGATATGATTGATTCCGTGAAGTAGAAGTCAATAAGATATTCTTTGGTCCCATACTCACAAAGCTGAGATTTATTAGTATCCTTCTTGACTCAAAGAATGCTTTTTACATGTATGAATTAAATTTTGCATCAGTATTTTTCAGGATATATGATTTAAATGGAAGATAATAGGACCTACAGATGAATCTGCCTGAGGACATTACCAGTTTACAAACACTTAAAATTAATATTAATATTCTAACAAGATTTTCTGCCTTTAAATTAATGGAAAATAAAATACTATTGAGAAAGAGAGAGAGAAAGAAAAAGAAAGAAAGAGAGAGTGATTTAGCTAATGTTATTATGACATGCTATCAAAACAGAATCTCTTACAGGTTCATTTTCTTGAACAAATTCTTTTTTCAACTGTATCAGAATTATTAGGTAGTATTCCCCCTTTGCTTCATTATATTCTTGTAAAATATTTCATAACTTTTAACAGGAAATAATCAGAAATTGTTTCACTCATTTCCTTTTAGGTAATGGAACAATGAAGAGATTGCAGGTTGTATAGACCTCTCAGGTACAATACTAATAATTATAAAAAAGGTTAAAAATCTGGCAGAACAGGGACTTGCAATTAAATGTTACAGATTATGTTTAAAATAACATTTTTTCCACATCTAATGTGAGCCAAGAGACTCACTAAAAATTGCTTTGTAGGCTATATTCTATTCCCAGTAAATTAAAATAAATTACTTATAATCTTTCTCTCAAGTGCTGAGAAGAACTGCATTGAACAGACAGTTTTGTTACATCTTTTTTAGTCTTTTCTTTCTAATATTCCGGTTTATGATGACCGGCCAGAAGCACAAGTTTTCGTATTACTGGGTTAACTCATTCATTCTAGCCATCTATAGTATATGAATATTTTTTCGAGTATGAATTTGAGTAAATTCCAGAGACATTGGCACCATTTTTTGTCTGGCCATCAAGATAATCATAAATCAATCTTGGACTCAAAGTACTTCACCAGGAAATTCCAAGCAGATCTATGAAATGTTCATGAATGATGGATATAAACTGGTATTGGGTTACTGTTGCATGGTCTTGACTTTGTTTAATAGTTCAGTTGTGGCAGGTTAATGGTAAAAAAGATTATACTGTATTCCAGTGTGTGCCTTGGGTAGTGTTGTATTTCATTAAAGGTGACAAAATGCATTACTACCCAAGTTCCCAAAAATATTTGCTTCACAGTCTTCCCTTATGAAAATGTGTCTGTATCCAGTTTCTTTTTTATGTGTAATTCAGTCTTTGACCTGTTTTCATATATCTTACTTTTTTTTTTCCCCCCCCAGTGGCTGATTTTCATTAAGATTTTATGGGCAAGTTTGAAGTATTTGTTCCTAGCTGGTTTTTTGTTTATCATAAAGTGAGCCATAATGTTCTGTTCTGTGAGTATTAAATGAAGTTAATGATATTTTAGCCACTGTAAGACTAAAACTTTCCAACTTTAAACATGCTGTTAATTTCCTTTTAATCTTTTTTTTTTTTTTTTGTCTTGTCAACACTCTTTAACTGACTTGTATTTTTATGTAACAAAGCATCATAACACTGATAAACTCTACAGCATGAATTGTGTTCTTGGGTTCCTGTACAAAGCAGTACTTTTGATTTGGTCAACAGACTGTAAGAAGGTATGACAGACTGCTCCTGCGTTACCTGTTGGAGAACCTGAGTCATAATACAATAGAAGTGGGGATTTTTTTTTTTCTTCTTTTCCTTAGAATCTATGTTAATACTAAATCTACAGAGAGGGGGTAGCTTTTTTGCCTTGAAAGATGGTTATTTAAAGGACATAGGGCCATTCCTTTAATGTTAGATATCTGGATAGAAAAGACACTATAAAACTCCACTCACACAACCTGCAGAATCTTCTTCAACTATTGTGGTACAAGCTGTATATTAGATCCCCTCTCAGTCCCTTGAGAGCTTTGCACATCCTGCACACATCCTTGCGATCGCAATGTTGTGACTTTGTCCTGGTTTCAGGACAGAGCATCCAGCCATATTCTAGCAGGCTATTGGTAAGGTGCTCCATTTTGTACTGCTTCCTTCCTTTCCCTCTTCATCCTTAACAGTAACATTAGATTCAGACTGAAAAAAAAAAAATGTTGTAAATGGAAATAGGCATTGAGCAGTGAAGCAGTGAAGAACAAGAGTGTGTATGATGGTCTGCTATATATTCCTCAGACAGCTAAAATTCAGCCTAGATCTTCCACCTTGTCTTTGTTAAAGAGGTGGTCTCTTTCCATTTGCAAAGAACTGTGCAATTTCTAGAAAATATCCTTCATGCCTATGTATAAGACAATATATCCCATTATACTGCCTTATTTTTTTAAACTTGCGAATATTTTCTTCTTAAACTAAACAAGAAGAATTTTTCTGGAACAGAGAGAGGTCTTTAAAGCAAAATTATAATCAAAATACTGTTTCTTTTGTTATAGTAATTATTATAGTAAATATTAATAACTATTAGTAACTATTATAACAATTATTACAGAAATTCTGTTACACACAGAAATATGTAAAGAATATATCATATTAGATATTTTCTTTATTCATTCAAATTTTGGTGAAACATTCAGAAAATTCCTCTTTTCTCTGAAGACATAGATAGGCAAAAAAAAACCCATGATACTGTGAAACTATTGTTTTAAACATTGAAAATGCTATGGAAACTTTTTTGTCTTAGGGGCTTCGGTTCAACCATGTGGTTACCTTTGAAGTACTTGAATCATCATATCAAATGAACAATTATGAGCTTAAAAATTATGTACTTAAAAATACACCTGTGTTGTGGCCCTTAAAGGTAATCTGGCCTGAAAGTACAGATTGAGAAAGTAATTTAGGTGCCTGATACAGTCAGGAAATGAGTGTCAGCAGGGTCCAGCAAGCCTCTTAGTTTGAGGACTGGAGAATCAAGCTTTTAGAGCTCCCCCTGCTACACCTTGATATAGTTTGGATGCAGTTTTAATGCCTACTGTTGCAGTACTAAAAATATCAGGGACATAATTCTGGCTTCAGTTCAGCTGGAATCAAGAAACTACACTAAATGTTGTCCATATCCTGTGAAGCAGTATGTTGGCTTAAGGTACAGCTAATCTGTCTCAAGATCATTTAGATCTTGAGCTGATGTCTTGATTTTAAATCAACCATAAGGAAGCGGCATGACTCTACAACCTTGTAGTTAGATCTGTCATTGGGAGATGAAGTTATAGGCCTTAATCAAAGGAATGTTTTTATATTTAATAAGGAAACACTGTAATAATCCCAGGAGCAAGGAATTCACCTTAACCCTTTAGCTGAGCTCTTCAACATGAAGCTTCTGAGTCAAATACACATATACATATACATGTCTTCATTCTCTTCTCCTAATCTGCCTCTTCTTCCCCACCTCTATCCTGCCACCGCCACTCAACTCTTTTCCACAGAAAAAAGCTGTGAAAATAAGATGAGAAAAAATTATATCCTACCTTATTGATGAGCACTTTAAGGATTGAGTTATCACATAAACATCATGACATAATATCACCCTTATGATGTCATACAGGTGTTCAAAGAGGTCCTTTGCATCTGAGGGTGAGGCTGCCAAGCTATGAATTGCCAGTGGGAAGAAGCATCACAGAGTACCAATGAAACAGAACTGTAAGATTAAAGACATATTCAGTGTCTCTGCTAGACAGCTCTCTGTTACTTCTGACTCATCATGCCATTATCTGAATTCTCTTACATTGACAGAAAGGTTGTGCAACTGGAAAATTAACAAGGAAAGACTCATAACTTTAAATTTCTTGTTGCAAAGCTAATTTTTTTGATGCCCATTATTATATTTTTATATATATTTTTGTATATATAAAGAGAATATAATTCTCTTATTTGGACAAACAGTTTTAATAGGACAGGGCAGATGGGAATATATTTTACTATTTCCTTTTCTCATCTTTCCTGCAGGTTAAAAATGAGAATATAAATTTTACTGTGTGGGTTTTGATATCTAAGTCTATGTTTGAGGTCTTCATCCTTGGCTTAGTCAATAAAAATGTGGTCAGTATAGTTTGTGGAGTCAAGGGAACGATTCTTCTTATTCTAAAGTAGATAACTAAACCAAGCTAAATGAATCATAACCTGAAAGTGTCTTTTTCTTTTTTCTTGTCTATAAAGGAAGTCAGCCTATTGTGACTGTCATCTCCAGACATCTATTTTGTAGTCACCTAAAGTTTGATTATTGTAATCACACTCACAATGTTTGAGTAGCTAAATTTACATGAATTTAACACTGTTTCTATTTTTTCCATTCAATGTTCTTGAGTATTGCTTACTAATTTTTCACTTTATTAGGTAATAGCTACAGAATGAGATAGGGAGAAGATTAATGGACCAGATATCAGAGTAACCAAAGCTGTAGAAGACAGGGGAATATGTGTAGATTTGTCATATGGCTTATTGAATAATAAGCAAATAACTTTCAGATAGCTAAATCTTAAGCTTTAAAAATGATATTCTAAAAGTTGGAGTTAAAAACTTGTAAAAAAAGAAGAAAAAGAGACACTCCAGAGAAAACAGATCTGTAACGCTGTCAACACAAGCCAAAAAGGGAAAGCACTGCAGGTATGTAAACATGCCAGTAGAAACCTTGGAGATTTCTCTCATTTGGGGTTCTGTCTAGTAAGAATCTGAGTTCCACAGGGTAAACACCCACACAGTCAGTGTGATACCTCTTCCTTTAGTTGCTTGAAAGATTCATCTATTGAAGAAAAAAAGTCAGTTAAATCTAGTCTCAAAGTAGAACTACTATTACTACACATTTCTTATAACTTAATAGAACTACATTTCTTATAACTTAATAGAACTTTGTAAATTAAGTGCTGCTTAATTCTCTCTCATCGTATGGTTCTTTGCAAGGTAAGGGGTAAAAACCTGTTTTAAGCAGAACACAGTAAACTGAGAATGTTCAATTAAACTTTTACTTTATCTAAATATTAAAATCTATGTTTTTGTTCTCTGGAATATATTCTTAATACTATAGAAGAATAATAGTTATCTGTGGGGGGCTGCTACATTCGTGAGTCTGTCTCAGGCCCTGAAATATTGCAGCTAGCCATTAGATATCAGGAAATGGCTTCTTCCCATCCTACATTACATCATCATGAATTATTAATAATTATTATTAAAACATTGATCTTGTGTCTATGCAGTGTGTGCTAAGAGACTTGATATAAGTCATCCTAAGAAAATATTAACATGCAGGCATTATTTTCAGCTACCTTCCTCTCTGTAATCCTTTTAACCATATATCAATCAATCAGTCTGATTAGCCATGCCAAATGTTCCAAAACAAGAAATAAGAGAGTGGAAATAAGAATGACCTGTCTGGTGCAACTTCATGAATCAAATGATTTTGAGATCATTCTATTAGTGATGATTGCAACCTTAGGCAAAGTAAAAATTAAAAAAAAAAACACAACAAAGAAAAAAGAAAAAAAGGCTGTCCTTGAAGTTAAGTTCTGCTCACACTTTGAAGAAATTTCTCTGTTCAGTTTGGTATAATGCCCTTTTTCTGTAAGTAAAATAGTTCCTGATGAGCTACAGATCTTCCATTTGTTAGCAATGCTTATGAAACTAAGAGTTTAGATCAGGAATAATAATTTTACATGAAAATGCCTACAGCCAAAGTGCCAAAACTTTTTTATGATCTTGCACACAGTTGATTAGCCATAATCGGCCTATAACTAACTACAAAGGAGACTATTTGCTGAATCATACAGATAGTAAACAACTTGCATAAAGATGAGAAAATGTTCTTTAACTTATGCAGTATTGAATAATTTTTCTAAAGACCGTTTAGTTTTTCCTAATATTAGAAAATTACTGTTTTCTTTCCTCAGGTTTTACTCTTGAATACAATGTATTTTTCGCTAACTGAATAATGCAGTCTTAGTTATAGAGAAGTAAAATAGGAAGTCAGGCTACAAAATATGAAAACTGTGTGGCGCTTTTTTTTCAAAGTAATGCATTCTATCTATGATGTGCAAGATCAAACGAAGATGACTTTCCTCCCCAGGCTTAACCAAACAGCTCATCAAGATTCCATTTTGCCTCTTAGAGACAAGCACAAGAAATTAAAATAAATCTAATATATACTTGAAAGTTGTTGTTTTTACAAAGTTTTGAAGATAGAACTTTGGATAAGGCAAAGCAAAGAGAATGGCTGTCATATTTTTGCACAACATGCCTAGAGGACATTTAAGAAATGTCATTTGCCGCTGAAATCAGATACTGGCAGCACACGGAAAACAACAGAAGGACAAAAGAAAAATGAAACTTCTCCTTATTCGTAATTGGTAAGGCACTCATATAAGAAGTAGAAGGTCTGGATTCTGCTTCTTGCAATTTTTAAAAAGTCTAATACTCATGTAATGCAAAAATGTATATAAACATGTACATTTCCTTCATTCTCATAGGAAGAAAAGTGTAAAGATAACCTTTGTATTAATATAATGCCTTTACTGTGGCTTTTTTTTATGGTAGTCTTACAAAATAACTTTGAATAATCAGAAGATTTTTTTTTTAAATTAAGATATACAGCCCACCAAAATATAGAGAGAATTTGCTCGTGCTGTCTTTTCCTTCATCAACGGCACCTTCAGTTATTCTTTGCTTCTGTATTACTGAAGATATTGTACACATAACTGAGCCTGTAAAGTTACTTTCGTCCTGGAGTCCACCAATAGCAAGATTTAATTTGTCTTTGACCTTGAAGTTGTAATGATGTGTTCTCAATGTTGCATGTGATTGACAGCACAGCACTTAGACCTAAGTCCTACAGATCACATATCATCTCTGGAATTTTTTTCTTTTTTTTAATTTTAAAAGAGAGAAAAAAATAAGTGGCTAGAATTCAGTCCAATACCTCTTCCACCTACTTCTGAATATTTCTTCCAAATAACAACCCAAAAACCTGTATAGAATCAGATAGTAAAAAAAGGAAAAACAGAAGTGGTTTAAAAAAGTTCTAAATTGTGTACTTAACTTGAAAATTGAATTTTGAACTTTTAAAGTCATTATGAGTGCTAATATAGCAATATCTTCACTAAACTCCTTCAACTCGTTTATTTTCATTAGCAAATCTTCTGACGTGTTTAGGGAGAACTCTAAAACCTTGGGATTCAAAATCTAAGACCTTTGTTGGGTCTAAATAAATAACAACTGTGTTACACATAGTGCCTGAAATGTTTACAGATACACCAATTTATTCATTGGTATCAGGTAAAATGCAAAGATTGACGTTGACTTTATGTATTCTAATGAGAATATATAAACTTTATACTGTAAAAAATAACAGTAAGATCTTTGTGCAACATCACTCATTGTTGTACTTAAATTAATGAGTGATAACATATCTGGACTTTAGAAAAAAAAACTTTGACTTGTGCAGGAAACTAGCAAGCAGGATTCCAAGTGATGCAGCTCTGAAGGAGCTCAGGAGAGCTGGCAAGTCTTTAGGGACAGGATCCTCCAAGAACAAGAATGGTCCATACCAACCCTCAGGAAATTCAAGTAGATGGGGAACAGCTTGCATTGACTAAGCATCAATGCAAAAAAACCATATATGGAAGGTGAAAGCAGAGACAGGCTCTAAAGCAGGAATTTAGAAATGTTGCTTGGGCACATAGAAAAGCAAAAGCTCAACTGGAGCTAACACTTGCAAGTGATGTCAAAGTCAAAAAGAAGATCATCAGTGGCAACATTAGTAGTAAAAGGCTGGACAGCTGGAAAAGGGAAATGTGCTATCATTGCTGAATGGAGCAGGTGACCGTGACAATGGAGACAGATGAAGCTGAGGTACTCTATGCTTCCTTTGCCTCAGTATGCGCTCTCATCAAACCTGCATATGACACCAAACTGGGGAGACCAACTGATACACTGGAGAGCAGGGCTGCCATCCAGAGGAACCTGGACAGGCTGGATGTATGGGAAATTCCTGAAATTCAACAAGGACAAATGCAAAATCCTGCTCCCAGAAAGGAAGACTCTCTAGAAGTAACACAGTCTGGGGACTGATGGGCTGGGGAGCAGTTCTAGGGAAAAAGCCCTGTGGGCCCTGGAGTACAGCAAGCAGTATATCCAGGTAGTAGAGACAGCCAACAGCATCCAAGGCTGTGTTAATAGGAGCACAGGCAGTTGGTCAAGGGAAGGGATATTTAACCTCTTCTCAGCACCCATTAGACCATAGCTAGATACTACATCCCTGTTTGGGTCCTGCAATAAGAAAAAAAAGACATCAATAAACTGGGGTCAATTCAGCCCATGATGGTTGGGGCTGGAGCACGTGCCCTGTGAGCAGAGACTGAAGGGCTGGGGCTTGTTCAGCATGGAGAAGAGAAGGCTGCAGACAGAACTAACAGCAGCTCCATGGTGTCTACAGGGAGGTAGGCCATCAAGGAGACAGATCCAGGCTTTTCACAGCAGTACATGGCAGCCTCACAAGGGACAATGGACATAACTTGAAAGAGCTGAAATTCAGACTGGGTGAAAAGATGAAATTTTTCCCCATGAGTTGAGTCGAGCAGTAGAGCAGGTTGGCTAAAGGGAATAAAGACTACCTGAATTGTTCTATAAACACATGATTCTAAAGAAAACATGTTTTGACCTTACAATTATCACAATCTGAATACTCAGAAAACACATGCAAGTGGATAGGATATTCTGCTCTCATGAACTGAAAGGTATTTATCAAAAAACACTGCACAACGAGTAAGTAGAATGTATAAGCATATATGTAGCATTCTAGACAATTTTCACTCTGAAAAGGTGCATTCCTCTATGGATATGAAAGTCCTTGATATCTTAACTGCACAAATAGACATTTATTTCATCAGTAGATAATGGCTGTACTGTTTATCAAGAAAGTCATAAAGAGTCAACTCTTGCTGGAAGTTTCAGGCTTCTAAAGCTTAGCAATGCAGAATTAAGTTATCTGGTAGCAAAAAGATGTCAGTATGATCAAACTAAGGATACTCTAAAAATCATTGTGGTTTTCATTAAATCTCATTGTATTGGTGGTCATCAAGTGTTTCCAGAAAGATGATTAAATAGGTTTGGACTTTAGCTGATTAGACAACTGTGCTGGTTTTGGTTAAACCACGACAATACAGTTTGATTGAATTACAGTTTATTATTCATAGACATTGCATGTTAGCAAGTTTAGCTCTTTGAGGAAACATTAGAGAAGGTTTTTTGTGTACTGTCTGCCAGGGAGTAGTGAAGCTGGGCTGCCCTTAAAGGCAGGGGAGCCAAGGGTGAGAAGCACCAACTTACTGAGGGGCACAGTCCCACGGTACCCCACTAGGAGAGCAGGGCTGGACTGGGGACAATGACTAACATCAGCTCAGTGCCTGGTGATTGTTTGGCAAGTCTTCACTGACCAGGCAGGCCAAGCCAGGAAGTCAAGTCAGCAAGGCAAGTTCAGGATTAGCAAGAAACAGAGCACCACAAAGCATACCTGTGACACAGCTCAAGCAAGGACTGAGCCTAAATGTGGCTCCCAGGCCAATAGGAACAATGTACATGGATGGAGGCCCAGGAAAGGCATCTGACAGCATTTCCACAATATGTTTCCACTTCTCACTGATCTTTCTTGCAACTTAGATATATTTATAGAAGTCTGATACAAGGTGACACAGCTGTACCCTACCAAGCTGGCCTTTAATACAGGTAGCCAAACCCCGAGAGGAGCAAAGACATATTATAGAGAAAGATGGTTATAGACTGCTCAGGTCAGGTAGAGCCTCTTGGTGCACTCCAGACTGAAACTATTTGAAGAAGCCATAGGTGTGCCTTGTATGTACACAAGAAGGAAGAAAATAAAGAATCTTTTACAGATGCTCAGAAGAATAACAATGCCAGTCTAATAATCATGCTTACTTCAGCTTCCATGGAGTATTAGAAGAGAGATGAGAAGTCCAGCAGGACTACTAAATTGAAGATTCATAGAATCATAGAATCATAGAATCACTAAGGTTGGAAAAGACCTCTAAGGTCATCGAGTCCAAC
>VZTQ01004591.1:9522-21776 GCA_013400755.1 Pelecanoides urinatrix
GAAGGAGGGGAGGGAAAAAAATATCTAATTTCAACTTTCAGAAATTAGAGAAATTGAATGTTACTTTAAAGATAGTCAAATTTGTCAGAAACAAATATTCCTGGAGAATTAGATAGATAGAAGAGGACCGCCCTCTCCTGTAATGAACACTAACTACTGCAGAAGTAAACACAGCCACCGCATACCAACAATTCCAGCATGGCAGATTTGATACATAAAGAATGACATCATTAACAGAGTTACTAAATAAGAGGAACAATTTATTTTGGGCACAAAATCTTAAGCCAAGGTATCTAAATCTTTGATCTGCCTGTTGCCTTTTATTATGCATTGAAATTTATCTTCTTTCAAAACAGCATTTCCTACAAATACCGGCAGTAGAAAGATATAAAGCATGTTTAATTCAAGAAGAATTACCCTTCCATAATAGTTTATTTGCAATACCTTTCTTTCTCAAGTGAGATAACACTTCTATAGTAGGAAAAAAAAAAGCCAAAGAACATCTACAAGATGTAAATACTGTAAACAGTTTTAGCTCAAACGCATACAATTTCTCTCTCATTAAATGCACTGCAATACTCATTTGTTACTGAAAGTTTGTTGCAAATGCTTCAAAATCTGGACAAATTCTCACCTATAAGCAACAGGAACAGTACAGTGCTTTTCAGACTGTACAGTGCTAGGAGACATTTAAAAAAAAAAAGAAAAACACGACATTAGCATACGAATGACTCCTATAGGAAGAAGACATTTTCTAAGATATTCTGAGATGTAACGGGCAGTACTAAAAATGGAAGAAAATTATATTACATACAGCTGTTCTGAAATACATAAAATACAAATCTCTGAAGTATCCACCATTAAGGTATTTTCAGAAATGCCTAAAGCCACAGAACTTCTCAACCACTATTTCTTCTAGAAATTCACATTTTCATTAAATAACTGTATTTTAAACAGATTTACATAGCATGTTTTGAAATCACCCAATTTCAAGAATACAATCACAAACCTCTTGCTTGTGTTAGACAGTATAGGTATTCTCTATACACTTAAATAGTCCTTAGTATTTTCAAGAGGCTGAACAAGATTAACAGCTATCGCTCCCCCCCTCAAAAATCACACAGCTTCAGTGCAGCCCAAAACTTTGTCGCATATTTTAAATAGTTAATCAAACAAAGTATTAAAAAGACTATTTTACAGAAAAGTATAAAACTGCTTTTATAATAGCCTCTTTTCAAAACTATAAAATGTCTCCAAACATGAACAGATTTGGAAATACAGTAAGAGAACTGCACAGATGCAAAGAGTTGCAAGCACAGTTGACATTCTGTGCAAAGTAAATACCCCCTTTGTAACAACTACATTCTTGTTGCAAATCCTGACTGCAATAACTGGCTAACCCTACCTCTGGTGCAAAATCACAGAGCATCAGAAGTGTAACATCTACAAACACACAAGGCCTAGAAACAAATTCTTTGGGCACGTGACATTTGTGTTAATAAGGCAGACAATAGCAGAGGCACAGCTATGCCTTTAACAGCATTGACTGCGATCATCGCTGTAACAACGCAATCCTTGGAAACAGTCAGAGGAAGTCTTCTGGAAAACTGCAGTTGCCATTGCACGCTTACTCACACCAAAGTAGGTCCATTGGCTTACATTTAACAAAACCAGTAATATTTTCTTTTGGGAGGAAGGAAAATACTTAGTGAGAATCTATTTTTTTTTTTTTTTAGTATGGGGAAGTTCTCAGAATTCATAGTATTGTTTAATGAAACAGTAAAGCTATCTTAACAGTTCAGAACTACCACTCCTGCTTACCCTCAAGCAGTCCTGCCCTTAAATCAGCCACGCTGCTTGACAGACCTATTACTTTCTCAAACTCACTGCACAGTGGGCTCAGCTTATCAACCTAGCAGAATACTACTCATTTTTAATGACCCCGCTCCACAGGTTGAGATCACCCAGGTCAGAAGAGTGGAGACGGTGCATGGGAAGAAAGTGGCAGCATGCAGTGGAACTGAGTCCTTCCAACAAACGCCGTTTTGCAGAACTTAGCCATAGCTTGTGATTGCTTTTCACAAATGGCATACAAGCAGCTAGTGAGCTCACAGATACTCATCTACCCTGCACAGAGTAACGTACAATCATCTTGTAAGATCTGGAATATCAAGCTATACAGGCTAGGTAGGTGGTTGGTTGGGGTTTTTTTTAGCCCTTNCACAAACTTCGTAACTCTGATCATCCCCCCTTCCTCCTTCTTCCCCCAGTTTTATTGCTGAGCACGATGCCGTATGGTGTGGGACATCCCTCTGGTCAGTTGGGATATCTGTCCCAGCTGTGTCCCCTCCCAACTTCTTTTTCACCCCCACCCTGTCCGCTGGCCAAGCGGTGTGAGAAGCAGAAACAGCATTGGCTGTGTGTAAGCACTGCTCANGAAGTTCTCAGAATTCATAGTATTGTTTAATGAAACAGTAAAGCTATCTTAACAGTTCAGAACTACCACTCCTGCTTACCCTCAAGCAGTCCTGCCCTTAAATCAGCCACGCTGCTTGACAGACCTATTACTTTCTCAAACTCACTGCACAGTGGGCTCAGCTTATCAACCTAGCAGAATACTACTCATTTTTAATGACCCCGCTCCACAGGTTGAGATCACCCAGGTCAGAAGAGTGGAGACGGTGCATGGGAAGAAAGTGGCAGCATGCAGTGGAACTGAGTCCTTCCAACAAACGCCGTTTTGCAGAACTTAGCCATAGCTTGTGATTGCTTTTCACAAATGGCATACAAGCAGCTAGTGAGCTCACAGATACTCATCTACCCTGCACAGAGTAACGTACAATCATCTTGTAAGATCTGGAATATCAAGCTATACAGGCTAGGTAGGTGGTTGGTTGGGGTTTTTTTTAGCCCTTAGCAGTAAGACAAGTTAATTTCAAAGCATTTATTTGCATGTGTTTGTTTCATTCTCAACCACTCTGAAGCCTCAAAGACACAAACTTACTCTTACTTCTTGTATAAATTAGCCCTCCAAATACCAATGCTGTCCTACGATATTTAAGTACTAGTTAGATAATATCAACAGCAGCAACCATTTTTTGTTCACCCTTTGAAATGTTATTACTGTTTTCCATTTCAGCTTCTACACAGCTCAGACATTTTCTCTATATTTAAGCAGAAAAATATTAAAAAACAAATACTTCCCATTCCATTTAATCTTCTTCATCATAATTTTGTATCCTGGATTTTTTTCTAATTTATATTTTCATAGTTTATACAGAAAATATTCTTAAACCAGTCTTACAATTTTACCAAATTGGTAGGAGACAGAAGACGAGTACAATCTTTTCCACTGTTGTGGGTTAACCCCAGAAGGCAGCNCTCACAAAATCACTCCTGTGGTCAGTTTAGTATGCACTCATGCGTTCGTGTCCCATACAGACATATATCTATAACCCTCAACTCTCGAAAAACTTAAAAGGTTTAAAAATAATTCAGTATTTTTAGAAAACAATAATTTCTGCATAATGTCAGAGGAAGGTATAAACCCCACATAGACAAAAAAATGTTTGGATGCAATGGAGCAAGGAGACCAGAGGACAGTCACAAGTTGGTGTTTGAAGACCACAGCAAGACAATCTTTAGGAAAGCTTCAGACACAACAGAACTTTCAGATGGTTAGTATGGGAAGAATTAAAAAAAAAAGTTAAGATACAAAACAGAAGAAAGGAGGAACACTACAATAAGGACTCTGGGAAAAATACTGGGACAAAGGTGCACATAGCTCTGAAAGGCAGAACAAGATGTTCAAGATTAGCTACAGTAAGTACAACAGTACCCATGTCTAAGGCCCAGACAAACAGAGTTTCTTAAGCATTAGCATTCTGGATAAAAAGAACAATGACAGTTGAAAGACCATAGCAAATTCTACGGTAAATAAGGCTGGAATTTCTAGGATGATGAAAGTGTGTAAAACGTGGAACACCAAAAACAAACGATAAATTTACAATGAAAAGCCTTCAGCTAAGTGTAAATCCAAAAATTTGTGCATATGGGTCACTGATGTTGCCGTTCAAAAGTTAAAACAATTTAACCTTGACTCAAAAAGACAATATTTAGAATAGTTTAAGCAGTTCATTCTCCATGCCCACTCAATTTGCCCCGTAATGTATACGTCAACAGCGTAATATTCTAGTGAACACAACTACTTGGAAGAGCATCTCAAGATACCCTTGAGAGAACATGAATATGTTTGTTCCCAGATAGTGGTCACTACAGCAGCGCAAGGAGAGGGAATGTAGACATTTGTAGAACTTACTTCCATTACACCTAGCTGCATACAAGGTTTGATCTCTCATACTTAAACTTCAAGCTATGTAAAGTTACAGTCAAGTTCTTTGGGAAACAAAATGTTTTCTTAAAGCTTCAGAAATTTGACAAGTTCATTTTTCTAGCTTCATAAAAATAAAACAAGTTCAACTGCAATTTGCTGGAACAGATGATATGAACAAAGATGCCTGTCTGTCATTCATTATTTTTACATAATCTTGTCTTTGTCCTACACAAATAAAAGTGTATTTGTGTTATCTTTGATGGATGCAAATTACCACTGCTTTAAAATAATGATACTAACAGTTTTAAGGATTTGCTTCACAGCATTATACTTGTGATCTCTTTCAGTAAGAAGCATCACAGCTCACTGGGAGTAGTATCATCAGTTTTGATTTATTGCTATCCTTAAGTGAATAGTTGAAGATTTTTACTAAGTACAACATGGGTCAAGATACTGACTAACAAATGAAGAACTACAAGTGATTCATCTAGAGTTTGCCAGCAGTTTCTTTGCCACAAAATATCACTAGATTAAAAAACCAAAACCAACCCATCCCCTTCCCCTCCAAAAAACCCTACAGAAATTGAAGATTTTTGTTACAACACAATTTAGGTGACATTATTATCTAGCAACACACATTCTATTAAAACATATATTTTAGTGGAAAGATTTTTCACTCTAGTATCATGGAATTCTGTTCANATAAAATGCTAACAGGTCAAATTAGACAAAATACCACAACAGTAAAGAAATTGTATGGGCATCTTCTGAGCTGACTACTGACTACATTTTAACTTTCTATCTGCAGCTTGACAGAGTGCTTAATAAAAACAAAACATTGCTTGCTCAAGAAATACAGAAATACCCTATAATACTGCCATTGCTTTTGGTGTGTATTTCAATTACAATATACAATGGCTCTTTTAATAACTATACAGAAAGCATAAAAATTGACTTATATTTAAAACTTCCACCTTGCTGCAATTTGCTTGTAGGTTGCTTTTAGGTTTTCCACATTACCTCCATCCATGTGGATTTCTAGTATCTGAATCTTCAATATTGAGAATATTATTCCTTACAGTACTTTGTTAAGTCAGATGTACAAGTTCACTAACATGCCAGTCGTTAATGTGCAGGCATTAGCAGATATCACTTGAATGTATAAATAAATGTATTTAACCTTCTCTAAAATTGTATGCAAAATATATCATCTGCAAGTATCAAATGAAAAATCATCTTATAATGTTGACCAAAAAGCAGGAAATAGTTCTGCACCAGCCATTTTTCCACTCCTATTTTATTCCATTCCTCAGTTCTTTGTCATTATGTTAATTTATTGTATATACTACACATTCTTATACATAAAATATTCATAAAAGTGGTAAAAAATTACAGCCTAAAGAATTATTTTAAGTGGTATAATACCTAATTTTATAGAAATATAAAAACTGGAAGTTTTTTAAACTGTGGAGTAAGCAGAGCCATTAATCTACCACATGTAACCTAACAAGAGTCCAAAAACATAATTATGCAACAATATATATTACAACTCCAGTTCTTAATTGCTTTTAAAATGTATACACACACCCCCGCCCCATACATGACAAGTCAACTCACAGCATCGAACAGTTGGTTAAAAAGGTCAATAAAGGTTTAAAAAAGTAAAAAAGCACAGAATAGTGAAACCATATAGCTGGCCTTATTATTAAGCCATCGTATTTACATGTACAGTCAAGCATTTGAAAGGGGTATACAACTAGCTTTACATGAAAATTACAGTCTGTACATTTTCTTTCTGCACAGTATATAATATAAAGAAGCTGCACTAGTATTTATAAAGAGACTGAACTTGGGGAACTGGTAATGGGACATGGAGCCATTCACTTCTACCAGTGGCCCAGGTCTGTGGTAACTGAAGTCAAATCATTTGACAGATGGTCGGTAGTTTTTATGAAATAAGCTGGTGCTTTCAGTCCAGTTCCTGGTGCTTTTGTGATATGGATATCTATCCACTATCACAAATGGGTACTCCCGTTGGCAGCCACAGTAACGATTGAGTGAGCATGGAGACTGAACAAGCCTCTTAACCCTTGCTAGAGGTCTCTCTCTCTAGATCAGGGTTTGCAGCACTTTGATGGGGCAGTGGGGTGAAGCTTGCACTGCTGCTGCTGCTCACGCTGTACCTGTTTAGTGGACAAAAAAAGGACTTCAGTTTCCAATGCTGTCAGTCTGAAAAGTTTCACAAACACTGAATTCATGTTAAAATGAAATTTTCTTTCACCTGCTTAAATAAAAAAAAAAAAATATTTGGAGGGGGGAGGATGGGGGACAGAAATCATACAAAAAACCCAAAAGCATTGGCGAAGGTTAAAAACAAACAAGAAAAAAACAAAACCCCACACCTTGCAACTCTTGAATAAAATCTCCTCCTGCAGAGATAAGATGTCTTTTGAACAATACAACTTAGAAAAATACTTTCAATATAACTTAAGGTACTGCACTGAAAACCCAAAATGTGGTGTTAAGCATTAAACTGAAAATTATTACTTGAAGGGCCTTCTAATTTATCTGACATCAAGGGCTTAACCAGAATTAGTTTGCCTCGCTGACACATATCCTTGAAATATAACTGAAGAATGAGACCTTGAAGTACTTTTGTTTTACACTATTAAAAATACAATTAATGTAGTAAATAAGAAAATCCACACTATCAGACAAGGGTGCACATAAAATAATTTGCTTCAAAAAGCAAAGTTTCCTGTGTTGTATTCCTAAATACGCATCCCCAAAAGTCACATTATTGGCCTTTAAGAAGCCACAGGTTCAAAACTGCGTTATCATTGCAGAAGGTGGTCTAATCTAGGAATAAGTAAAAAGCAAATCAAGGAACAATAGTTGGTTTTCTCCAAGGTTTCGCTCAGGGTCTCCAGCAGTGGTTAGTTTCAACTCATTCACTTTATACTCAGTATATCTAGTATAGATCATAAAATAGTNCCAAAATTCTATCAGTTTTCTCCTTCCTCTTCCTAATATTTAATGAACTACACAAAGCAAACCTTTTCAAATGCTTGAATAAGAATACACATAACTACACTCCAAGAGTCAAACGCTATTTAGTTGAGTAAGTTGTTATACTAACAGTCTGAAGACATTTAAGAACTACTTAGACAGCGATCCTGGCAGCTGAACCGAAGAGAAAACAGGATCCCTGGAACCAGCACAATATTCAGAAGTTACCTGCTGTGTATTGGTAACTCACGACAGCAAGGGCTCAAGGACTTGTTACCACTACAAAGTCAATACCGCCACCTAATGGTGACGAAAAAGTATTGTATTTATTGCCAGATTATTTACAGAAATATTTACACAGAAAATAGAAGTCTGACACCTGCATAGTGGTTCAAATGCCTTTGCACAAGCACGCAGCCTCCACTTTTTTCCTGCTATTAATGTAAAACCACTCATGCCGAGTTTGATGTTCAGAACTGTATTACAGAAACTGCCTAAGTCAAAATGCAAACAAACCCAAAAAATTATCGAACTCTGAGTAACAAGGTTGTATCAGTTAGATTTCTGAAGAAACGATTGAACCATTTTATTTTGTTGTAAAAATGAACAAAGTGAATGTTTCAGAAGGGAAGCTTATTGAAAGACTAACTTTCTGACATGGCTTTTAATACTGCACAGATGTCTCAAACAGTTCTTATGAAAGCATGTTTTTCCATATCTCAGCTTAGTTTCAGTATAGTTATTCAATGAATTTTTAAAGCACTGAACATTACTTTTATGGTATTTTAGCAGTTTTTGATGCATATGTAACATGTTTGACAAACTAAAATACAAGAGGGACTTTATCATTACTCGTGAACACTACCAACAATGTCATCTGTATGGAGTTTTTGCTTTAGAAAGCTCTAATTTGATGATTCATCTTCTGTGAAGTATTATTTTCCAAAGCTATGATATACAGCAGAAAAATCAGTCTCGGTATGGGCATCATCCTTAATACACAAGCACATTTCTAGCAAGTAAGCAGTCCTATATGTGCATTCTGTGTCTACAAAGAAAAACAGCAACACTCTCCATGAACATGAGTTTCTAATAAAAAAAAAGTAATTGATGAGGAAAAGTCTGGAACAGCTATAGTTCTTTTCAAAACCCCAAAACAATAAGCTAGTTAGAAAGTATTTTGAGAAAGTATTCACAAAGAAGCATGGGAAAACAATCTTTTTTCTGAAATTTCTCCAAGTAGAAGAACAGTTTTAAGCAATTACAAAAAATTGAAATAGTATGTGGAACATGTTGAGGGGAAGGGAAGGGAAATCACACTCTTTAGGAATATTTTTCTCCAAAAGTCTTTTTCATTTACTTGTTACCAGTGAAAAAGTAAGCTATTTCTATATATTCTAAACTTCAGAAGTTCACATTACCAGATGATGTGCAGTTTATATGCTTCATAATATTGACTTTTCTCCTCAAACAATTTGCCTAGACTAAACTCAAAGCAAAGTACTCTCTCCTCTCCATGTTTGCCCTCTGTCATGCACAAAGGCCTTTGGGCACACTGCTGAAGTAAGTGTTTTGTAGCTGACATGTACAAAGAAGAAAGAGAACTGCTTTCCAAAGTCAAGAAAGGGCGCGGGGGTGGGACAGAATCTCAGTGAGGATAAATAAATCAGATTACACTACGTTATGATTATTCAGAAAACATGAAAAATAAGTTTATTTTGTCCTATACATTTTTATACTAGGTTGATTCCTGTCAATGCTTTAGAAGGGTATGTTAAGTATTTAATTATATGACATAAAACTGAAATGTTTGTTTTAGTCTATCTTAATTCTCTTTTACTGAAACTGTAAAAGTGTATTATTCATATATCTTAAGTATTACAGTTTCTATCAAACGTCGCATGACAGTTAACATGAATTTTTATTACAGTATTATCCACTACAAACTGCAAAAGTGAGCAGAACACTAACAGAATACTCATCTTTAAAAAGACCATTAAATAATTACCTGTAAAATATTTACTATAAAAATGTTCTCACACATTGAGCATGGAAAAAGATTATCAAATACACCACCAATTGGGCCAAAATTTTACTATCTTGAAATGTTCTCCACTCATAGTAGACACTGTTCCTGGACAGAGTTAAAAGACAAACAAGGAACTAGAAATGTGGTCAAGTTAGACCATAACGATTTTAATGAATGTATCTGGGAACCATCAGACAAAATTTTTATTTTTAAGCCATCTACTTCACAAGACCATTTTATTAGAAAGGGAGAAATGCTGCCAGCATTCCAACTGTAGTAGCTTAGCTGCAGTATTATTTCCCATCTGCCCCTAAACAAGCTTGAAAAAGAAAAAAGAACGGAAGGGAAGAAAGCATAGAGGTAGGAATGCTGTCATCCTGTTACAGTATCTAAAACCCCATCTCCTTTCATCTTCAGAAGCTCCTTCTCCTCATCCACATCTAATTCACTATGAAAAAAACCACACACACTGGGTGGAACAGGGAAGTACCAATTTGTAACTCCCACCTGCTAAGTTTCAGCAACCATTGCATTATAATTTTAGCCATAAAGTCATTCAGTTAAGGAAAGGCAATGAAAAAGAAATTAGTGTGTAAAATCAACATAGATAAGTGGAGAAGGATTTTCCCAGCTCTAAAATGGAGCTCCCAAATCTAGGTCTACTTTATGCCTAATGAGGAAATGGAGAGTTTACACACTACTTGTACAAAATTGCTTCTAGAGGCAATCCTTCCCTCTGGGTGCACTGTAGTCACAAACTTATTCTGCATCTCTCTACGAAGAAGTCACAAAAACTTTAGAACCTTTTAGGGCTTCATTCTTCCAGGGAAGGCTGCAATGAAAATGTTAATCTTCCCTGACAATTCAGGTTAAGCACAGCCCCACTCCAAGTCTCAGTGAGCGTACTGCATGTTAGTGTGGAGCAGTTCTCTGATTTTTCAGCTGAAGCTATGTACTGTCTATCTGGGTTGGAAGGACAAAAAAGGGGTTGGTAGAAAGTTAACAGTGAAATTAACCAATTCATCTTCCACCAGCTTCATTCACATTAATCATTCATATGAGGCAAACATGAAAGTTATACTCAAAGCATTCAATTCCATACATGACCATAAAATAAGAAGTCCAACTAAACTCCACCAAGAAGGTAGGAAATTTCCTAGTTTTGTCTGGACAGAGTTATAACCTGTTCTTCCATTTACACTGTAGTTCTGTGAGACTGATTGTATCAGAATGCCTGGGGACAGAGAAGGAAAGACAACTCAACATATTGGTACACTTCATAAGTCCTGCAATTTTTTTTTTTTCCCACTAGGTTCTCAATTCAGCCAGTATGCTTCAGAAAAGAGGCTTTGCATATAATTACTCTTCCATTCAAAGGACAGAGGAAAAATAAAACATATTTTGAAGAGATACAAATCATAAGCAGTTACACAAAAAACAACAACCTTGTGTTGTTTAAGTTAGCCTTGTGATGTTAACTTTTTCCTCACACATCCTTTGCACCCATTTATTATTTGCAGCTTTCACTTATTACCATGACATGATCAGCATTTCAAACAAAGGAAAGGGTCTATTTTTCTGTAAAATGCCTAGTATATTAAACAATCAGAACATAAATTCTTCTTTGTTTCTGCTCAGCAGTCTGATAATGGAGTTACTTAGCAACAGATGAAGCAACTGAACTGTGTTGCCTGATCCACATTTCACTGTAAAGTAACACTCACAAAGGCATTATTTAGCTGCTGGTTGCCTCTGTATAGATGTATTTTTGTAGTATAAAATCCATTAGTCTGAGATAAGCCCACATGAAAACCCAGCCATCATGTACCATTTATAATGGACTACACATTTTGAAATTAATACAAATTGCTGGTAAGAGTCACATGATTTTAAGCACCTCTGAAAAAGGAAGAAACAAGACAATAAAAAAACAAAACACAGAGTCTATTCATGGTATTTAGAAGGAAGCTACAGAAGCTGTTTAAAAAGGGGTTGGGAAGAAGGAGTCTTCTTCCTATAGCAGACTGACAATCTATGAACTTCAAGTACACAAACCAAGCCCTCGTATGTCAAGTACACTTTTCTTGCCACAGAATATTTTTATTTCAGAGGATGAATATTTACTTATTTTGAAAACAAACATACACACACACTTCCCCAAACCACCTTTTTCACCAAAAGAGTAGGAAGTAAGATGTGTCACAGCAAATATTAACAGTGGTTTTATTTTAGAAGGCAGTCTTAAAAACAAAAGTAAGCCACAGAATTTGACAAATCAAATAGGTTTATAATTTGCCACAAACCATTACTCCCTTTTAAGCTAACTCTGCAGCATTAAACAATTCCTATCTTTTTTTTTTTTATTTTGGAAGNGAAGATACTTCCTATGTCCCATTTCAACTGAGAACTTAAATGACACTTCAGATAATAAAATCACAGAACTTTCAAATGCTAACAACTGTAATTTCAGCTTCTTAGGTTGCATTTCAGACTATAAAGAGAATAAAAACTTCAATGGCACGAAGTGTAAGACATATCTACAAGGAAGGCCAAATAAACGCCCTACATATTTTCCAATGATTATACACTTATGTAGGTATTTATACATACAATAATCTTCATGTACAGTTAAGTAATCTTTCATGTACAATTATGCACAACTTGGATATGCACAAGTTTTTCTTCTTTCATTCAAGGATAAATTTCCCTACCTTTCTCCAGTTAATTTTTGCAGGAGTATGCTTTCCTCCCAGGCTTCTCGAACTTTCATTTCTCTTTCTTTTTTTTTTTAATTAAAAGATTTTCTATGGATTAAGATAAATATTACAAAGACTAATTTTGACAGTAGTCAAGATTTTGTTTTCATAGAGGAGGAGAGGACTT
>VZTQ01004591.1:21823-33491 GCA_013400755.1 Pelecanoides urinatrix
CAAATGAACCATCTTAGGCATCAGTATCTGTTTGTCTACTTGAAGCCAAATATCAAATGACTGAGTACAAGGTATGTCATTTCTTACAAACGCGATTTATTTGTTCCAGTTCAGCAGTTTTCAAACTAAAGGTTGTAACTCTGACATTAGCTGATAGTTAAGAATTCTACTGCAAGCAATGTTTTCTATTTAGTTGCAAGAAAAAATAAAAAATAAAAAAATTAAAGCCAGTGATCTCCTATACCATTTAGTAGATACTGGCTATCAACATTAGAAACCATCATTTCAAAGACTGCTTGTAATTAGGACACAAGACAGTAGAAGGGAGTTGTTGAGGAGTAATAACACTAGCACAGGCACACTACTATACTGCATCCTGATGAGAAAGTGACATATTTCAAGAAAAGATTATCAGAGTGTATTATTTGTAGTCAAGAACCCAACCTCCAAAAATCGTTTCGTTTAGATAAGTTTGCACTTTTTACTGTAGAAAAACGTACTGGTATAAACAAAAGAAACATTCCATATGGACTAAGTATTTTCCTATATAAATCTGGCATCTCCCAAACAATTACTCCTGGAATGTCATGTCAAAACCAAAGGTTAGTATGTATCTCGAATAGTATTAGCTTAACTTGTATTTTGAGTCATCTTCTGAGCTACCTCTGTAGAACCTAAATTTTCACAGCTAGAGAACATTTTTAAGCAATTCACTGCCAAAAAGCAGCTATTCAGAAAGAAGTTTTAAATAGACGCAGCAAAAGAAAGCTCCAACAATGAAAGCACTGTGGAAAAAAAAATTATGACATGTACTTACTAATTTGTTTTCTTGCATGTATATTCTTTGCAACTTCAGACAGCCTTTAGCTATAATGATCATTCCTTCATCTGAGATCTTGTAACATTGCCCAAAATGAATGTCTTTCAATTCTCTGCATTTTGAACCCAGCTGAAATTAATGAAATCAAAGCAAGTATTTAAGACTAAAGGCAAAAGACCAACAATATTTGACTGAACTGGAGAGTGAGGAGCTAAGACTTCTTTCTGCTTCCCTGCCCCCCCTTAAAAAAACTGTAAAGAAGGATAATTTTTAAGTACTATACACAAACAAGAAAGATTATAATTACATACATGACAAAATGAAGTTGCTAACTACAGTTAACAAAATGGAGCTAAAAGCAGCACATAAGAACTAAGTTATCTATTGGGCATATACATAAGTAGTTAACAATGCCTGTATGCTAGACCATTGACAGCATATTTGATTTAACGTAACTACTTCACAGCTTACCCTAAATGCTCCTTTAACACAAGAGAGACAGAGTTGATGAAACCTTCCTGCATGCCTAACAAATAAAGACCTCAGTCACCTTCAGCTTTCATGATGCAAAAAAGAGTTACTTAAACACTAGTTCCAAATAGCAACTAAGCTCAGGAAAACTCAATCAGCCAGAGGTGAAGTAGAGGATGGAGATTTCATTATAGAAGGGATGATTTAATCCCTGGATTTTTAAAAAAAAAAANTTGATGCTATCTTTTCCAACAGCTCATCAGTGACCTGCAAAGAAAATCCAAATATTCAAATTTAACTTTTTTCATAAACATCTTTAATTTCATTAGCACAAAAATTACTATTTGTAAGATGCATTTCCATAAGCTATTGGGAGAATGAGAAGATTTGTTTTCCAAGATAAGAGTATAGTGGTATAATCAGTTTTACAGTTACCTTTAAAGAATTCTGCTCCAACACTTGGAGAGAATAACAGTTAATGGTCCTCTTCATACTTTAGACAAAGAATTCTCCATCTTTTAAAGAAAAGGATTTGCTTGCCCTTCTATAGCAGCACTCTACCTACGTACCTAAGGTAGCCTTTACAGAGAAGTAAAGGGTTTATATGCCTCTGAAATGCAAGAGGTTTTTACTTAGGCTTTGGCAATCATCCAAAATCAGGTGCCTGCAGACAAATACTACAGTGATGCAGGTAACAATGGACTTTTTAACAATGGAAAACAGTCACCCAAAGTAGCAGTGAACGAAAGGGATAAGAAGGAAAGAACACTGTAACAGGAAAAAAGCTAATTAAAACCCACAAGTTTTCTCCTGTTATTTGCTCTGTTTTAAAACAGAATACTTGCGTATTTTAAGTGTTAATCTATGAAAGAACATTAAATCAGATACATGCACTATTTTGCCAGAGCTCCTCCGAAGAAAAAAGATTCTATCCACTTTGTACCTGTACACATTGTAGTTAGCTAACATGCCAATAATTTTAAGAGAAGCCAGTCCTACAAAGCAGGTAAGAAACAGAAGATATTCTCCATGCTCCAGCTTGTAAGTTAAAACAAACAAAACCAAAGCAGGTAAGATACAATGCATAGAACTCCCGCACTTTAAAATTTAGTTTCAAAAAATCTGAGGTGACATAGACGAAAGTCTTTCTAACAAAACCATTCAGGAATACTTATCCACCACTTGGCATAAATGAGATTTAGCTTTAAGCCTGGAGAGGGCAAGAAAGCAACATGAATCCCTTTTCTTTTTCTCTTACACAGTTGAGAAACAAACACTTTCTTTGCTGCATTCAGTCTGTTTTCCATTAGTAGCAAGTCTAATCTTTTTTCTTGCTATTTCATTAGGCAGCTGTTAGCTAGAAAACATGACAAATTGGGGAAAAAACAAACAAGCAAAAGAAACCCCACCAAAACCCACAAACAATGCCTAAACAAACAAACAAAACAACCCAACCCCCCCCAATAACCAAAAAAGCCAAAACCACCAAACCCTCCCTACACATGGAGAAGGATAATATTTGTGCTTCATATTGGTTTAGGAACTCAATAAAAAATTGGCAAGATAGGTTTCTCAGGGCAATGCTACAACTGATAAATTTTAGTGACATCCCAACACACCTAATAGGCAAAACCATTAAAAAACTGTATAGTAGAAATAAGCCTACACCTCAAGAAAATGAAGAAAAAAAGACTGATTTGACACATAGTACCTACAGAGCAAAAACACGGATGTCTGGTCTGAGTGTGCTTTGGAGTCACTTGAGAAAGATCAGACAATCTGCTATATAACTTTTCCACAGTGGTTCACAAATATGTTAACTAGTAACTCTAGAAGCAAGAACTTGCATGCTTTCTTACAAATTGATGATCTGAAAATAATATCCCATGTACATTCTTCATGTCCAACATAGATGAGTTCATGTTGCTGCTTCTTCAAATGGGATCCCCCAATAGTTGTTCCCCTGCACCCCATATTCTCATGAAACTCTCAAGAAATTGTTTTATAAACCTCTCCAAGCAAATAAGTAACAAGAAACCTAAAGAGCGTGGCCAAACAACACAGGCATCCTTGAAAAAGTTTTCCAAGGAGGAAAGTTACCCTGAACAATCTANCTCATTCAGGGATAAATTGGAAAATATCTGTAAAAAAAGGGAAAAAATATTATTTGTCAGAAGTAATCACATTTTAGAGACAGAAATATTTTATTACTAACCCATCTTGTAAAAGACAGAAAAGTATCAGCATGCATTGCAACACACAATTCCAGAACTTGTCCCCAACTTGATTAGTCAAGGACAATAACAAACAAACCTGCATCCCACAACAGCTGACAATATTAACAAGTCACATTAGCACAACCAACAATAGAATGTATCCTACTTAAGCACACATTTCTTAGACCAAATTTCATTGCCATTTCTGAGATGGCATACCTAAAGAATTACAAATACAAATATTAGCTCAGTGTTATTTGCAAGCCATTTAAAAGGTGTTTTCATTCCCCTTCTGATTCAGATAGAAAAACCTCTCCTTTCATTTCTTAACTGAAATGAAAAGATGAGTCATAAAGGTACTAAAACATCAGTCTTATGGGAACGCGGCATGGGATGGTGGAGCAGATCAGCAGAGCAAATCAGTGTCATACAAGGAAACTAAGCACAGAATTAGCATTTTATACCCCAAGGTTTTGAGCACTTCAGCAGCCTACAAAAAAGAATAAACTGTAACTTTATGGCTGGCTCATAAATTGCTGTTACATTTATTATATTCAGTCCTTCCTCAGAAGTACTGTGGTTAATAAATATAAAAAGAAGGTCTGTCAAGAGTTACATACGAAGATACCCTGTAACCACAAATGAACTTTAATCTACACATCATCCTGTAATGAAAAAAGGCAATCACAGCATTAAAACACCTACACAGGAATACAGACTGCAAAACATGAAACAGTCCTCCCACTCAACTGATGAGGACATCAAGTACTAAGTAGAAGCACTATAGCTAATCTCACTCAACGAGCCCAAGAAAATCTGAAAATGTTGGAGAGTGTCCATAGGAAAGCACTGAGGTCTAGAAAACATTGAAAGAAAACACTANAGAAAATGAAGAAAAAAAGACTGATTTGACACATAGTACCTACAGAGCAAAAACACGGATGTCTGGTCTGAGTGTGCTTTGGAGTCACTTGAGAAAGATCAGACAATCTGCTATATAACTTTTCCACAGTGGTTCACAAATATGTTAACTAGTAACTCTAGAAGCAAGAACTTGCATGCTTTCTTACAAATTGATGATCTGAAAATAATATCCCATGTACATTCTTCATGTCCAACATAGATGAGTTCATGTTGCTGCTTCTTCAAATGGGATCCCCCAATAGTTGTTCCCCTGCACCCCATATTCTCATGAAACTCTCAAGAAATTGTTTTATAAACCTCTCCAAGCAAATAAGTAACAAGAAACCTAAAGAGCGTGGCCAAACAACACAGGCATCCTTGAAAAAGTTTTCCAAGGAGGAAAGTTACCCTGAACAATCTAAGGCTCGGCTCTCTAAGGATCTCACTAAATGAAATCCATGAATCCCAGACATATTTAATTCTCAGATTGGCTAAAGGCATAAAGACACAATCTGTCTTCTGATCAGTAGGACCACACCAGTTGAAGAAAAAAAGAAAAAATTATTAAAACAAATAGAGCAAGCACCAGTTAGGTAACCATTCTTCAAACTAGAGCATCCTCAGAAAAGCTCACGTACGTCTTTCAATTAATATGAGATCTGATAGTTCTTATGAATGGAACTACTACTACCTGATGCAGACCTGAAACAAGTAACCCATAATCCATTTCAAACAGCACTTGTCCTCACACTGCTTAACAACTGATCTCAGTCAAAAGAAGCTACATTCAAAGGAGTTAATCTTAGGATCCAGACATTTTCAGCCTCTAGTAGAAAAATCCCTGAAAGCAGAGACATCACCATTTTATGAGTTTCTTTTGTTTACTTTTGGTCAAGAGTGCAAGTTCTGAGAACAAATTCCGAGTCATCAAAACACAGTTTGTCCACAATGATACCTTCATACCTGTTGACGACTACTGAGATCCAATTGCTTCCAAAACTGAAAATCTAAACAGAGGTCACGCCAATATTTACAGACTAATGACGCTGAAAGGCAACGCTCATTCAGGGATAAATTGGAAAATATCTGTAAAAAAAGGGAAAAAATATTATTTGTCAGAAGTAATCACATTTTAGAGACAGAAATATTTTATTACTAACCCATCTTGTAAAAGACAGAAAAGTATCAGCATGCATTGCAACACACAATTCCAGAACTTGTCCCCAACTTGATTAGTCAAGGACAATAACAAACAAACCTGCATCCCACAACAGCTGACAATATTAACAAGTCACATTAGCACAACCAACAATAGAATGTATCCTACTTAAGCACACATTTCTTAGACCAAATTTCATTGCCATTTCTGAGATGGCATACCTAAAGAATTACAAATACAAATATTAGCTCAGTGTTATTTGCAAGCCATTTAAAAGGTGTTTTCATTCCCCTTCTGATTCAGATAGAAAAACCTCTCCTTTCATTTCTTAACTGAAATGAAAAGATGAGTCATAAAGGTACTAAAACATCAGTCTTATGGGAACGCGGCATGGGATGGTGGAGCAGATCAGCAGAGCAAATCAGTGTCATACAAGGAAACTAAGCACAGAATTAGCATTTTATACCCCAAGGTTTTGAGCACTTCAGCAGCCTACAAAAAAGAATAAACTGTAACTTTATGGCTGGCTCATAAATTGCTGTTACATTTATTATATTCAGTCCTTCCTCAGAAGTACTGTGGTTAATAAATATAAAAAGAAGGTCTGTCAAGAGTTACATACGAAGATACCCTGTAACCACAAATGAACTTTAATCTACACATCATCCTGTAATGAAAAAAGGCAATCACAGCATTAAAACACCTACACAGGAATACAGACTGCAAAACATGAAACAGTCCTCCCACTCAACTGATGAGGACATCAAGTACTAAGTAGAAGCACTATAGCTAATCTCACTCAACGAGCCCAAGAAAATCTGAAAATGTTGGAGAGTGTCCATAGGAAAGCACTGAGGTCTAGAAAACATTGAAAGAAAACACTAGAACTGTTTAAGCAAGGAAAAGGGAGAGCAAAGGGGGTAAAAAAACTAGAGAGAACAACACTTTCATCTTCTTTGTGGTGGGTAGGACAGTTAGTCTCAAACTAAGGATAATGAAGCATTGGAACATAATACTTGGTAACTTACAGAATTTCCATCATCGGAGGTCCTTAGAACAGACTAGATATCAACTGTCAACAATAACAACCACCACTGCCCCCTTGTTCTAGGAAATGGCTTAGCTTAGTAGTTTTAAATATGTATATCCCTATAAGGCCCCTTGGCGAAGAGGAGTTGGTTGACTATTTCCAAAAGATCTGCAAAATATAATAAGGGGGCGGACGTGTGGTGTGTCAAATTCACTACCTTCTGTAAATGCTTTATCACTCCATCTTCTTCTTCTAGCTATGAAAAACTCAAAATGTCTTATGTAAGACTCCTCACAGTGCTGAAGGATTGTGCGTGAACGCTGTTTTCCTGCAGGCCTTTGCTTGACCATCAATCGATGTTTCTTATTAGAGAATCAGTTGAACATGGGCAGACAGAAGTGCGGATGAAACAATCAATGCCTGCTTCCTCCCTGCGGTTCTTCGTACTGGTGATCAGCATCCAAAAAACACCATTACCCCCAGTTAAGCAGAGAAAAAGCACTAAACAGTAAATGGTGATTTGGCATCTGATGTTCCTACTGCAAAAGTGTAATTCTAAGCATAAGAAGATGACTCTGATGATTCTCAGCAATTTTAAATAACGAAAAGCAGTAGGAAACTCAAGTGCCTATAACCAGCATGAAACAGAAGACCAAACCTTTTAACAGCTACAGAGACCTCAGAAGAGAACACAGCAATAAGATCCACATTATGTTTAGACAGACATCAGACTGACTCCAGTTAATACCAAGAAGGGATTCCAAGGTCAACACTATAAAATACTTTATCTAATCTCTGCTAGAGTGGGAAATAAACGTGCTTATTTGTAGAAATACCACCTTCATTTTGAGAAACAAGAGCTTGCAGTTCTTAAAACAATAACATAGGAAACATAGAACAGGAAAGACTGTTGCTAATCCAACTGCCACTGTTAATATGAAAGCTCTTAAATAATTTTTGTACCATGCTACCAAAAGCTGAAAGCCTGCTCCTGCTTCGCTACTGCACGAGACACAGCAATAGCAATGCCGAAACAAAAAAGCAGCAAGTTTGATTCAGTACTTTCACACAAATGGTATTTCTGCACAGACAATATTATTCTGGAAGAAATGCCTGAAAGCATTTGTGGTCATGTTTTAGTCCATGCTGTACTTAACTCTAGCTGCAAAGACAAGTAAGGAGTGAACAGGTGTTACAAATTGACTTCCTGAGAAACAATCATCAGAGTGAAGCCACCAGGAGAAAAAGCAGCTGCTGACAGTCTCTGCAGAAGTTCCAGCATGGACAGGAGTAGCCTTAGAAGTTACACAAGTGTTACATGTTCAAAGACAAGGCCTGGCCAGTTTTGTTGTCTGCAGTAGCTATAAAAGTTCCAACTATAAAAGGATTCTGAATAATGCCATGTAAAATATCAGTTTCTCTTCAGAGGTTGCAGTTGTTAAAAGAATATGTATTGAATTACACTAAATGGAATTTAGTAGCAAAGCCTATACGTATTCCAGTTAGATGGCACATCATCTTTATGTTAAGGGATTATCTTGGCTGCCGGTTAAAACACTACATTAATGCATAAAATGCTACAGCTCACTTTGATGACCTTCATCACCCTTTAATTCAGTTTCATGCTCTAGATATATACTGATACTGTGGCAGCTTAATTGTCCTGAGTTTTATATTGTTTTCTAATTCCCAAGGCTGGTTAAATACAGCTGAAAGCTAAAATCATTCCTACTCCCAGGCCTGTTCATTTAACTCCTGCTTATAATAGGTAACTTCGTGGAGGCAGTGGATCCCCTAGTTAGCACATTTAATTCCTGAAAATTGTACTCAAGCATGTACACCTGCATGTCCAATACCCACACTTTTTCCCCATCTAATCCTTCTTCCAAGCACCAGAGAGACTGAAATATTCTTCAGCACTCTCAAAAAAAAAAAAAAGGACAAGTTTAATAGTATTTTCTAGATGCATTTCACACTTTCTTTTTTCCTGTTGGCAAGAGGCAGGGATAGAGGAAGTAGAGTTCTATGAAACAAGCAACAAAAAACCCTACTCCTGTTCCTCGCTCTCTCTCATCTCACCCTTTCAGCTCAAGTTCCTAAAACAGCTGTCAGTGCCTCCTGCTTCAATCTTTTTTCTTGCCCTTTAATGGACTTTCTGGGCCTCAACCTCCATTATGTTCAACACTGACGGCCCTGCCTTATCATACCTTCCAGATACAGTCAGTTCTTTAATGTCAAGCTCTTGCTTTGAAGTAAGTGTTCACACAGACTCATTGAAGACCACAGTGAAAAGAAAATTCAAAAACGCAATGCCCAGGATAGCAAGAGTCAACTAACAGATATAGCTAGCTTTCAGTCAGATCACATTCAATCTCCTGAACTCAATTCAAACAGTCCAATTTTATGACCTTGATAGATACAACCATACAAATCCCTTACAGGAGAAAATCCATGCAAACAAACTGCTTCACCTTTAAGCAACAAAACATAACTAATTCCATGGTACTATCTTCAGTGTGTTTGCACACACCTGTGGCAATCCACAATTCTGGATCAGGTGATGGTTCAATAGATTTTAATCCAGTCAAATTAAGTCCCTGCACAGTATACTTCAGACTGTCAAAAAAACAAGTTTTGGGGTTTCCTTCAGCTTTCTGGAATAAATATTTTGTAAGACAATGGATGGGAAAGGAAGGAAGAAGCTGCTGATTAATATTATTGAAGGGTCCTACCAGACAAGCTAGAAATAAAAGTTCTTCTGTGTAATTGTCTGCTTTACCACCAAGTCTCTATGTGATGGGCTTCAGACATTACACCCTTAACACTTCCCCATTGTTTCTCCATTAAATCTATGCTAGATATTTCACGTTGTGTATCCAAAAAGGACTTCTTTGACTTTTGTGCTAAATGTTGGCATTTCAGCAGGAACAGGGCGGCGGGGGAGAGCGAGGGCGGACACTAAACACCCTGTAAATATCTTTTCTTAAAAGATTAAGGATAAGATTTAAATATTGTAAATCCATGTATTAAACTGATTTAGTTTATCTCTAAATATTCAACAACTTTGGCCTTAAACCAAGTTCCTCCAACAAAGTTCAATCAAGTGAAGGAGATACCTAACTGCACTACTCATCAAAGGAAATCATGAAAAGTCAGTCACACCCATGAATGTTATTAGAAAAAAAGTACAATACTAGAAAATTATGCATGGGTTTGCTGACACAATATCCTCAGCACCAAGTTTTCCAAAATCAAAAATTCACATCACACAAATCAAATATGAATTAAATATAAGCATAATTCAAGAAAGCATTTTAACTTACCAAAAGACAATCCTAATTCAAAAATGAAAGATTTTTCTAAACCCACAATCAAAGAGTTAGAATTATTGATTGTACAGACTTAAGAAGCTTTTGCCTCAGGAACAGAAGCAAGAAAATGCAGTTTACTGCTAATACCATTAATACCATTAACTTTAAGAACGAGTTACAGCTTTATGAACATGTACAAAATACAGACCATAGGCCCCAGGGCAGAAGAGAGATTATAAAAGGGTGAATCCATTCATCCCCCACTTCTGTGCATTGTTTTATTTTGAAAGATCTTTCAATCTAACTAGAAGAGTAAAGATTTCTGTGAATGAAGCTTTCTTTCCTCAATAAAAATCTCTTGTATCCACGAAGAATAGATGCCTATGAAATTGTTTTCATTACGTTGCATCAGCTAGATTTGTCTGAAACCAAAAAGTTCACAGCATTAACAACAACTGTACATAGAAAGAGCATTAAAATGTAAGCTCAAACATTTCATGGTGCCTAATGAATTTGACACATTCATTCTTGTAAAACTGCTCATTTGTTTCATCAACTGGGTGCAAATTTTTTCAGCAACTAATTGAAGTTTCAATATCAAAAGTAATTCTAAAGTACCGTGTAATAAAACAAACATGCTTAGTACATGACATTTTACTCTGAACTGTTAAACACAGTATTTGTTAATTGCAGGCATGCAGAAATTAAGCTTCAAGTGGTTTTATGATTATGAAAGGTTGTTTCGTTGTATTTCAGAAAATTAAAGAATCATCTATCAGCAGAAGACAAATGAAGGACAGAGAAATGTTTGCTTAGTTTTTAAGAGGTTTTATCACTTTATCCACAAATAACCTCAACTGAATATGGGAAACATGAATGATTCAAGTGCACTGGAATATATGAAAAAGATACAAGTACTCAAGGCACACATCTCTGAAAGGAGCCTCAGTACATCCATAAAGGGAAGCAAGGTAAGAATGCTCTTGTGATTAACAAAAATGCGTCAGCCAGGAAAAGCGATAGTGTGATTTCACATCACAGCCAGGATTCTTATGGCAAGCTGCCATTAGTAGGAACAGTTTACTGGTCCCCTACTCCTGGGTACTTGAATTTTTGCACTGCATTTAATGACCATACCCAGAGAAAGTCTTTTCAGGCAGCTGATCCTGAGATAAAGTTTTGCAACGTTAGATTGATGTCAGATTAGCCAGCTGAATCAACTCACTCTGCAATTTCATGATCACTCTACAGAGCACAAAGCTAGCAGCAGGAACATGCAACCAGAGGTTACAGAAGGGAGACAGACACTGCCCTTACCAGCCACTTGCTAACAGATTGACTTAGCTGNCTGCCAGCCGAGATCAGATGGGAGTGGGGGGGTGCGGGGTGGGGAGGGGGCGGAATCAACATTGCCATATTAACCATTGCAACAGAAAGAGGAATTCACAAGAATAATTAAGATTGAAAGAAAAGAGCATTTACCTCCCTGCACCAGCCACAAAGTTTCAAAACCCCTTCCATTTTTCTCAGTGCTACAGCTAAAAGTAAGGCTCAACACAAATTCTAGACAGGATAAACTGACAGGAATACCAGCATAAGAAGGAAAGAAAGTGTGACTCCAAACAATGACTCCAAACAGTGACTCCATGAGCTTGTGGATAAAGTCCAATCCAAATAATGTATTTTGATGCCTCTGCCTCTTGACTAGGCCAGGGGAAAAAAAAAAAAGACAGCGCAACTATAACACGTATCTCCAGT
>VZTQ01004591.1:40266-66661 GCA_013400755.1 Pelecanoides urinatrix
GCAGGGCGCAGAGCTGCGCCTCCCCCGGGCACTGGCAGGCGGCGGCCTCCGGCTCCGCCGCGGCGGCGGCCGCGCAGCGCGGCTGCTTGCAGGGCGGGCAGGCGGGCAGGCCGGCCCCTTTGCGCTTGCACACCATCTCAGAGACGACCTCGCCGGGCGGCCTGGCCGGCCCCAGGAGGCCCCGCACCGGCGAGGGCAGCAGGCCCGAGAGGAGGAGGCGCTGGCAGCGGCCCCGCGGCTCCCAGGCGGCGGGCGGCAGGCGAAGGAGGCGGCGGGCGGCGCGCTGCTCCGCGGTGGCGAGGGCCGCGTAGGGCAGTGGTGGCAGCAGGGGGTCCCCGGCGGGCAGGGGCTGCTCCGCGGCGGGCGGGCTGGCGCTGTGCACGATGAAGCAGAGCATGCAGGGCCCGCGCAGGAAGCAGCTCCGGCTGCGCGGCGGCACCTTCCTCCCCCGGCGGCAGCGACGGTCCCGGCTCCGGCTCAGGCTGCTTGCCTCCTTCGAGAGCAGGTGGCCCATATAGGAGGCGGCAGAGGCGGAAGGGCCCGCGGGGTATCACCTGCGGGAGGCAGCGGCGAGCGCTGTCATGCTGCCGGCGGGGGCGGCAGGTGGCGGGGCCGAGCCAGGCCAGGACAGAACAGGACAGGACGCGGCGGCGCGGCTGGTTCCGGGACACGGCGCCGGGAGGGAGAAGCTTCCGCTACCGCCGCCCTGACCTCCCCCGGGGGAGGCGATGGGGCGGTGCTCCGCGGCCCGGCCGCCGCCCGGTGGTGCTGCCGCCAGCGGCCGGCTTGGGAGCCGACGACGGCGGGCAGCGGCCTTGCGGGGCCCCGGCGGCAGAGGCGGCCCTCCGCTCGGAGCGGCCCGGCAGGGAGCTGGGGGGGGCCGGTAACGGCTCCCCGGCAGGCGCCGCCCCCCACACCACACAGAGGCACCGCGCGCGTGGGTGTGCGTGTTCGCTCTGTGCTTGCGTGTGTCACATACGCAGCGTACGTTCGTTATGTAAATGCACCGTGCGTTTACATACAGATGTGTAGAGTGGAGCCAGTATATAACCATGTATATGTTATTATATATATGTATACTGTATACATTTTTTGAATACCTGAAATGAAGTTTTTTGGTCACAGTTTGTAGGGAAAGGTGAGAGGGCCCCTGCCCTCTGGTGCCAGATCGTACGCGGCCATGCAGGACAGCAGCTGGGTGTTTGCAGTGGCAGGGTAACACCAGCTTGGAGACCACCGAGAAGCGTTCCTCCAGGTTTTCTCCGTCGATGCCTTCATCCCGCCAACGCGCTCCAGCAAATACCTGGGTTCTACTGTTTCAAGTCATTGTCCAGCCAGAACCAAGGTTCTTGTGGGGCCTCTGACCCTGAACGCCCTCCTCCTGAGGGTGCTCACCTGTAANCAGCTTCTGGAGCAGTTTTGCCTGTCTTCACCTCCAGTTAATGACTCACAACGCCGTTTACAACGACAAACCAAAAGAGAAAAAAATACCCAAACAAAACCAAAAAACACACCCACAACCCTCTTTCTCTCCCAAACGGCAGGCCGGCTGCTCGCGCACCAGCGGTGGCAGGGGCACGGCGGGCCGCCCCGCTCCCCCCAGGCCCGGCGGCCGTCGCAGGTGGCGGTGCGGGAGGTGACGCGCGCGCCCAGGCCGGGCCGGAGGTGGCGAGACCCCTGGGGGCAGGGCCGGCCGCCTCGGCCCCACCGCCTCCGGCTCCCACAAGCCACCGAGCCCGCCCAAGAATATCGGCATCCCCGCGGACAAGCCAAGCCCAGCCCCGGGCCTCCGCGTCCCCTCAACCCCCCGCGGGGAGGGGGCAGGCCCGCCTGCCCTGCCGTCTCGACCCACCTTGAGGAGGATGGAGGGCGGCAGCTGGTTAATGTCCGGGGCCGGCGACGGTAGCGGCTCTCGGCAGCAGTCGCCGGGGTGCTCCAGTGGCTCCTCCCAGCCCGCCTCACCGCCCCTCTCCTTCTCATTCTCCCCCTNGCAGGTGGCGGGGCCGAGCCAGGCCAGGACAGAACAGGACAGGACGCGGCGGCGCGGCTGGTTCCGGGACACGGCGCCGGGAGGGAGAAGCTTCCGCTACCGCCGCCCTGACCTCCCCCGGGGGAGGCGATGGGGCGGTGCTCCGCGGCCCGGCCGCCGCCCGGTGGTGCTGCCGCCAGCGGCCGGCTTGGGAGCCGACGACGGCGGGCAGCGGCCTTGCGGGGCCCCGGCGGCAGAGGCGGCCCTCCGCTCGGAGCGGCCCGGCAGGGAGCTGGGGGGGGCCGGTAACGGCTCCCCGGCAGGCGCCGCCCCCCACACCACACAGAGGCACCGCGCGCGTGGGTGTGCGTGTTCGCTCTGTGCTTGCGTGTGTCACATACGCAGCGTACGTTCGTTATGTAAATGCACCGTGCGTTTACATACAGATGTGTAGAGTGGAGCCAGTATATAACCATGTATATGTTATTATATATATGTATACTGTATACATTTTTTGAATACCTGAAATGAAGTTTTTTGGTCACAGTTTGTAGGGAAAGGTGAGAGGGCCCCTGCCCTCTGGTGCCAGATCGTACGCGGCCATGCAGGACAGCAGCTGGGTGTTTGCAGTGGCAGGGTAACACCAGCTTGGAGACCACCGAGAAGCGTTCCTCCAGGTTTTCTCCGTCGATGCCTTCATCCCGCCAACGCGCTCCAGCAAATACCTGGGTTCTACTGTTTCAAGTCATTGTCCAGCCAGAACCAAGGTTCTTGTGGGGCCTCTGACCCTGAACGCCCTCCTCCTGAGGGTGCTCACCTGTAACTGCATTGTGTTGGACCTCGCTGCACATGCCCAGGGTGTGTAAATCTTTGCAAATACAAGCCATAATGCTTTAATTAAGACTCTTCTCAATGCCTAGCAAAATTTATTTGCATGTTTCAGCATTCAGTTCTAAATTACTGACGTAAATTGACTTAGATATATAGGTTTAAATACACGCGGTATTTTGTCTTCAGTAAAAGGTGCTTGGGGAGGGAGAAGGCAATTATAGCTAGAGTATATATGGTGCAGTACTAAAATAACAAAGGGCAACAGAAGAAATGCACAGTATTATATACTGTGAAGCAGATCTTTTGACCTTTGGCCCAGGAACAAGTTATGTTAGGATTAAAATACCCATGACACCATTATTTTTGTTTGTTATCTATATTATTAGGCTCCAATAACTCAGTAAAAATATGTTTGCTATAGGAAAAATATTCAATATACCATTGGATAAAAGTAGAGTAACAGAATATTTTATCTGAATTTATAACTCACTGAGATCCATCAATATAAACCTCAGCAAATTCTGGCAAAAATGTGGCAAGGTCTTTTCATCCGTCAGATTTCAGAAATATATTTCAATAAGAACAGACAAAGACAACATTAAAAGAATATGAAAGTCCAAGTCAAGCTTTCAAACCAAATGGCATTCAAAATAAATGCTTGCAATGTCAAATATTCAAAATAAATCTGATCTTTAAACCTGGCTGTGCAGCTTCTAAATAGTCATTTTGACATGGTCTTTAGTTATATCATCACAGACTAGTATTTCCTGCAGAAATGCTGGCAAGGGTGCCTGACTTCTGTATGTCACTTTCATGTCTGATAGTCTAATATATTTTGCCCTGGTATTTTGAGATATATATACACCATGCATATGCATATATCTCATATTAGGAATTCTTCCCATTCCTCTAATATTTACTGCAACATGATCCATCTCTGTTACCTCCTTTTGAAATAAGTTGACTTATACAGAACATAGCCAAGGACACATCTCATCTTGTCTTTCCAAAGCAATTTCACCTTCAGATAATTTTCCTAATTCTTGCTATTTTTCTCCTGATAGCTAAAGCTTAACCTTGAATTTGGTCTTTGGGGACACTGTTCTTGAGGGTTTTTTTGTTGCTATAAAGATTGCAGAATGAAAGAAAGAAAACTAAGACAATAAATGGTCAGTTTTCATACGCTACCCATTCCTTTAGTGTTCTGTCACTTAGCTGGTAGCAAGATTTTGGCCCTAAAGATGACAGCAGAGCTCTTCCACTGGCAGTTTTGTTGGCACATATTAGAACCATAAATATCTGCAGAACAACTTCTGCCAATTCAGCGTAGCATGTGTGATTTGTCAGCTCCGGCTTGAGATAGGAAGGCCCTGCAGAGAGACCTGGACAGGCTGGATTGATGAGCCGAGGCCAACTGCATGAGGTTCAACAAGGCCAAGTGCCGGGTCCTGCACTTCAGCCACAACAACCCCAGGCAACGCTACAGGCTTGGGGAAGAGTGGCTGGAAAGCTGCCCAGCGGAAAAGGACCTGGGAGTGCTGATTGACAGCCGGCTGAACATGAGTCGGCAGTGTGCCCAGGTGGCCAAGAAGGCCAACGGCATCCTGGCCTGTATCAGGAATAGTGTGGCCAGCAGGAGCAGGGAGGTGATCGTGCCCCTGTACTCGGCGCTGGTGAGGCCGCACCTCGAATCCTGTGTTCAGTGTTGGGCCCCTCACTACAAGAAGGACATTGAGGTGCTGGAGCGTGTCCAGAGAAGGACAACGAAGCTGGTGAAGGGCCTGGAGCACAAGTCTTATGAGGAGCAGCTGAGGGAACTGGGACTGATTAGCCTGGAAAAGAGGAGGCTGAGGGGAGACCTCATCACGCTCTACAGCTACCTGACAGGAGGTTGTAGTGAGGTGGAGGTTGGTCTCTTCTGCCAAGTAACTAGCGATAGGATGAGAGGAAACTTCCTCAAGTTGCCCCAGGGAAGGTTTGGATTGGATATTAGGAAAAATTTCTTCACCAAAAGGGTTGTCAAGCCTTGGAACAGGCTGCCCAGGGAAGTGGTTGAGTGACCATCCCTGGAGGTATTTAAAAGACATGTAGACAGGGCGCTTAGGGTCATGGTTTAGCGGTGGACTTGGTAGTGTTAGGACTTGGTAGTGTTAGGTTAATGGTTGGACTCAATGATCTTAAGGGTTTTTCCAACCAAAATGATTCTATGATTCTATGATTTTGTGTCATCTCAGTTGTCAATGCTGTTTAGGAACCGAGTCTGTGTTCATAGCTTGTTCGTGGACGTTGCAAATCTGAACTTACCTGGTTTTGACTGGTTATGCTCCATTTGTAGTAGAGCTATACCAGCAAATTCTTTCTGCTATTCTAGTTAAATGTTTTCTGGTTATAAGTAAGGAAAGAGCATTCCCCACTCTCCTACCCCACTTCCCTTCTTGCAGTTCATGTGACCATGCTGCCAACCTTTGGTGTAGATTAAGCATCAAAAATTAGAGAATTTCTTTATGGGTGTGTAAAAGAATGTTTGCATGATGATTTGTTTGGGTTCTCTTAAAAAATGCAGCACAGTATGTGTCAGGTAAAATGCATGAAAAGTACGTAATTAACTAGGCACTGTGTTTGAATAGGCAAAGTTAGAATCCCCAGGAGCATGCTTAAATATGTATGTTAATTACTCAGTGTGTGGATAATCTATTTGAAAATTCAAAGCAAATATGGTATGTTCATCTTAGCTGAAGATGATTAACTACTTCTGGTACTCTTCATCACCAAGGATGGTTTTCTTACTCAGCCTTCTGAGGACTCTGAATAGGAGAATTTGGGGGGAAGGACTTTTTTTTGTTTTCTTAAAAGCTTTTCCATCCCCCAAGCCCTCTGCCTAAAAACCAGGCAGAACAAGCAGAACTTGTAGGAGATTGAAAGAACATTGAGGGTATGGCAATATTCAAAAAAGAGACAGGTTTTCCCATCAGAGATAACTAGTTGTTCAATTAATTTGATACAAATTCTGTCAATAGCAGCTGCATTAGATTTCAGCTTTTCCAAGTTACTTCAGCTAATAAAAGAAACTCTGGTTTTAAAAGTACTGCCTAAAATATCTATTACACTGGTTAAGAATGATTGCTGGTTGGGGTCAATCCACAACAGGGGTAAAAAAAATTCACTGTTAGTAACATTACAGGTAGCACAAAGATTTGTGACATGATGACAAATGATGGCAGAACAGTCACAAGAAAATATCATAAGAATTATCAATTACTTTTTTCCAGTACAGAATTAAATACAATTTTGTAGTTAATGTGTCTTTTCTATAGCATTACATTAAGACAAATTTATTCTCTTTATCTGTGAAAAGACCAATACTTGTTTTTAATGTCTTTCAATTTTCTGGATCCCTCAGAATTCTTCTTTAGAGAAATCTCTTTGGAAATGTTAAGTCCTCTAAATTGTATATGCTAGTAATTCTTTGCTCTAGAAGATGTCAGATTGAAACCCAGCAGCAATTCAATTGGTAGAGTAGCTTTTGATTACGACAGTAACACATTATCATCATCTTACTTTTTTAAGCCTTACAAACGAGGGATTTCTCCTACTGATTTCAACCTCCCTTACCAAATTTTTAAAGTAATAAGTAGCTTCTAATTTCTACTTGCTGCTGCTCATTTTTTCTGCTTCCTCTGCCCATCTGTTATATTGGTATTTTAATTTACTGAATTCATCTCACCACTCTGTCAGGATCAGGATTTAGCCAATTCTGTCATTAATATGTAGAATTATGTTTTTTTGGTCATCTGATAAACGCTTTGAAAAGGTCACCTGGATGCAGTCTCAGAGGGTGGGATTCAACTGCCTACAAATAGTTGTAGCACTTAGATGTGCCAGGTGACTGGGCTGTTACACAAAGGGCTGGGGTATGTGATGGAGGGCATAGCTACAGCCTGTGGGAGCACCAGCTGCTCTATGGTGTCCTGTGTTTAGACAGCTGAATGACCCCCTGTAATGTATGGAGCGTCAGCAGATACTTTTTTTATCTATCAGTATTCTCTTATGTAGCAATGTGCTTTCTTTTGCAAAATTGTATTGGTTTCACTCTTGTACTGGTTTTGGCTGGGATAAAATTAAATTTCTTCATAGTACTTTATATGGGGCTGTGTTTTGGATTTNTGCCAGCCACAACAGCTATGTTTACAATAAATAGGTTCAGTATGTTTATTTCCCCTCCAAGCAGATTATTCCTCTCAGTGGTTTTATGCCACTGTTATCTCAGAATGAAATATATTGTACAGCTGGGCCACTGTTGCAAAAGAGTTAGCAGACATAATGTGTATCGGAAATTATAATATTTCTGAAATTGCTCCATGTAATAAAATTTTTGAACATTGTAAGTAGGCAAGTTACAAACCAGTGATGCTGTCAGGGTGCCGTGGAGGCCCAGGGAACCAGGGACCACAGGGGGTCCTTGTGGGGCAGGCAAGGCAGGACAGGGACTCACCAGCTGTGTCCAGATGTAATCTTTATCCACATCCTAATTAACAGCATTCTTTTCAAATACCTTTATTACTTAAACATACATATTTGTGTCTAGTCATCTAGCTGTTTCAATCAAGTAGGTCTTCAAAGTTCCCCAAGGATTTGCAATGTTTATAGGCAGCTGGAGAAAGCCAAATTCTTTCAATTGTTTTCAGTCTTCTATCTGAAGTTGAAAACCATTTCTCTCAAAACACCATCCGCTACAATTTCTGAACTGTGAAGCAAATTCAATCTGATCAAGATCTCATTTCAAAAGGAGAATGGTGTAAGTACCATAAATAAGCTTTAGTTTGTTTTTAATAATCTAGGCAAGACTTTTTAAATACAAACATACATATATACAGGGAGGCTTAAACCATTTTTCAAGACAGTAGACTGTTCTTTTTCTGATAGCCTGCAAGAGCTGAACAAATTTTAAATTACTGTGTTGAATAGTAAGTGAGAAACATAGGGAAGTGCAGGGTGCTCCTGGTCAATGCAAGGGTTTTAACACTGGGTGTCACTACTGCTTCATGCAAGGGAAGCATGGTAACCACTTGCTGTAGAAGCAAGATGAAATATTACCTGACCAAATACCTTTATCAGCTGTGAAATCTTCACCACATTAACGTCAGAAGGAAGATAAAACTAACAGTTCATTTCTTCTTTATCACTGCTTATATTTCATGAAATTAGAAGTTATAAAACCGGTAATATTGGAAGCCTGAAAGCTACTACAACTAACATGATCTAGGAATTAAGCAGTAAAATCCTCTCAATTTATGATATTAAAAGTTTATTACATATACAGCAATAGATTGTGGCATTTTTCAATGTATCTCTGTGCATATTGAAGTAGGCTACAAAGACTGATGACCCAAGACTAGGATTTAATTTTTGAGCTACAAAAGAACACAAAAAATGGTAATTAAAAGAATAGTTATGATATTGTATCTGGTTCTGATACCCTTAAGTGCATGTTCATCCGGATTCAGGATTGACTGTTAGGAAGCAGGGTCTGTAAGAAATTTTTGGCCGTATTGCCGTAGCTTGTTGCTGGTTGATCCCACCAAACTGTCCATAAAATTACCGGTTCATGAGAACAGGTTCTTAAAGGATGGATTATCTTCTAAATGGTATGTTAGGAATGCCATTAAGAAACAAATGGAAGGAAGTAGCAGAATTTCCACCTTCGGTTTAGAAACAGCATAAAAGTAAGAACAAAACAGAGACCTAAAGTTTTTTCCTTATTGGTATTTTTTTTTGTTTTATTGATGTATTTACAACAAGCTGTTTTAACTTTCTCATCAAAATAAGTATGTGTATATGGCAATTATAGTGTGCATAACTTGCAACATTTTTATCAAGGCAGTAAGTTATGGTGTCTGCTTGGAAGTGTGCTCATAGAAAACTCAAGAGACATACAAGCCTCATTTTTCCCAGGCACTTTATGTGCATTTCAAGCTCTGAAGAGCTTGAAATCTAAGGTGTGATACAGTGGAAAGTTTGTAACGTGAAAGTAACTTATCCTACAAATGAACATTTGCACATCTGAGAACAGCAAGACGTAATGCCTGATAAACAGGTGATCCCTCTGTAAAAGGCATAATGACTTAATAGCTATGTTCTGAGACATCCAGTGTTAACATGACAGATTAAATACTATGTCCTGTTTATGGGTCATATGCATATATTTAATCAAGTTTCATCTTTTCAGAATCCATATAAAAATATAGGGCCGAGAGACACCTCCAGAGTCAATTCATCTTCTGCCATTATGGGCAGTTACATTGCACAACCCTCTTAACTACATTTATCAAGCTCTATTTGAAAGCTAACTATTTTTCTTGGTCTGACCACACCCATGGAAAAGCTATACTACAATCCCACATCTTCCATGATTGGATGTCACCTGTTTGTTTTCAGATTAAATTTATTCATGTTCAATTAAGCTCACAATTTCATCCTTTTATAGTTAGTTTATACCAGATGTGCAGCTCAGTTTGTGAAGTTCTGGGATCAATATAGCCTTTAGTGTGTTAACTGCTTTGCAATTGCTTTTATCTCAGTGCAAGCTAAAACAGCACTGAAAAAACCTGAAAAACAGGAAGTCTAATTATTGTGGCTATGCAATTGTTGTATTGGGGTACTTGCACATATGTCTGGTAAGCAGTCCGGTAACAGGCTAAACAAGCAAGATGTGTACATTCAAAGCATTAATGAGGTTTACACACTACATATATGATACTGATACAATGAGGATTTGCAGGCCAGCTATGAAAAGAAAGAATTTAAGACATGCAGCATGAGTTAATCACATGGGACTGTAAAGGACTGAAGTCTGAGTGCCTGCTTCACATATAAAGAGAATATTAATAACATAAACATTATAAAAAACTGTATCTAACAGAGAGATGCAAGGTACCGACAAATTGTATATAAATGGAAGCTGCAAATTTGCTTTGAACTGCTAGATGCCATTGCATGCTCTTTAGTCACCAACACTCAGTATTGTTGTTGTCACTTGTCATACTACCTGAAAAGAACCACTGAGTTTTGGACAGATTCTTTGGCTGAATGTCATTTAAAATCCCTCTTGGGTGAGAGGAAGAAACTCTGGAGCAGCAAATATTAATACTCTCTGCAATATAAAAAGTCAGCCCTGGAATACCTGAGTCAAGGCCCCAGAAGCATTAGCAGAAGCCAGTGGAAGAGGCAGAAGATCCTTTGCAGAGAGGTGACCTTGAACATTTTGCCTTTGTCCATGTTATCTGGATGTCTACTTTGTAGCCTCACTTCTTTCTTCTGTATTCTCCTTCTGTTTATATAGAGCACTATAGAAACTCAACAGAACTGCAGTTATGACCAAAATACAAACTTTGAAGGATATGTACTATTAAAGAAAGAAAAATGCATGTATAGAGTAAAGGCTGTAGATAAGCCTGTCATAAACTACACAAAAATAAGAGCTAGCACAGACCTACCTTTGGTACTTGTACCAGTTTTGGCTGGGATAGAGTTAAATTTCTTCATAGTAGCTTATATGGACCTGTGTTTTTGATTTGTTACCAAAACAGCATTGATAACACAGGGATGTTTTAGTTACTGCTGAGCAGTGCTTACAAAACATCAGGGCCTTTTCTGCTTCTCACGCTGCCCTGCCAGTGAGCAGCCTGGGGGTGCACAAGGAGTTGGGGGGACACAGCCAAGACAGCTGACCCCAGCTGGACCTCAGAACTATATGGCATCATACTCNCAACCTGTTGTGCACTTGGCAGAGCATGGAGGCTGAAAGTTCTTGACTAATAGGGTACTTAACAACTAAAAACATCAGTGAGTTATCAACATTCTTCACATACTAAATCCAGAACACAGTACTGGGAAGAAATTTAACTCTATCCCAGCCGAAACCAGGATATTTGTCCTGCCATTAAGCGTGATGAAGCCCTGCTTTCCTGGAGATAGCTGAACACCTGCCTGCCGATGGGAAGGAGTGAATGAATTCCATGTTTTGCTTTGCTTGCACATTTATTTGTTAAACTGCCTTTACCTCAACCCATGAGTTTTCTCACTTTTACCCTTCTGATTCTCTCCCCTATCCCACTGGGGAGGGGAGTGAGCAAGCGGCTGTGTGGGGCTCAGTTGCTGGCCAGGGTTAAACCACAACAGTGCCCCTAGTCAACACGAGTATGAATGGAGTCCCAGTCGTCCACCCCTGTAGACCTACAATTTATCAACCTGCAAAGGTTACATCAATATGGAACAGTAAGGTATTGCTTGTGGAGAGCAGATCTCCTCACCTAGAAGACTAGAGTGGGAAGACAGAATTAAAAAAAAACAAACAAAAAAAAAATAGCAAAAGGAGCAGAACAGTGAAAAGTACAAAGATACTGAAGGGATCAAAAAATTATGAGCCTATTAAGATAGTGACCTGAGTCAGCCAGAATTTTGAAAAGGATCTACCTTTGGTTTTTTCTTCTAAAAACACCTGAAGTTTTGCAACAATACAGCTGTATTTTAGTGGGACACAGACAAGAGCAACAAACTTTTTAGGCAGAGAAATCTCAGACCTGCTGGAGGAGACCTAAAAACGTGTACATACAAATCTCCTTTCTGCATTCCATGTTCTTCCATAGTTAGTCCCCCCAGCAACTTTTACTGACTCCCTGGATTGCAGCCACGCCAAGACAGGGATGTAAGGCATGTGCAGGAGACATGGAAAATCTTTCTTTTTAAAATACTACCTATGGCCTGCCTTTTAAACACTCCTGTGCAGCTCCTCCACCAGCTTGCACCCCATGTCCATCCCATCTCAACTCCTTTCTTGGGTTAACCCACGCCCCAGATCATGATAGCTTCTGCTCAGGCAGGGTGCAGGTGGTGGAGAAAGTACCCTTCCTCCTGACTGTTTTTGCCACAGAGAAGGACATGTGTTAGGTGCAACAAGGCAATAAGAGAGAGATGGTCCACTGTGCTGTACTGGATGAGCACTGGTATGGAAGTTCAGATGTAGGAGGGAGGAAAAAGGGAAGGGAAGAAAGAGAAAAAAGGCAAGAGCAGGTATCTTCCTTCAGCCTCTAATTTCAAATTATGCCTATGCAATGTTTTTCTCGCTTTGCCTAGTTCTCCTGGCCCTGGAATACAAACTGAGGTGAGCCTGTTTCTTGCGCAAGTAGAGGGGGTGCGGGCTGAAAGGCCTCTCTGTCTCTCGTGTTGTATGCTGACTGAAGTGGTGAACCCAGCAGGATTTGCTCAGAGCAGCTCCCAGAACAAGAGCGTGTAAGACAGTGAAGGCACTTTTTCATCATTTCTTACAGAAGATGAATGGCAGGAAGTGTGTTTTGTCCTACTGATAAAATAGAAGATCTAAATTCTTATCTATAAATGTAAAATGGCCTCACAGAATCTCTTCCAGATTTATGGAAGGAGATCAGGATTCATCTCCAATGTGAAGCATGGAGCATGTGTTTTCTAACACAAAAGGCTTAAGCAGAAACAGGAAAAAAACGTTTGGAAAATAGTAAGATAGGGCCAGCTCTTACAGTAGGCCCAGAGAAGAAACAGAATTTGGGGGGGGACTAATGTGTTACGGCCCTTATCCTGAAAACCTAGTAGAGATTCAAATCTCAGTCTGCAGCGTGGGAAGTTCATATTTCAGTATGTTTTTCAGGATTAGGTGGAGAAGTTGGGGAGAAGAAGATTTCTGAAGTTATTATATGTTTGATGAATTATATCATAAAGTTTCTAAAGATACTGTTCCTCCTGGTTCTTTAGAGAGTGGGAGGGATCCCTTTAAAGGTTAAGTTCCCCAACACAGAGGCTGCATATGAAAGTATAAAAGATTATTCCAGCATAGAGAAGGGGTAAGACTTTCTCTGAGATCAGAGAGCTCACACCTAGTAACAGATTTCAGTTTTAGAAACAGCACAAACAAGAAGTGAAACATCATAAAATCTGTGAGGACATAATCTAGAATTTGACTTTTCCTTCAGAGGATATTAAGGAATATAAAAAGCCTACCTAATTTTAACTGACTTGCATGTTTGTTTGAAAATGGCAGTCAGAATCTGGCTGCTTTTGACTTGTTTTTTGTTGGCTGGCATTCTGATGTGTTTGCACTGAATACAATATGTATGTATTATTGTATCATATCCTGCCAGTACAGTAAGATAGCAGCAACGATTCACATTATGACAAAAATATTTTTGGGAAAATATATAGGTATCTGATTTTGCACTCTACTAAGGAATTTAAAAAATATGTGTCTCAGTGTTAAAATGAAAGACTTGGGCACTATTTGGCCACCTTTACAGATCTAGTCTTCATTTCAACTATTATACTGTTTAATTAATTATGTGATCCTTATAGTTGAATACAGTAGGTCATCTCAATTTCAGGGCACTGTAAAAGGAAAAGGAAAGTTAATGTTACTGCTCTGCTGAATACCTGGGTAGTCTATACTGTACAATTGATCTGTTTGCTGGGGTAAATTTCCTTTTCTAATTTGTTCTGCAGATATAATAATCTGATGTTCAAATGCCATCTTAGAGTTCTACTTCGTTTGAAGGGAAGAAAAAATTGTGTAAATATGACACATCGTTTCAACCCACTTAATTGTAATAGTTTACACTCTGCTTCTCCAATGACCTGCTTATGTGTTTGACAACATGCAGTATGCATGCTCAGATGTGTAAAGCAGTTAGGGTCTCAAGTGTGGCTATAATCTTAACTGCTTATCTCTCATTACAACAAGGGAAACAGTTGGATGTTTTCATCGATGTTTAGCCCAACATAACAGCTAGGTGTGTTTAGGTAGTGGTAACCCTATACCCTAAGGTAGAAGGCAACCTCTGAAGACCCCCTTCCATCTTATGCATGGTATCAATCCCTTATTATATTATTTGGCAGAGCATAGAAGTTACAAGTTTTTTGTTTGTTTGAGATGATGATCTACTTAGCAATTAAAAAACCCTCGAACTGGTAAACATGAAACATGATCTGCCTGAAGATGGCAGTATTTGATGTGGAAGAATAAATCCTGGAGCTTGGATCCTGTATTATTATTCATCATACCACAGTACCTAAGTGACAGGCTGTCAATAATTAAAGGGAGGGTAGGAGAAGAGAGGGCACATGTTTCACAGTCTTCTGACCTGCCATAATTTTTCCTTCTCTCTCAGCATGAAGATTCTCTAGTGAGCATGTAGTAATAATGTATTTACAGACATTACAACACCTGCATTCCAGGCTCCAGCAACCCTTACCTAGGAAATCCTTCATATCAGGGTTTTTTTGTTTTTTAATCATTTGCCAATTAAGATTTGTCCTATAATGAAGTGACAATGTTAAACATGTCAGCACTGTATTGCTTCCATTTCACAGTTTTTTAAAGTGTTTGAGAATACATTGAATTTACAGTACTAAAAATCATTTTGTATCCAGATATTTAAGATTAGCTATGAAGTACCATGTTCAAGTTAAGATTATATGTAACTTTGAAGAGGCTACTGCCTTAGGAGAAAATAAAGTTCATAACTTACTAAGTATTCCCTCCAGATTTCTTTCAGTAATTCACAGAATCATTACAGTTGCCTTATAGCAAATTTCTTCTTTACAAAAGCGTCATATGAAAACCTTGTGTAAATAACCAAACAATCCAGCCCAAATCAAAATAAAAGCTATCTTAAACAGGATATTTGGGCTATCCTTATTTTCAAAGTATCCGTGGAAATCCTGCCTGTATTATGCTTTTTTCACCATTCCAAATCATTTATTTCACTGGATTATAGGGGTGTATGAAGATCTTTTTATTGCTTTGATTAAAGACTCCACAATACTCCTGAGGTTCAATGCAAGTCATAAGTGAACATCAAAACTACAATGCTCCGGGCTGGTTACAGAGATGAGAAATTAGTTTCTGGTAACATGGTCACCTTTTATTATTTATGATAGTTGCTTTCAAAGTAGAGCTGTGATTCCCAAACTGGGTTATGAGACTTGCAAGATCAGAAGAAAGGTAAAATTGAGGCATCCAACCAATATTGAATTCATAAATCCTCTCCTCATCACAACCAGAGATAAACTCTTGTGCTCACAAACATAATTCTCTAGACCATCGGGTTAGTTGTGCATCTTTTATGGCAGATTTTGGTAACCTTAAAGGGGGAAAGGCTAAGCATGTGGCCTTTTACTTCCTCTAAAAGATGTGATATCTTTTGCTCCTCATTTATTATTTATGTAGAAAGTTTGCTTTCTATCCTGGGCTTGCTTACCGTCCTTTTAAGATGACAGACTGTTTGCATCCATTTGATGTACTAGTGTGTGCTGAGCACATCCCAGTTGTCACACTCAAATACTGTCTGTCAGGAAAGGGGCAATAGCTTTTTAGGACTCTCATAGCTGAAAGTGAATATGAAATGCGATCAAATCTGTATCAGACAAGCTTAGGTCACATTAGAATAATACACCTTGAAACAGGCTTATGAGCACTTATAGCCAGCAGCTGCCTACTACTAAGACGCGGCAGGTAACACCGGAGAGCTGCATGTCCACCCCACCTGCTGCTGAGGGACTGCTTGCTGCAGGGCTAGAGCTGTGCCCCTTCCCTTTCTCCCACATAGGCCAGGGTGGGCAGGGTGATACGCTGCACTAAGTCAGCCATGTAGACATACTATTTACCTCAGTAATTCTTTTCCAAAGCTCAGAGGCTCACTTACTTTACCTGAGTGTATAGATTCCTCACAATTAATAGTTAAATCTAGGAATTCCTGTAAGCAGTGTCATGCAAAGGAATGATGCGGGAAGCATCGTACCTGCAGCTTTTGACTTTCCAGTGCAAGTGACTGGTACGCATTTACAACTGGACTGAGCAGAGGAAGCCTTTGGCAAGGCTAGAGCAATGCTCAGATTTTGCACCTGAATATGAGGCAAGAACTGTTACCCAGTACTGCAGAAACCTGGCAAATTTTTTTTTTCAGGATTTTTGGTCTGTGTTTGTTTTTTTGGCTAAGGGGGTCACAGTCATTTCAAGGAAACAAAGAAAAAGAAAGGAGAAGCTGTATGGGAAGTTCCTTAATGCACAGAAACATGATATTTTAAGTAGTTGCTGATTTTAACTGGGGTCATTATTTCTAATCAAGGCCTGTCAGCAGATTTCGCTTCATTTAATCTTTGTTGGAGAGTGATCTTGGAAAGGATTTATAATAAAACCAATCACAGTAATTTAAAACTGTTGCAAGAGACAGGAGGAATTTTAAATAACCAGGAGGTGTTTTGGAGGATGGCTCACAAACATGATTCATACATGTACCTTCAAGTACAAACAAACAAACAAACAAACCAACCACATCCCACCCATGCCACTCTTCATTCTCCCATATACCTCTAAGGAAAAGGAGCTGGAAAATTAGATTGTAGGAAAATTAAATTGACAACCCCCAACATAGCAAGTAAGATAGCCCATGATAACTTCCCATGAAGAGAGATGTTTGAAGAATCACTTTCAAGGAAAATTTGTAAGAAATATTTATGATTAATTTATAAATTAGTAATATCATTCATGTCATATTCTCTTCCTTCCCTGTCTGGACTCTTCTTCATCCTTCTGTCCTGCCTACAAATGTTTCTGTTTCAAGCAGCCAAACAGCAGAATGGCTGAAAATAGGTTACTCCCACTGCCGTATTATTCTGCCTAGTTAGTGTCTATTAGGCTGATGGTATAAACTTATAACCTTGGCAGATATATATAAAAAACAAAACCAGTCAAGCATGGCTAAAAGATTTTTTGAAAAGGTAGTCTTTGGTTTTGTAGCAACATTTTTAGGCAGTGCCAACTCCCTGCGGTCTCTGTGTTTGAAAAGAAATTGGGGCCTTTGCCAGAATTCATGTTAACTACTACTGGCAAAAACCTACAGGCAAACTGGCCCTTTATCTGGAAGCAGCAGCTGCAGCACCACATTTCAGAGAAATTGCATCTCTCAGTAACCTCTCAAAATTTCATCACCTTTCTCCCGTAAGAGCAGCTATGTTAAACATTTGTACACTTGCAAAATGCATATTCCTAAACAAAGAAATATCTAACAGGCAAATATAAAAAGTCTAGGAAGATGAGAGACACTTTTACAGGTTATGTGAATGCTGCTGTCAGGATAGTTTACATTTCTGCATTTTGCACATTTTAGTAAGAAAGGACATATTTGTAAAGGGTTAACCCACATTGAATGAAATGCATGTATCTTCCATCTGTCACCACGGCAGGGAAATGCATGTGAATATGTATTACCTAGCTAGAAAAAGAAACATATTTTTGGGTGCACAAGCCTGTTCTAGTTCCATGCTGTCCCATGGCTGAGAGATGGGAGGGAACAAAACTGATTCAATTAAAAAGTTTATAAAATAAGCTTTGTACATTTCACGTGCACATCTTAACTTTTCCTACTGGTGTGTTTCCAAAGAGAGAGAGATATTTTTTCAAACCATGAATGGCTCTGCCTTAGCATGAAACTGTTCCAGTTGCTATATGCAGTATTGCACTTACATTGTTGAATGTTGGATAGACGGACCTGACTCTCCAGTTTTTATCCATGTGCAAAGTCCAGCATAGCTATGTGGGAATTAAGATTGTAAGGTCAAGTCCTGAATTATGTACTGCAACAATTCTATTGTACTAGAAGATTAAATGAAGTGTCCTGCAGCAAAAGTGCAACAAGTGTGTAAGAACTGCCAGAGACAGCTGTAAACAGCCATTGTCTCCTGCGCTCAATGCGAGACTTGCAAAATTGGCTGCTGCTTCACTCCCCCTATGCATTTGTCTAACAGTATCTGGCATGTGGGTGTAGAGTGAAAAGATCCTCTGATGCGACCGGCTGGCCTGAGCTGTCGACAGGCTATGCCTGCTAAATGGCATTCCAGGCTGGGAGAAAGCCCATAACACTGCTTTCAATGAAGTGAACAGGGCCAGGGGCATCTCTCCCATGTGTGCATAGATGTGCTGTAAAAGAGGTGCTCTTTTTGCTTTTTGCTTAGGCTCTATGTCTCTGTCAAAGACTTAATGTGCAGTTTGCATACTCGTGTTTAAATACACAGGGGCTACAAAGCTAGGGAGAAAAAAAAATTGTGAGACTTCCTTTACGCTAAAGGAACTATAAGACAGAAATAATAGAGCATTTGAAGAGTGTTTCTCCAAATATTAAAACAGGAGAAGTTTAGCTTTCTTGATATAGGTTTCTTCAGAAGAAAACAAACATCCACAAAATTGTCTGAAAATGTTACATAGAAAATGTGACTCTTGCTCTAACTGCTCAGGGTGTTGCAGATACCTTGAAAAGTTCTTTAGGTGCTTTAGAGGAGTCTTGAAAGCTGGTGCCCGTTGTAGATCTTGATCACTTGGGGAAAACATTTAGCCTTGAATGTCTAACTCAGGTTTTGAAAATGTGTCTTGGGCATACAAACCAAGACCATCAAAGTACCTAAGGAAAAACATAAAACTGTTCTTTCACTGTATGAAAGTCTCCAGTATTTTCACCCATATAAATGAAAGCATACTCTTTTGCCCACCTGAACCCTAATAGGTGGTGTTTGCTTTTTTCTTGACAAAGTCTACATCTCCTAGTAGTATTGTTACAATCTATAAAGTACAGTATGTTCCTCTTCTACCTGCGGGTGCAGTGCATGAGGCTGTCTAGCCTGCAGATGAATATAATTTAGAGGATTCAGAGAGAGGTGGTTCCATTTTGCAGTACAAGCAAAGGACAGTGTGGTATGGCTATGGTAGCTGCAGAAAGCATCATGCCATTATAGGAAAACAGTGGCAAAGCAACTGCATGTCAGTGGTTGCAAGAATTAGAGCATATGCTACCTAATTTTGCAGAATGACATAGCTGAAATTTAATATTTACTCAGCTTCTTTTCAGAAACCTGCAAACTCTCTTGTTACAAAGTGGGATTATTTAGAAGTAATTGCACAAATTGCTTGTCACATACAATATTCCTTTACTGCTTGAGAAGTACTCTCTCAGCTGCAGTTATTTTGGGCTGTAGTGCCTAATATTCGTTAATTAAAGATCTATGTTCCCTGTGGATTATCCTGTGTCTTATTCTTCACTTTGTACACTGATGTAAATTTGAATTGGTTATGATTATGTTTCCTGTTAAAAATTCAGAGTTAAGTTCTTTACTCAAATAAATGCTTTAGTCATAATCTGGCTGTTTAAAATAAACTAAGTCACTTTTCAATATTATTAACATAGATTTGAAGTGGGCCTGTGGTGTGCCTTATGCTCTTCCAGAATGTTTTGTGCAGTGACAAGTCTTTGAAAAGCAAAAAATATTATTTTAACAGGTGTCTCAGATGTATCATGACACTTTCTGTGCAAGAGCTGGCAGTAGATGCTGGATATTACCTGTATGAAATCAAGCTGTATTAATTGCATGAAGTGTGGTTATGTTGAATTAGGTAGGAATGGTGGAGGGACTAGTGGGAACAGCTTGGTGAAGCTGTGGTTTTGATAGGAAGACAACTGGAACATAGAGTTAAGATCAAAGGAAAGATGCACTTGGCCTGCCTCATTTTACTGTTTTCTGCGCTGTCTTAAAAGAGTTTAGATACTTGTTGATACAGGATTATCGGTACTAAGGTGGGCTACATAGTACGGTACAAGTTGGGGGGTGATTGCTAGTCCTTCTCTCGTGGAAATCTGTGCTGGTGAAAGGAAATGTCAATATTCCTACCTACAACTCTTCAAGTCTTCAGGTGCAGTAGTAGGGCATGCACAAAGTAATCTTGTGTTTCCTCCATAAGGCATGTGTCATTTACATTCAAAGTATTTTTTCTAAGAGGAATAGTTTTCAAGGTAAAAAAAAAAAGTGCTTTCTCTAAAGTTATTTTAATATAAATATAAAATCAGATTAAAGCTTTGATCTGAATGTGAGAGAACAGTGAAATATAACTATTTCAGTTTGTTCATGCCCATTTCAGCTGGCATACCACTTGCAGGCACACCACTCCAGGAAGCCATTAAGCCATGAAACTTGGATCTCATATCAACAAAAGCATTTTAACATTTCTACCCAAATCAGACATTCCAATCAGTTGTTTGCTGATTGTTTGATTTGCCTGTTCCTAAGATAACACACTTTTAAAATTTATTTACTAAAAATTTTCATACACATCAATGGGGCACTTTAGGGAACAGCATAGATAAACTGGAAAATTGATTCCTCAGTAGCAGTTACCTAATATTCATCTTTTTGGAAGTTAATTGAAAAGATAAGCCTCCCTTTCTCTTTCTTGTAGTCCACAGTTCTCAAACAGCTTTTCTTAAGGAAAAGTCTTGCTGTTGGCACTGGCAGTCACAGCCACAAGTGAGAAAAGGACAGAGGGCTTTTCTGCTGTCTTGGAAAAGAAGTCTGAGCTGACATTGAAATAGCAATGGCTTCAAAAGTGCAGGAAAGAAGAAAAAAGAATATTGTGAGCCTTTTCCCTGTTTACTGAGGAAGATGTACACAAGTGTGTCTCTTATAGGACAAGGTGACTTCTAAAGATTAATGAATTCAGATTCACGTTACCATGAAGAGGGAAAAAACCTGTTATCTACATGCACAGACGGGAAATATGAGGCACAGGCAGGAGGCCTGTGGCAGCCTATATGTTCCTATTAGTTCCACACCTTAATACTAGAACCTCATGCAGGGGAATGGGAGAGAAGTGTTCAGGACTGTTGTGCTTCCCTGAATAACACTATCTCTGAGACAAATCCTAAAACTATGGAGTGTCTTAAAATGTCTGAAATGATTCAACTTCATTAGGATTAAATGTTCTGAAGACTTCATGATGCAAAGTGCGTGAAATAATTTGGAGATGAAAAGGGAACAGTTTTCAGTTTGAAGAGATTTATTTTAAGTCTTCAGACAATTTTATATTATTTCTTGACATACAACTTGTGATTTATCAGCATGAAAGGCTCCAGAATATAAGAAAATTGAGTCTTAATTACTATGTAGATGGAAAATTATAAACCCATCCTCCTTCCTCATCTGCACTGCATTCAATTTGACAGAATTTTAAAGTCATTACTAGAATTTGTGGTTGTTTTTTTTTTTTAAATTTTACACTATTATATCAGTATTTCCCAGCTTTGGGCTCTCAAGCAATATATTGCTCAGAATACCTGAAAATAGGACTTGTGGCCACATGAATCATCTGTCCTTGCAGCCCACATTGACAGGAAGTGCAATTAGGATGTTGCCTTTATCATGTTACTTGCTCCACAGCTCCCCAAGGGTCAAGTAAAAGTTTAAGGCAATTTATTCGTAGGAGCAAAACTGTTTGAAAAAAATATTTCTAGTCTGGATTTGGGGAGAGTAATTGTGGTGCGTTGACCTTGGCTGGCTGCCAGATGCCTACCCAGCTGCTCTCTCACTCCCCCTCTTCAACTCAACGGGGGAGAAAATAAAATGGCAAAGCTCGTAGGTCAAGATTAAAGACAAGATCACGTACCAGTCACCATCACAGGCAAAACTGACTGGACTTGGGGGAAATTAATTTAGTTTATTGCCCATTTAAAAAATAGAGTAAGATGGTGAGAAACGAAGACACAACTAAAACTACCTCCCTCCAACCCTTCTTCCCATGCTCACCTTCACTCCTTCATTCCCAACTCTTCCACCTCCTCCACACCAACCAGAGCAGGGGAACAGGGAATAGGGGTTGTGGTCAGTCCATAACAGTTTCTCCCTGCCACTCCTTCCTCCTCAAACTTTTACCTTGCTCTAGCATGGAGTTCCTCCAATGGGATACAGTCCTTCATGAACTTCTTCAAAGTGGGTCCTTCCCATGGGTTGCAGTTCTTCAAGAACTGTTCCAGCATGGGTCTTCTCCACAGGGTGCGGTCCTTCAGCAATGGATTACTCCAGCGTGGGTCCCCCACAAGTGACAGATCCTGCCAGGAAAGCTGCTCCTTCATGGACTCCTTTCCATAAGCTGCAGCTCCTGCCAGGAGCCTGCTCCAGTGTGGGCTTCCCACAGGCTGCAGCTTCCTTCAGGGCATCTCCATCTGCTGTGGCATGGGGTCCTCCATGGGCTGCAGTGTGGATATGTGCTCCAGTGTGGACCTCTGTGGGCTGCAGGTGGACAACTTGCATCTTCTCCAGGGGCTGCAGGGGAATCTCTGCTCCAACACCTCCTCCCTGTCATTCTTCACTGACCTTGGTGTCTGCAGGGCTCTTTCTCCCACATTTTTCTCACTCCTTTCTGTCCCAGCTGCTGTGCAGTGTTTTTTCCCTTTTTAAAATATGTTATTACAGAGTCACCACCACCTTGGCTGAGGGAGCTCAGCTGTGCATTGTGGAGGGTTCATTGGAGCTGGATGGAATCTGCTGTGTCTGGCACAGGGCAGCACTAGCCTCTCCTCACTGAGGCCTCCCCTGCAGGCCCCTCCACCAGCACCTAGACATGGACACCCAATGCAGTAATGCAGTACTTGATGGAGAACCTTTTGGTTTCTCTGTTAGAAGTTAGAGGCTGCTTTATATGTTTTGTGGAAATAATGCGTGAAACTATCATAAGTACCCATTTAGAATAGAATAGAACATAATAGAATAGGATATTTCAGTTAGAAGAGACCTACAACAATCATCTAGTCCAACTGCCTGACCTCTTCAGGGCTGACCAAAAGTTAAAGCATGTTATTAAGGGCATTGTCCAAATGCCTCTTAAACACCGACAGGTTTGGGACATCAACCAACTCTCTGGGAAGCCAGGTCCAGAGTTTGACCACCCTCTTGATAAAGAAATGCTTCCTGATGTCCAGGCTCAACCTCCCCAGTGCAGCTTTGAACGATTCCCATGTGTCCTGTCACTGGATCCCAGGGAGAATAGATCAGCACCTTCCTCTCCACTTCCCCTCCTCAGGAAGCTGCAGAGAGCAATGAAGTCACTCGCAGCCTCTTCTTCTCCAAACTAGACAAGCCCACAGCCCTCAGCCGCTCCTCACAGGACATGCCTTCCAGCCCTTCCACCAGCTTTGTTGCCCTCCCCTGGACTCATTCAAGGACCTTCACATCCTTCTTAAATTGTGGGGCCCAGAACTGCACACAGTGCTCGAGGTGAGGCCGCACCAACGCTGAATACAGCGGGACAATCACCTCTTTTGACCGGCTGGCTGTGCTGTGACTGAAGCACCCCAGGATGCGGTTTGCCCTCTGGGCTGCCAGGGCACTGGCTCATGTTGAGCCTGCTGTCAGCCAGCACCCCCAGCTCCCTTTCTGCTGGGCTGCTCTCCAGCCACTCCTCTCCCAATTTATACTTGTGCCTGGCATTACTCTGTCCTAGGTGCAGAGTCCGGCATTTGCTCTTGTGAAATTTCATGCCATTAATGATTGCCCAATGCTCCAGTCTATCTAGATCCCTCTGTAAGGCCTCTTGTCCCTCAAGAGAGTCAACAGAGTCAAACCTCCCAGTTTGGTATCATCAGCAAATTTGATAATGGTGCATTCAACCCCTGCATCCAGATCATCAAACAGAACTGGCCCTAGAATTGGGCCCTGAGGAACACCACTGGTGACTGGTCTCCAGCCAGATGTAGCCCCATTCACTACAACCCTTTGAGGTCTGCCCTTCAGCCAGATCTTCACCCAGCACACCATGAACCTGCTTATCTCACAGACAGACAACTTGTCCAGAAGAATGCTGTGAGGGACAATATCAAAAGCCTTTACATAGCAAAAAAATCATCTTACAGTATATACCCTTTTATGAATATTTCTTCAGTGTCTTTAGTACTCATACCCTTTAAGCTAGAGAAGACAATCTGCANTCACCCAGCACACCATGAACCTGCTTATCTCACAGACAGACAACTTGTCCAGAAGAATGCTGTGAGGGACAATATCAAAAGCCTTTACATAGCAAAAAAATCATCTTACAGTATATACCCTTTTATGAATATTTCTTCAGTGTCTTTAGTACTCATACCCTTTAAGCTAGAGAAGACAATCTGCAAATCAAGCAAGTTATGGTTGAGTACATTACTGTTTTGCAGTCCTCATAGCTACTTGCTCTGGTGGCAAGCAAGCTTTTCTTTTAACTATTTGTGTAGCTGTAGAGCTGCTTATTAATTCAGAATCTGCTGTAGAAATGCTTGATAGCCAGGCGTGTTCAATGGGGTGGCTGGGCAGCAAAGAAGAAGATAGCCTCTTCGCTCTGCCTGGGGCTGCTCAGTGCCTGGAGGGAAAAGATCACACTCTCCCTGATGGTGTCTGCAGTGTGGGCTGGGACAGGAGAAGATGACAACAGCCTACAGGGCAAGGCCAGGCGGAGAGCTGTGACAAAGGACAGACAGAAACACCAACTTTCCATAGAGATTTGGAGGAACCCAGAGTCCTGAAAGTCCATGGCAACTCAGGAGGCCAGTAAAAGTTTTTCGTGTCAAGATGAGCCTAAACGAGTGGACTGCCTTGCCAGGACAGTTGACAAGGCTAAGCAGGATTCAGGTATGAAACCTTTCATTTCAGTCTGTCTCCATTTTTTCCATGTCTTCTAAAAACTTTGCTCTATCCTACTTTGTGCTCCAACAAAAGACAACCTTAGACATTCAAGGACACTTTGTTGTACAGGTGGAATCACTCCAAAATTCTCATTAAACCAGGGTCCTATTATAATTTGCATTGTACTTTTATAGCTTGTATACTAGCTGCTTCTGTCATCTTGCTGAATCACAGTGCTTTCAAAAAAGGCAATAATGTTCTTTGCTTAACATGCATTTATTATTTGTAGTCCATTTCCTGAGTATTCTGTACAGCATTTTGAAGGGACTCATTACTGGCGGTAGGGATATTATTAGTGAACATACCAGTTGAAAATAACTGAATAGGATGATCTCATTTTATTTATACCTTCACAGATGATAGGAGTTAACACCCTAGGCCAGGGGCTAATGTCAAATTATTTTCTGCTACGCTCAGTAACTTACAGTGAATTACAGTAGGGACCTACACACCGGAAAAGCAAACAACGCTTCTCCCAACTATCACATTAAGTCTTCTCCTTGTATTACAGCTTTTGAAAAGCTTAATCTCTCACTAGATAACAAGAGAAATGTGGAAGGAGAGTGAGAGCCCAAACTTGAGTCAGACTCCAAATCCAGACCCCACTGACCACAGGTGCTTGGTAATTATGTTGCAGAGCTGTGCATACAGCATAGCATTTTATTTTTTTTTTTTCTGAGGTGTCACTACAGTTAGCTGTATAATTTACAGTACTTTCTTCCTTGCTAGTGTGAACCAGCTTTGATGGTTGGGTCAGCTGCACTCTTTTCCTCCTGCAGTGCAAACTATTTTTTGATGGTGAGCCACAGTGACTCCGGGAGCATATCACACATGATACAAGCTGAATGGTCAAAAAGGAGTGCTAAGTGTGTCCCAAACATTGCAATTGCAGAGGGTTCCTAGGCAAGATGGGCTTGCCTTGGCCTGCCCAGCAAGGTCTGTCTCTGGCTATGAAAGGAAGGTGCAAAATATTGCTTTGTTTTTCCTTTGTCAGATTGGAAATACTTAGTAAATCCAAACCGCAGATATGGGAACTGGTTTTCTCTCAGTATATGTTTGATGCACCAACTAGAAATCCAAGTGCCTCACATTGGATGCAAACATTTAGCCAGGGAAGTGATTTAAACTTGTCATCAAGTTTAGTGTCTCCTGCTGTATTATCATCAAAGCTTATCAGTAGAGATTTGACTTCCACTGAGTTACTGAGAAAAATATCAAAATCCTGGGCCAATGCCTGTTTCCTGAGAAATCTGTGACCTCACATCTTTGACACCAATTTAATTGTCTGTCAGAAAGAATTTTTGTGGCTTGCAGTAAATATTACTAGGACATACATGAAAGAATTAGGAAATATCATTGACAGATACAATATTGTGCTAAGCAACTGAAGTATAAGATGGTACTAAATAAAGTGTCTTCAAAAATCCATGTCTACAATAATCAATACACTGTTAACCTATAGGACAAACATATTTCTGACAGAACAGGTTTCACTGTTTCACTATAAGGTTTCATCTTATAGTGAAATTATTTTGATTAGATTTGATTGTTTCTTGGCCTCTTTCTTTTCATTCTTCAGTCATACTGTGCTACCTCTGAAGGATGCCAGTCCTGGGACTAGGTGCAATTCTATACTTAACTGGCTTTTCCATTCTTAAGGAATATTACTGTTGTGATTATCTTGAATTAAAGCTGTTAAGGTTTTTCTGAAAAAAAAAAAAAAAAAGGATATGGGATTGATCTATCTGTCCACAATACCATTCTTTACAGCTGCAGTCTCCAACATTGTTCCAAATGCAAAGCAGAAACTTCCACTTTTTCTACATTGCCATCTACAGTTTCACCATCTGTATCTTTCTGTCAAATATCTGTTATCAAGCAATGCTCTCATTAATTTAGTTATGCTGCTGCAGGCATATGATGCATCTGCAGTACAATAGTTTGCCCAGAACTGTTTTTTCTGGGTCCTTTCATTGTGCTGACCAATTCAGAGGTAAGTCATTGAAACATTACAAAATCACACTGTCATGGTTTGACCCCAGC
>VZTQ01004593.1:0-220693 GCA_013400755.1 Pelecanoides urinatrix
GAAGCTGAAAAGTCCTTGAGTACTGAGTCCATGGTACTCAGCAACAAATAAGCAACTCAGCAATATCAACATTCTTCTAAGTCCAAAACACAGCACTAGGAAGAAATTTAACTCTATCCCAGCCAAAATCAGGACAGCTGGGTACCCCAAGAACAACTGGTCTTACTATTAAAGACTGAGGCAAAGGCCGCATTAAGTACCGCAGCCTTTTCCTCATCCTTTGTCACTATGTTTCCCCCCGCATCCAATAAAGGATGGAGATTCTCCTTATCCCTCTTTTTGTTCCTAATGTATTTATAGAAACATTTTTTACTGTCTTTAATGGCAGTTGCCCGATTAAGTTAGACTGGACATTAGGAAAAATTTCTTTACTGAAAGAGTGGTCAGGCCTTGGAACAGGCTGCCCAGGGAAGTAGTTGAGTCACCATCCCTGGAAGTATTTAAAAGAGGTGTAGATGAGGTGCCTAGGGACATGGTTTAGTGGGCATGGTGGTGCTGGGTTGACGATTGGCCTTGATGATCTTAGAGGTCTTTTCCAACCTTAATGATTCTATGATTCTATGATTCTAAGTTCTAGTTCAGCTGGCCCTTCTAATTTTCTTCCTCCATAACCTCACAACATATTTGTAATCCTCCTGAGTTTGCTGACCCTTCTCCCAAAGGTCATAAACTCTCCTTTTTTCATACTCTAATGTCTTTTTACATAATCTATTTAAAAGTAATTCTGGTATCTTATCCAACTAATGCTGCATCCTCTGAGATATTCCAGAGATATTCTCAGAAAACACAAGAGGTTTGTCCATTCATTGAGCAAAATGTTAATGAAGACCGAGTTCTGCATTGATTGCATTCCTGCTTTTAGATATGCAAATCTCATCATCAAGCGTCAAATTTAAGTGAGCTTGTTCCTATATAGAAATACCATCATCTTCTGTGTGAATGAAGACTTGATTTTGCAAGTAATTTTGGCGACTGCACAAGTATGTTCCCAATTTGGGACTGTATTTTCCACTCGGATGTTTACATTTACTTATGTGAATAATGTCATGGAAACATTCTTCTTTTTTTTGTTGTAAATTTAAACATACTGCATGTACAATGTCTCACTAAGGATGTCTTTACAGAATGGTATTGGCTTTAGTCTGTGTACTGAACAAGAGTTACAGATAATTGCTGAAGTAATCTACAATGGCAAGAAGACGTTTTTAATATGTGTAACCAATTTCTTCAGCAAAAATTGCAGCTTTTATTATCATTAACTGTTTGTAGTTAAGTGGCCTGAACTGGCCCTAGAACACATTGATTCAAAACATCTTCCTGGATGTTGCGTGTGGTGAGTCTTTACTTCAGGGACACCTCTCTGTCTTTGAGTCTTTTGTTCAGTGTCTCCTTCCACGAGCAGAATATTGGCGCTTATCATTGTTCTCATCACCTCCAAGCTGCCAGTATGATCATCAGTATAAATCCACATTATTTTTCTTGGTTCAGGAAATTTTCTTTGTGCTATTTTGAATAAAATTGAAATTGTTACTCCTTTGGAGGTGACAGCTCTTAAAGTTTTTCCTTAATGTGCTTCTATAAAAATGGTACCCACTAAAAAGTAAAAAATTATCATGCTGACATAAAAGCTGTTAAATACTTTGAACACAGCTTAAATAAAGTCTTTAAACTTCCGAAAGACTTTATCAGAAGAGTTTCATAGAGAGAGAAAAAAAAACTCATACAGAGAAAAAGCTAATTAATATTGGCAATGGATTCACAAAGAGGAAACAACATTCCTTTCATATAGTCAAATAAATGATACTTTTCTACTCACTAAGTCAGAAAGCTGTCATCTTGCCAAACAGTATAGCTCTGTGGTCCAAATACCAGATTCTAAAACTAAATAAAAACAGATTGTGGCACATGTGCTGGACAGTTTGTTCTCAGATTGCCTGTAGCGTGATGTGCCTTTCAGCAGAGAGTGGTGGGCTCAGGTGGTGCCTCCAGAGGGTTGAGAGATGGTCACCGGCCCCAGGGGAGGAAAAGGCATCTGTGGGTGAGAGAGTCATGGCAAGAAGGCAGGACCTGTAGCCCATGGACATAGTATGAAAGGAGCAGGGACTTGACTCACCCATAACTCAACCCCCACATTGGCAGATAGAAACTTTTTAGGGATCAGAGGAAGCTGGCTGCAAATTAAAACCTACTGCGATCACGGTAACCAAGCAGAGAAGCAAGAACTTGCCTGTAAGTATGGATGGAGGAGATTTGTTTATATACAATTTTATTTCTGCTCTGTCTTATTTAGTCTAAGTTTCCTCTCTTTAAAAGGTTAATTATTTTGGTTTATATTTTAATAAAACCTGACTTTGAGTTGAAAGAGCTTCTTGGTCTTCTGGTCTCCACCCTAAGGCAAGGGTCAAGACATGCATCTCAGAGCTTTACCTGGCTCTCCTCTCACACCATTGCATGCATATCCTTTGCTTAACAGCATGCAGCATTTGAATTTATCAGAATTGGCTGCAAATTAATACTTACAGCCTGTGAAGATGCCAAGGTTTCAAAATTTGTGCTGTGTCAGACAAAAGAAATATTGACACTTTTTTTACACAGCAGTAAAATTTCATGGCATCCCATTCCTTTGTTTTGTTTTGTCATTCGAAGCTGAACAACACTTCTTGACATTTCCAGATACTGGGTTCACTGTGAGCTTAACTGAAACCTTTAGTTTCATCTTCCTCCAATTTACTCTGGATTTTGAGCTGGTCTTTGTGCCTCCACTCTATTTTAACTCAACTTATGAAACGTAACCATCTCAGTGCTGTGTAACCCAGCCCCAAACTAAATATTTCATCTCCCAGTGGCAAGCTGAAATATTTCAACCTCTGCTTTTGGGTTTGGAGGTTGTTGTTTGGCTGGGTTTTAATTCTGAAAAATTCCCAACTAACTCTACATGTCATTTATAAAAATACTGGGTTTAATTTAAGCAAGAAGTTCCCAAGGAAGAAACCCCTCAAGTTATTGAATAGTCACTATATTTTTTTATCCTGGCACTATGGGGCACTATGGTTGCAACTGATTTATGTGTTCTCCCATGGGCTATTTTCCCGATTTGGACTTAGTTTTAGATCATCCAGAAACTTGGGAAAAATCTCCAAACATCCTAAGAAAGTGTTTTTGACGTACAGAAATGCTTTTTCCCCCTTGTTTCACTGTAATAGTATTGTCTTTGTAAAGTAGTAAGTTATGAACTTCGCTCTTAGGTACTTAATGGAGACTTTACATTTCAATACTACACTATTATTTTGAGTACCCTTCTGTAGCTAGAGACCTACTTCAATTCCTGGAAAAACTGTGCTGGTTTTGGATTCTGACTCCCTGTTCCCCTGTTGGTGCTCTCTCCCTACCTCCTCCTTCACAGCATTTCCTTTCTTTCTCACTAGCTTTATATGCTCGCTTCTACTTACCACAAATACCACTCTTGACAGTTGTGCAGGGTCATCCAAAAAGGCTCCTTGGTACTGTGGGAAAGGCACAAATAATCTTGGGTCATCACATTTTGTTGCTTGTTTGTTTATTTGCAGGTTGAGATCCTAATTCTTTAGTCTGAATTGATTCAAAGTGAGCTAAAGGTCATTCTCATTTTGGCCAGGCAGTTGAGATGATTTATAATTCGTGTTTCTCCAGTTTTAACCAGGGTCAAATACTTAAGAGAGCTATGTCTGGGATGCTAACAGCTTTCTAATCTAAGTACAAGGGAATGTTTTTTGGTATCCATTCTTTTTCTTTTTTAAAAAAGAAAATTTGAGTTTATAATGAAGAATATATAGGAAATTCTTAGATTAAATCTTTTTCTGTTTATTTTCTTTCTGCCTTTCTTTTTTAGAAAATTGAATATTGAAATTGTGCAATAGTATGTATTTCCCTTTAGGAGTCTGTTTTAATTCTATACTAATTTTATTTTGTTTCCATAATTACAGTGAAATTCTATCATGTCCAAACATATTTTCTAGTTGATAATTTCTTGACTATTATACGACTTTTTTATTGTGTGTGTTTACTGTTTTCTTCAAACACTAATAGCTTCTGAGTCTACACGACTCGTGTGTTACTGTTTACTTCTGATTAAAAGGTAAATGAGAACATCCCAAAGAACATCCTCATTCATACACAGAGTTATAATTCTGTGTGTGTGTGTATGTACACATACAGACAGACATACATCTCTCTCTATCTCTCTCTCTCCATCCTAAGCCCAGAGCAGAGGATTTCATAACTGTTCCATGGCCATGAGTGAATATCCTGAAGCTATTAAATAATACATTTTTACACTGATATTATGTCAAGTAGTCATAGTATTTGTGACAATTTCCATTCTAAGTGTCTAGAACTCTATAATCACTATATAATTACATTATTATTTGTGTATAAAATTTTGTCAATACTATGTTTCCCACAGTAACTCTGCTTAAAGCTGGGGAAATGCAGACAAATAATTTAAAAATCTTTTGCTATAACCCTTTGTTTCAATGTGTTGACAATTTGACTTTAGATTTTTTATGTTATCTTCTGCTTTCACAATATCAAGTTATGCTAGACTCCAATTTATTGCATGTAAAACTATTTTCTTGGAACCTCTGTTACCAAGATCTCAGACTGAAATAATACATTTTCAGTCTTTCTATAGAGAAGAGATGGTATCTTTCAGAATGTGAAGGTCTGGCAACTTTTCTAATGCAAAAAAGTGCCTTTCAGTGGACAGGTACTTCAATTAAAGTAATATCTATCTGTAATGTGACAGGATTGCAATAATTGGATTCCTTGTCTAGTCTAATCTGAAAACCCAGAGGTAACCATTGAAAACCACAGGAAACGAGGCTTAATTTGACTATGTGACCTTGTGCCTTAATCTAGATTAGTTGTGTTATTGTTTCAGAAACCCTAATCAGTTTGTTTAATAGCCATCCTGTAACAAGCACCCAGTAAACAATACCTCTACCTCAATCTACCTATTTGTATAGGCGAGAAGTTGTGGAGATATGGAATGAAAACTAAAAAAACTGTAAAGCAAATACACAACTAGATAGGAAATAGCAAACAAATTGTCACACTACCCAGATGGCTTATCCTGTTTTGACAGCAGCTCCTAACTGCTGCATATATCTAATTCTTCTGCAGAATAACTACCTGCAGAACTACGCTATGTATTGCTAGTTAAGAACTGTTTTCACAGTTTTACAAAGAAGGCTCTTTCATATTTCTTATTCTAGAGAAATAGATCTATCCTCTTGCAAACAGGTTTTTTCCTGCTCTTTTTCTAATCTAATGCTAAGAATTTTAATATACTTAATCTTGACTTGATTTACTCATCTGCTTGATTGGTTAAACAGTGATCACACATGTAGGTGTCTCTGAGATGTGCTTTCTGTTGTTTTTTTTATGAACTTGCAATCCTGTGTGCTTAATACTTATCAGAAGTAGTCATCTTAGTTAGGACTGTATTCAATTGTGTTTCATCTTCCCTATTGGTGTAAGGTGATTTCATCCAGAATGTTATTTGGCTTGTCCATTATCATGCAAAATAGTATTTCCAAATAACTTTCTTCTTTTCTTATCTATAATTTGCTTTCTCATGGCCCTTTCTGACTGCTTCAACATTTTCTTATTTGAATTCCTATGGTCTGGCTCTCCCTTCAGCATAAGAACAGCACAACATGGAAAATACATCTAAATATTTTGAAGCTCCTGGGATTGCTGATACTAGTTTTCATTCTCCCAAGCTCAGCTTTTCTTTGCCTCCCCCTTTTGCCATCACTTCAGCAATCTTCTTTCCTTTGGACATCTTGCAGAGCAAGCATCCTGTGAGTAATATGGGGCTTTGTGGTTCTCTAATGCTACTTCTTTTGTCCTATTTCTTATTCTATTTCTTCACCCTGGAAGACTTCCAATAGTACAGCTCTGCCTCTAGCAGTGCAGTTGTCATGATACTTAAAGAGTAGAGAAGTTACTTTTTAACTCTTTACACTTTTAAATGAAGCTGTCTTTGTTGTTCCAGGCTCTGGAAATCATTACAAAAAGGGGTAAACCCCACAGGCCTCTGCACTGGGGACCCAAAAATGCTAATTGCTAGGCATAAATCTCTGTACTTCAGGAGCTATATCTTAGAAGTTCTTGAACTCCCGGGTCTTCTGATAGCTGCAAATAAAGGTTTTGGCACTACTTCTAATATCCAACCCTGAGAAGGGGTAATTCTCAGGAGCACAAAGGAAAAATACATGCATAAGGGTGCTGTAACTGAAAAGTAAGAATATGAGCATCATTGTGGCTGTCTTCAATGATAATTTAAACTGATGCAATCAAATGTATGTACGGATGAATTGTTAAACCAGTCCCTGGCACATTTTGATCTGAGCGAACTAGTACCCTCCTGAGCAGCACTGGCTGGCCCGTGCCAGGGTCTGTTTCCAACAGGCAGCCTGGAAGTGGCCACACTGTTTTGGAGGCTGAGAAAAATGAACAGTATGGGTACAGCCAGTCAAAGCCAGCTGGCCTGGGGATTTGTGAGCGGACCTTGGGACTGGTAGGTTTACTGGTATAGACATAACCGTCTCGTCTACTGAGTGCTTGGGTATGCATTGCAGAACTGCAGCTGGAGAAAATCCCCAGGGAGGGGTGGGGGAGTGGAGTCTGGCAACCTCATCAAATGCAATTTAGCTCTTCCATGTTAGAAGTGCCTGAGATGGGCCTGAGGGGGCAGTGCCTGAAAGCCAGGCTTTTTGCAAAGTTTTATGCAGGTAGCAACTAGGATCTGCATGAAGGGGCAGGAGTAGACTTTATAGAGAGTCCCAGTATTTGGGCAATGAGCATTAGGAACCTCGGGGACAAACCACCACAGATGATTCAGAAAACATCTGAGGTACTACCCAGAGAGGGAGCTCTTGAGTTAACTGCTGGCTGGTAATAGACCTAGCACTGTAAATTTTCTTGCTCCATAAGATTTTTACTCTGTTTAAGAAGAAAAAAAAACCTTTATGGACAACTGTAAACAGAGATTCAACCAGATGCTCCTGAGAACAGAGATAGGAGATAGCAAAGATAGCTAACAAGGTGTGTCATGCTGGCTAACTATACAAACCAAAAGGGGAAGCACTATCATTTTAGGCATTATACCTTTTACATGGTTATTTCATCTCTGTAACACTTTGCACCTGTGCAGAACAGGATTTGCTTTCAGTTTAGCACAATAGACCTTACGGCCATGATTGCCTGTTGTCTTTCTGTGTAAAATACTGCTGATCAGTCTGGATCTTTTAAAATCACCTGATTCTTTCCTGTATAGCAACAAGAAGCATAAATGAAATTACAATCATCAATGGAAAATAGGTGTGTGCTGTTGTGCTGTCCGGGAAAGATACGATTAAATTGGTGGGGCTGAGAATCACCATGATAGTAACCAGCAGTGAAATAAAGGTTAGATGGATAAAAACAGAAAGGATTTTGGTCAGTTATGTTCTGGAAGGATTGCAAAAGAGATTTCACTGAGACAGTCCTTGAAGTACTGCCACAGATCCTGAAGACAGGTGAATAGAGATCTCTATATTTCTATAAATTCTTACTACTGGGATTACACTTTTCCACATATATGCTGGAGGACATGTATAAATAATAATGATAAGGCTCAATTATTACCACATAGCCACATATACAGGAGTAACAAGCATAATGGAATAACAACCATAACTGGGATATAGGCTTCTGCACCATGATGAGCTGAGTTGATGATTGAGTTAATAGAAACGGGACAACATTCAGTAGCACAAAACACAAGGCCAAGGATGAAGGAGTAGTTTCTAGAATTTCTACAGTAAATTAGCTCACCTGTTGGAACAATAGACCAAAAAAAATTGATAGCTGGTAGCGATCCTGTGATAGACTGATGTGATGCAGCCATATAAAAAGAAAACATATCCTCAAGGATAGGGAAGTACTAAACAGTACTCTAGCAAGAGTTTACCTGGAGAGTAATGTACAATTATAGCTGGTTACACAAGTGAATTAAACATGCTGAAAAGCACAGAGAGACTTCTAAGATAATTAGGGGAAAGAAAGGTTATCAAATGATCAGAGGGCTGGAACACCTCTCCTATGAGGAAAGGCTGGAAGAGTTGGGGTTGTTCAGCCTACAGAAGAGAAGGCTCTGGGGAGACCTTATTGCGGCCTTTCAGTACTTAGAGGGGGCTTGTAAAAAAGGGTAGATTTAGATTAGATATAAGGAAGAAATTCTTTACAATGAGGGTGGTGAGACAATGGAACAGGTTACCCAGAGAAGTTGTGGATACCCCCTCCCTGGAAGTGTTCAAGGCCAGGTTGGACAGGGCTTTGAGCAACCTGAACTAGTGAAAGATGCCCCTGACCATGGCAGGGGGGTTGGACTAGATGACCTTTAAAGGTCCCTTCCAACCTAAACCATTCTGTGATTCCGCCTTCTGAGAGGACCTTGACTTTCACAGCCTAACAAAATGTTGCGTGTCTATAATATTGCATGTTAATAAACCAGGGAAAAGCTATTTGAACTAATAGCCACTGCTGGCACAAGAACAAATGGGTATAATCTGGCCATTAATAAATTTATCCTGAAAAGAAGGTTTCTAAGCATCACAGCAACAACACTTTGGAACAGCTTTTCTAATTGCAGCACAAAATTTAATGTGGTTAATCAGCATGATCACAACCTGGATGAAATTATGTGATTGACCAAAATAGCAGAACTCCGATGATCTCCTATGGCCTCTATTACTAGAGGGAAACATGATACAAGGTTTTGGGCAATAGAGGTATAGATCCTATATCTCTAGATAAGTCTCTGAATTCAGTGCACACTGAAAATCACATTTGCTGTTGCTGATTTTTTCTTGCCTCACTTAATGCTTACTTTCTGTGTCTGTTGTTTGTTAACAAGAGTTTGTGAACTTGATTATACATTGTTTTGCTACTGTTTAGGTACTTAACTACATCTCAGTCATTAAATATACATAAATTCTTTTAATAATATAAATAAAACATTCTATTATTTCAGTAGATTAGATCTTCCCAATATACTGTTAATCTTTTAGTTATACTGTTACATTTCAGTTTGGCGGGCTGATGTGTAATGTCCATTCCCCTCTCCTCTTAGGGTTTTATTGGTTGCTATAGTTACCAGCCATGGCTCCTCTCATGTCATTTATGTAGGCTAAATTCTTAGTGACCCTAAATCTGTTCTCATACACATCTTGTTATTTCTATTTTGTGGGATGGTACTCAGCTTGTTATGAGGAAGACTTCCAAAGAAATGAATGTAGCTTGTCTGCCTGACAGTCTGGACTTCCAGGGCTGAATCCCTCCCTGCACTGCCATATTTTTTAAATCCACATGAACAATAACCCAGCAACGTCTTGTATATGCTGTAACACAGTCTATCTTTATATTTATTATTTAATCTATTAAAACATTTGGCTCTTTTCACACACAGTTGGAGGACCAATTAAAAGTCCAGAAAAACTAGACAAAGTTTCCCATGTAATTAGATGTTTCAGGGCATGCTATTAAGGGCCATCTGTTCTCCTGGTTGACTGAGTAGGACTGAGAAATGAGATGTTTCTTTTTGTACTTGGGGTTCCGTCTGTCTTGATTCTATATTTGATTAATGCTGTATGGGGGTGGGGGCTGAATTTATTTATAATGGTCTTAATTTGTATAGTCGGTTAAGTATGGTCTATTGGGTAGGATGTTGAACTGTTCAGCATTTAAGATGCCCTTTATTGTTTCAGTGCAAATAACTCCCTTGAACATTTTTCTAGTAGAATCTCCATTGTTTTTCTCTTGTTTACATTCCCCCATCACCTGTTTTTTTCCCTTTCTACCAGTGAATCCAGTTTTGCCATGGGGTAAATGGTTACAACTAGAGAGAAATCACTGACATTTCATGCATTTTGAATTTGGCTAGTAAAGCTGAGCAAATGCTCAGCAAATCTGAGCAAAACATATGCTATAAAGTTATGAGAACTGGCTTACTGTCTCCTCTGTAACATCTGTGCAGTCCCACTGAAGGCAACTTAGAATATGTCAGACTGCCACACAATGTGGAGATACATAAATTAACTTTTAATTTAGGTGTTTCTGCTATTGTGCCAGCCGTGATGTGTCAACACTGTTAAGAGGAGAGTTCAGTCTCTTTGTATCAGTGCAGCTGGTTGTCTACACTTTTCTCCCAAGTGCCTCTACATCCTAACAGAGCAATGACACACAGAAATACTTTCATTTAACATTTCTAACAACAACTGATAGCTTCAGCTAGATTTTTGCACTAGCACACACACATTTAAAACCTAAACCTGGCTCTAAAGAATATTTTCACTTCTTGTATAAATTAATGCAAATAAGATCAAAGGTTTCATATGCTCTGCATATAGCAAAGTATTCAAAAATCTGTGCCAAGCCAAGAGATCGAGTCATTCTGCTTTGGTTATGGCACTATGTTTCATTACATCTACTGTGCTTTGATGTTTCATCCACTTTATGTACCGCAGCAGGTACAGTTATAGCAATATTCAAACAACACGTTTATTCATTCATTCACTCAAATGCAATATTGTTTGAAGAATTAAACATTTAATATGACTTTATAGTACACTGTCACTGCACACTTAGCATTGCTCATGTCACTCTCTAGCATCACCCTTAGGCATATAATCCCTGGCACTTGCCCAGGTTGGATGGCTTCCTGTTGGTTTTAGGAATGGTTATCAAAATCCATAAGCAGTTTAAAAACAGTATTTGAAGATAATTGTAGGCACTTAGGGTAGGATCATCTCACCAAAATTTAGACAAAATTAGTTATCAGGGAGTGAGTTAGTTACCTTTTGCTCCCTTTAGTGTCAGCAGAGAATAACAGGATTTCCAACTTGCAATTATTTTCCCTGACTTAGGGAAGGTGTGTAATTAAGTACCTCATTTGGAGTGAGATGAATCACCTAGGAGGCCACATCCCTCATCACCCTATGAAGAGCTCAACCTTGACTTCTCTAACTTTTAGCCCCCTGAAGTTAACTTCATCCCCCCCTCAATGCATGTTTCCCTGGCCTGCAATGCCGTGAACTCAGCATTTTTCAGCTATTAGTAGCTGACTCTAGAGTTGTTCTTTCTCTCTCTTGAGGAGAAAGAGTATGCATTTTTCTAAAAACAAAATATAAGTGCAGCCACTGTGACTGTGAAGCTACAGCTGTTCATGATGCACACCATAGTGAACACGATTAATACAGTCATCTGGAATTTATTAGCTACTGTGAAGGAGATGTGGATACTTTTGGGTGTAATTGGAAAGAGAATTTAACTTCCTTTTTAAAGAATCCTCCCTGAAACAAAGAGTATAATTTTTTTTATTTAAAGTGAGTGAAGTTGCTTAAAGAACACAACAAAAGCTATTAAAACTTTGACAGATTTTCTGCTGTGGTGAAATGTGAAACTGTGTTAATTTTAACCCAAATAACACAGAGATAGATTGAGCATGTCAGAACTTTTTGTTACAATACTTTTGCAGACTGAAATATTTCTTTGTATTTTTCCCTTCAGGAATTACTTTGTTTCAAAATTGTAATTATTCTATAATCAAAAAACTGGAAAAATGAACTTTGATGGATTTTTTTTTTCTAGAATGGTTCTTTCATAAAGTATCTGAAAGCATCAAGATTTGGGGAGAAATTAAATCATCCAAGAACTGGAATTTTCACCCTCCTAGGAGCTCTACTTAAATGGTCATCTTGCAAAGGTGTTTTCATCTTGGGAATGGTCATGTCAACTATCTGCTCCCTTGATAATAATAATGTATGTCAGTCTTACAGTTTTCTTAAAATGGAGGATGGTATAAATCACTGCAGATTATATCATTACTAGATAGTAAAAATACTGGGTTTATAGATGTTTTTATATAATTTTCTATGTGTTTTAAGACCTGTATCTTCCAGGTGCTACAGTAGTGGCTGTGCTTTCTCAAAATTTAATAATCATCAGGAATCCTTAGGATGTTCCTTATAATTCTTCTCCATTTTCTTGCTTCATAAGAACACACATTCTGTTACAGAGGAACTGAAAAAAAGGATATGCACATGAAATCTAAGGTCTGAAAAATGGCTATATACGAGCAGGATGGAGAAAGGTGAATTTTCTGGCCCTCTTTGCTTTTCTAGGCCCTGGCAAAAATATCTGGGATTCTAGGCTCCGCCCCAGTCTCAGTAAACTTGTTTATAAATACCTACAAGGGACACGTTTTCTTATAATTGAGACTGAGTGTCCAGAGATTCAGTAAAATCTCTGCTATTCAGTGGTAAGTGTATTTTTCCATTCCAATACTTTACCTAGAGACATAGTGGATCCTTTGTCTCTCAGCATCTAAATTAAGATCAGGTTTTTATCATATGCAAAAATTCCTTAGTGATATCTGCTGTTTTCTCTGCTACAGAGGAGGTTACAGGAGATCACTACAGCCTGATCTGGCTGCAAGAACTTGTGTAAAATTTAGAGCTGTCTTCAGTGACTATCCTGTCCATGGGATTGCTCCTCCTGCCCCTTCCCGAGAAGAGGGAATTGCGTGTGAAGTCATTTTTCCCCCTGTGGCAGACTCCCAAAGCCGGGGTCCCGCATGCCTCAGCCTGTGAAGCCCTGAACAGCCCGGGTGACTGGTGCCTTTTGCATTTCCCCACGGGGATGGGTCTGGGCTGAAGCAGCAGTTGGCACAGACAGGGAGCTCCTGCTTTGGGGAGCAATTGTCCAAAAAACACTTGGGGAGCTTCTGCATCAGTGGGGTTAGTAGCTTTTTTTTGTTTAAATCTTGTTTTAGTAGAGGAACAAATAAGAATGGATATGCACAAGCTCTCCTGTTAGGCAGAATATTTTAGACTCCGTGTTGGAGCTGTATTTTAATCAAGGGTATCAAAAATACAGAAAGAGTTTGTCATACAGACTGAACGTTAGGGATATTTTAACAGGCAGAAAGAAGGATGAGTGAGAGCTTAGCAAACTAATATAGGCCTGGAAAATAAGATTTGATGACCTTTTAATCACTGGCTTTCTCAGTATGTAGAGGAAAATAATTCATTTTCCCAGTGCTTCAGTTTCTTTCTGTACAGCAGGGATAATAACACTACTTGAAATAAGCCTTGTGGGGAGAAATGTTAAATATTGGCAGTTGCTTAAAGGTTTCAATCAAAGAATCACACTAGCTATTTACTTTGGGCAAGTAAATGCTATGGGTAGATACAGAATTTCAAAGTAAAATAGGTCATGAAATCACGACATGGTAAGGCACTCCTCTCGGACTCTGACCAAAGGGTACCAGAGGACCTGTGGTATTTTATGAGACATCTGTACTATGAGCTAAAAAAACAACTGGACATTAAAAAGCCTTTGACAATCTTCAGAGGAAAAGAGGAGTTATCACCTTTAAATCCGAAATCACAGATAATTACATTTTCCTCCCTTAATCCCCCTGTAGTTCCAATTAGGGATGCTCTTTCTCACTTCCTCTCCCAAAGTGTGGTGCAATGCCGCTGTGCATTATTGAACAGCTGCCCGACTTGACCCAGAGGTGACTGCTTCTTGGCAGTGGATGAAATGAGCCACACAGATTCCTTGACTACCTCACAGAGATATTGTGACTAGCTTAATTAGATAATGCTCAAGAAGTGTTGTGAGATACTTGGATTAAGAGCATTATGTAAGGCCAATTAATTATAAGTATTAATACAATCTTGATCTAAAGAGTAATTTGAATAAGGGATAAAATAATAACGAGATCTTTGTGAGTCACGTACAGAGTGCTTTGTTTCTCCATATAAAATATCTCCCACATCATTTCAAATGTTTCCGTGGAGCGGCGCAGGGCAGTGCCGCTCAGAAGTGACAGGAATATGCGCTGCCAGATGTGAGTCATCGCTGAACTCCAGCACTCGTTTCTTTGTTCACGTTTCAAGCACAAGACACCCTGTTCCCTACAACAGAGTTGCCTGCAGATGCCTTGATGGAAAGTGAAATGAGGAACCCGCCAGACAATGGGGGGTTGTTTGGTTTTGTTTTGAAGTTTGGGGGATTTTCTTCATGCCCTGTGCAGATCTGTGGTGACATGGCACAACCGTCCTTGTCCCTGCGTGAAATCCTGGCATTTCTGAAATCAAGGAAACGTTCCCTTTGACTTCAGTGGAACCAGGATTTCCACCACGTACATGTTTCAGTGCCATGTTCTTTCAGGTAAGGAAACATGGAAACGCTGGGAATGATGTGAATTTATGTAGCCACGTAGTCGATTTCCCTACAAAAACAGAAAAATCAGACTGAACCGAACCGACTGATCTCCAAATCTGTCTTGACAGTTGGGTGGCCAGCATGGGTTTCCACTGCAGCTTTTTGCTTGGTAAGCTTTATACACTTGGTGGATACCTAGAAAGTTTGGTAACAGATTTATTTTAATGAAATCTGAACGCATGGAGTCTAAGTCTAAACTTTTTGTATTGCTAGGGTAGATTCTTTTGATTAAATACACATATCTACAGTATATTTAAGACATCTGCTCTAGGATGAACTGAGTTGCTCCCTAGATCTGCACTGACTCTAGGAAGAGTCTACAGTAACTAACTATATTTAGTCACGAGAATGTTACAATTTTATACTTTTTTTTTGGTAAGTGCTTTAGGATTTTAATGAAATAGGGCTGCAATATTGAATTCTTTAACGTTACTGAGCTAGTTACCACAGAAATGTGAGCACAGAATTGTATTTTAACTTTAGAAGCAAATTTCTCACTTTGATTACTACCTAATTAAATATCTGAACTGAATAATCATTTTCTTTTCAGGTATTGGACAAATATCTCTAATGACTACTCTTCACACAAACTCCACTTATAAGGCCAAATTTCCACATGCAGACTTCCTTGTTATATAAAACTTGAGCTGACTGACTAAAGTCGAGCATATAAATGACATTCTGAACATTTAGTTCTAGTCCTTTTATTTTTCTTTATTTCTGTGCTTCATTATAATGAGAGATACATGTTTTTGTGTATCAGGGATTATAATTACTTGTGCCCATAGAGCAGCTCACCAGAGAGTATAATTATTGCTCACATGTTGGCTCAAAGCAAGAATTAGACTAGGAAGTCTGACATGGTAATGACTCTTACATTTTAATTTTTTCACCTCCTGGTAGCACCTAACAGATCATTTATGCCTGTCCTAATTTTTCAATACAAAGAGATTAAACTCCTGCCTCCATATGCTTTTTGTGAGGAAGATATTCATACCTTTTACTCACAAAGACACAGAGCTGTCTGAATCCCCACCTGGTGCAGGGACAGGGACGGCACACAGGCCCGCTGGCCACGTGCAAGCACAGACAATGTCACAGAAATGTCCGAGGCCACAGAGACACGACAGACAGTGCTGGGCGCACAGGGATGGAGGGCATTCTCTTTTTCGGGAGAATTCAAGCAAGGTCTTGGGGCAAGCTACGTATCTCCATGTATCTCTCTACATGGAGAGATTTATTCAGGCTGGAGGTGACATATCCATTGCTCATGAGTCACCTGTAGATCAAGAATCGGTTTGATGTGGCCATTGAGGACTCCTTCAAGGCAGGGGCTACAGCAGGGATGGCCAGAGAGCCTGCACCACATGCTCTCTGTAGGTGCTGTACATGCACATCTATTTCCAGGTACAACTTGGTCCAGAATTCAAAAGCAGTTTTAGCGCAGGAAGACGCTGGACTGCCCCTTACTCAGCTGCGGAATGGGAGCAGAGGATGGCTGCTGCCCGGCCCAGGTACCCACTCCTTTGCTATTACACTGGCCTGTGCACTGCTGACACTTCTGGTTTCTTCTACTTTCTGTCTGGTGCAGTTTAATTTCCTGAGAACTCTCACGCTTCAGTACAACAAAAGTCTCCAGGCTTTAACACAGCGTATCTGGTAAGGCATTATGGTTTGTGCTATACGTTCGGCTAAACCAAACAAGTTAAGCCCTATCAAGCAATAAAAACTGGAAACATCTCTTCTTTGCCTATTACTAGTGAATCCTGGGCCTCTAAATCACTGAAAAGTATCTGGTACCCAGGCTTTCCTGGGCTGGATTACTCTGAGTTTGTGTGAAGATTTTCCTCCACAGCAGGGAGCCCTGACCATCTCCTCAGAGCTATATTGCATGGCACGTATGCATGAGCTTATTTTGGGAACTACAGACCTAGCTATAATGCTAGTGTTGGCCAAGATTTCTCCATAAGGCCTTCGTAAGGTACGTGAGCCTACACAGAGATGGTCATCCTGCTCTCCATGCTACGACCGAGTGAATAGAGGAGCCACTTTTTCCTCTATACTCTTACAACTCACTACAAAACAATAACAATTTTTCAGTAATTTGTCTGCATTACAGAAATGCTGAGTGAGCGAGCCGCTTGTAAATATTACTAATTCTGTTTTAAAATCTTTTAGTACTAAATGTTCTTAAACAAACACATATTAAGTTCATTCTGCGTATTTTAAATTCATTGTACCTGTTTCTTTTATAAGACTTATGTCTCACTATATGATTTTAAGTGCTTTCACAAACTTGCTTCAAAACAGGTGATTCTGTAGAGTTTGCACACACTTGATATATATCTTTGGCATTATTTGCTCTTGTGCATCCTCTTAGTTACAGAATAAAAGACTGCTTAAACTTCTATTGAGACAACTCAAGTAATTTCCTTATAATAAACTGAATGAAAAACACATAATTAAAAGAAGATTTAAAGACGAGAAAAAGCCTCTTCATGAGAGCACAACTCTTAAATAATAACTCCAGCTCCAACAGTGAATTCTTAGTTATGTAATGAAATCCTAGTAAGCAGTACTTTATCGCATATGTGTCAGGATTTTTCAGTGAGAGAAAATGAACTTTGGTCCTAATGTGTGCTCTGGGAGCAAGAGGCACTGGGAAAATATTATAGCAGGGCATTTCAAACTTAATTTGCTCAGTTGTCTTTGAAGGTAGCTTGGGTGCTGATAACAGCAATTCCTGGTTCTCCGTCAGGCCGTGCATGTGTGCAGGAAAAAATGTGTCACTGTCCTTTCCTTCACCACCCACCATGATCATTCATGCTGACACACAATCTGTCTCCCCAGACCTCTCCCCAGCATTGCTAACTGTGACCCAGCTGCATCTCTTCACTCCCCTGCCATGTTCACCCCAAGCCCTTCTTTGCCATCACACCAGCCCCATGCTCAGCCAGCAAGCCGGAGCCTGGACACACGCTGCCGGCGGTGCACGCTGGAAGCGCACGTCCTCTCACTCTCTAACACCTTGACAGTTTGGGGCTGCCGTGGTGCACGGCAGTGAGCCACCCTCGGCATCACCGCCTGCCCCTTCCGTGCAAATGCTGAGGTTAGCACCTTCGCAGCTGCTGCTCTGAGGTACCACCGCACTGTCGGCCATACCTGTTCCCCAGCGGGGCAAGGTCTGCAGTAATGCGTTATGCCGCTGAGGTTGCGATTCCTCTCACCTAACCCCAGCTTTCTAAAGGTTAGAGATCTAGATACTGGTCTGTTCCCTTTCCAGCTAATGGAAAGAGACAGCAACAGCTGTGCTCAGAGCCAAAGCTCCAGGTGGGCCTCACCGCTCTCCAGAGGTGCCTGTCCTCCACCTACAGGGACCTCAGCTGGCTAACACTAACCGCATGTGGCATTGCCAGGTCTCGAGAGTTCACAGAGACAGGGCTTGACCTCAGCGTGCACCAAAATGATTTTAGCGTTAACAGAACCTTTCTTGGCAAGGAAGTTGCTCTACATAAGGAAAGATGTGCCCATGGTCCTCCCAGCAAAGGACTATAAACACTGATTTTTGAAAATGAATAAAATAAATAAAACCACATTAACATTATCTGAGCAAAATTAAAGGTGGAACCAAGAAAAGTGGAAGCAGATTACTTGCATTTCTCCAAGACTATTGCTGGAAGTATATTTATGCCTATAAGTACAAAGGGGAAATTGAAACTGATATTATTCATAAATCAGCACATTTAAAGTAATATTACATAACTTCACTGAGTATTGATCCACTTAAAAGCCATATAGCATAGAACAGTGTTCTCATTACATGCAGTGTTTCATAATAAATAAGTGAACCACTGAGTAAATCCATCTCATTCATAACGTGCACAGAAGATAAAGGTAATCAGTGGGACAAAAAACAACACTTAAATCTGTCAGTGTTCAATATGAAGTTCTTGTTTAGTGCCAAATTAAACCTTCTTAAACTTTTTTCTCATGTCACTACTCTTTGATTCTGTATGTTAAATATGTATCTGAATAGAAAGCCAAAGTCGTATCTTTCATTTGCAAATAAGAAAAAATTTGAAATTTGATTAAATACATTTAATCAAATGGCACATCTGATACCAGGATGTCGTTGTGAAGCCCTTCCAGTAGAGTGAATGACTTTTAAGCTCTTTTTCTCGGAGAAAAAAGTTAGTTGTTTGCTTTCTAGCACTAGCATTTACTTTTTACAAATATACTTTCTGTACCTTTTTTTTTTTTTATGGAGCTGTTTTGACTGATCTCACAGTTTTAAAAGTCAGTGAAAAACCTCTGTTTCACTGAAGTGGAAGCCTTTATCAGGCACTGCTTTTTCTACTTAAAGCTGAAATAAATATAGAAGCATGTCTCTTAGTACGTTTAGATCAACCTTTTCTTCTGCTCATGAACAAAGAACTCAGGAGTGGAGGGAGAAGACGAGGCCTTTCTCTGGGACAGAAGAGAAAGGCAGGGGGAAAAAACAATAAAAACCCCCATAGTTTCTCCTTAAAATCCTTAGAAGACCAACTCTACCTCTGCTTTTGTGTTTTGTGGATGGAGGGTTTTGTGCTGATTGGTGACAGAGGTGGGTTAGCATAAGGGTCATTTATTGAAATGAGGAAAAATAGCTCTCCAGGTCAAATACTTCCATATCCTTTGCCGTTTCTGGTGGTTAATCAATACTGTCTTCTGAGACAACGTGACTCTTGATTCTTGTTGCAAGAAGATTATTGCTGTAAAAATGTTCAACTGACAAAGATTTCAGAGTATATATTATCCATTTGTGTAAGAGTCAAATCTTTCTTGGCAAAGTCTCTCTGGGATTTGCTTGATCCTGCAAAGTGCAGTTTCCAGCTTTAGCTCAGCAAACTCGTGACAGACATATAATTCTGTATCAGAGTAGAAGTTTTCAGCATGTTGCAAAACTCATCCCTAGTTGTTTCTGTTCCAGTAACTTTTCTGTATTTTTATTGTAGAAAGTTCTTGTTAGTTGATACAAAATTCCTTTCTTACACTGCATCCATCCCAGAAGATGCAAAACAAATTGTCTGAGTATGAATGTGTATACCCACCCACACACATACACATCCACACACATGTGCTCTAATGCGTACACATCAGACTCCTACACAGTCAGACTCCTAATACCTACACACAAAATTAGAAAGAGGGACTGTTTGACACAAGAACGTGTAAATGTCCATACTGAACTGAAAAGGTGAGGATATCTTTTTCTGAAATGTTCCTCTTACTGTGACCACTGACATAACTGACATATCTATCATCAATTAATTTTTTAATTGCTATAGGTGAAAACTAGATTTAAACCAAAGTCTCGGAGGCATAAAGTTTCATAATTATGTACCACTTCAGTAAACAGCCAGCTTCATCACTTCAGATTTCATTTACTCGTGAGGAAAATATCAAAGAATCTAAAGATTTTCTTTGATCTGCTTATCAACATTCTGAGATCAGTGGCAAGAATCAAGGAACAGTGATACTACTGTTGATACAAACACATTAAGCATTAGTGAAGAAAGTCATTTAAATGTCCAAAACTCCCCAAATTCTTAGAACACTGGATTTCTTCTAAAAGGCTTTTTTCTCAATTAACTAACTTGGCAGTGCTCAATAAAACTGAAAAGCTATTAAGGTAAGTTAATAATAAGCTAAGTGAATACAGTTAATAACTATCAGAAACAATGTGCTTTTTTGTTAGTCAGCTTCTTGACAAACAGTTGTAACCAACAGCACTGGTGTCTGACTGGGAAAACTCTTGGCCCTAGATAGATTCTTAGAGGAGAAATTTCAACACCAAATAACAAATGGTTTCCATGTAGCTTTAAATTTTCATTTTGTTTCCTTAAATTATATAAGGAGATGGAATTTTGTTCTCTCATATACCAACCAGGAGCTAGGAAAATTTAGCAACAACAGCTTGGTTATACATAACATATTGAGTATTGCAATAGGATGTGACATGGTGTGTGTTGCAAATGACATAAATCATTAAACACTTTAATGTTAAAGGCCCTTAAGTAATTTACTGGCTAGTCCACAAGTCAGTGTTTCAAGATTAATATTATACTATTACGGGTTGTTGAACAATGTCAGTGGTCAGTTCCCTTCTTTTTCCACCACCTTATTTTGTGGTTGTCATTAGTGATAATGACAATGCTTTATTGAACCTCCATTTGCCTGTTTTCTCACTATGTAGATATATTTCTGTTCCCTGTAGCCAAGTACCCACAGAATAATAATAATACTATTCTCTTTAAAATGTCATGTCATTATGAATACTTGCTTAAGCACACAAAAATTTCTTGGATTCAGAGGCCAGTAAATATGGAGTAAAGCCAATCTCAGGTGCTATTGTCAGAGTCTTCTCATTTTTCTACTTAGTTTTGTAACATTCATTGAGTTATGTGATGGCATCACTCATAAAGAATACTGGGATCACATCCTGAGTTTGTCATTTCTGCTGGTTTTGTAACAGTATACACTCCACTTCATCATCTTAGAAAAATAAGAAGGGAAAAGAAAGAGAATTGTATTTTCTATTCATCATTGTTCAGCATACAAAATGCTACTCTGAGCTATTTGAAGTTCTACCTGAAAATTTTAGCACTAAATGGTTATTGAAATACACACAGAACACAAAGGGGAATTCTATTAACTTGATTAAATTGGAAAGACAGATGTCAAGCACAAAAAATCCCACAAATTATTAAATATTTCTTTAACATCATCCTGTCCTGTAAGGTAGCTGTGAAAGTAGATTACCTCTTTGTTGGAGGAAATACCAAGCCAAATGCTGCTACTGCACCCTCTCATTTTAAAAGAAGTTGCACAATGTCAAAATGTTTTATTCCTAAAATTTATCTGACATTTTATTTTTCAGTTTGCCTCTTTGTATGTGTTAAGAGATTTGTTTTCGTGAAATGAATGGAAATAAAGAGAGCAGTAGGAATAAAAAATGGAAGTCAAGGCAAAAATAAACTATGTATAGTCATGTATCTCTCTGTAAAAATGCCAAATAACTTTGACACTGGGATAATTGGCTGCTCTGTGTGACAAAGAGTATAGGGGAGGCATCAGCTCACTCAGAAACTGTACCGGCTTTCAGTGGCAATACCCAGGCTTCTTGGGTCCTTGCAGCAGGAAGCCCACCTGGAGATGAGCTGCAGTTCCATCTCCATCTCTGTGTCCCCTGACCTGGTCACTCTTGTCACATGAAACCTCTGAGGATGTGACCAGCGTGATGTGACTTGTCCTGCTTGTTTAGAGAGGTAGGACAGGAACAGCATGTCCTACCTGGGGCTGGTGCAAGCAGTGTTTGTCTCTTTTATATCATGATTCCCTTGCATCACCCACTGATTCAAAGAATGCAATTAGACTGACCCTAAATGAGAAATCACTTTATATTACATCCGCCAGCAATGTTATTGTAAATTACTGTCAGTGAACCGAGGATGGATAAACAGAGACATTTTTCTGGTGTGCATTCCTCTTTTCTTAATAGTATCAATAAGCAAAATCACTTGTCTTCTTAGGCAGGCTGGGAATACAAGCAACTGCGACTGTTCATTAGCTCATTTACACAAGTACTTTTTGCTAAATAGGCACATAGTCTTGTATCCTCACTGCATGAACAAGACAAAACTGCTGGAGCTCAAAAGAAACAAAGACAAGCCCTGGGGACTGCAGATACTTATTTAACCACAGGACCATTTACCTGATTTTCTCAAGCTATTTGCTCACTTAACTTCAAACCCATCCATAACAAGCAATAAGCAGTTCACCAAACTTTGAGATTCAGACATCAAAACAAGCCTGTTTTATCCGATTAAGTAAACTGAAAGGAAAATTTCTCAGTCTATGGCACATTAAAAGCTAAAAATCCTCCCCTCCCTTGCCCTCCCCCACATGCTTACACCTTGTCTCCAGGAACATGTCACATGAGAAAGAAACTTGTCAATTATCAAAACTTTTAACTCTAAGACTGCGATTAGACAGAACACAGAAACACGTTTCAAAATTAATACAGTAAAGAAATACGGCAGTAATAAAGGCAGCCTTATGCTTCATTTTAATATTTCCTCATTTTGGTTATTGGTTTGCAATATCGGCATCTCATTAGAGTCTCAGCTACAAAGAAGGCTTCAGGGTAATAGATCTTGCTTTAGGCACCAGCGTTTGAAGGGAAAGGGACAATTTAATATTTTAAAGTCAGTGGAACTGTGTGTGGGCAGTAAGAAAGAGGGGCTTATCTGTAGATTTACTGTGAAACAATTACGCTCCTGCAAGCTCTAAATCCCTCTCCTACTCACAATTAAAGGCATAGATAACTTCTTAATGTACAGCAGCTGACAGTTCAGATGATGGAAAGCCAATATCTATCAGTCTCTGTTTGCTTCTTACTCTGTATGGGCAAAATCAGCCATATGCAGAATCCATTTGGGACAAAAAGAGCTTGACTAGCAGTGTAGAGATCATTTCCAGTATGAAACTGTTTCATCCATCAACTCTCTCCAGCAAGAACACGACTGGCTGTTTCATTTGCAGGGCAGAGGAAGAGAGACCAACGGAGGAAGAAATCAGTTCAATGGGAACGGGAAAACTCCTTTCGGGCAGAATTTCAAACTCCTAAATGATTTCCTGAAAGCCTCTGCACGGCTCGTTGATGGTTCTTTTGTTTGCTCGTTTGTCCTCAGAAAAGTAATTGCCAGAAAACTTGAGTTGAACTTGCAGGTTTTCCATTCGTAAGGAGAGCAGTGCAAAAGGAAAGGGTGTGGGATATTAACAGGTTCAATGAATCAAATCTTGAAGTCTTTCTTCAGTTTGTATTTTAGAGTTTATATAAAACTCTAACTAAACCTGGCAGAAGCTTTACCTCTTCAGGAATCTCAGAATTTGGCCTGCTGTGTTTAGCTGTGAAGCTCTTACCTCCACCTATTAAACAGAGGTACAGTATTTGTAACCTCTAAATTCAGTTTATTTCACTAGTAAAATTTATCCAATCCACCCACAAAGGTTGCTTTTAATGTATGTTACTGCTTCCTTCCAGCAGAGGAAGCTATGAAACAGATCGTCCTGGATCCAAAGGATCCTGTGGCTCTCGCTGAGCTCTTTGGAGGCGGAGAGGCTCGCCCAGACGTTGGAGGATTGCGGGAGCAGGGAGTTACTGCCTGGGGGAGTCGACATGCACGTCACTTAGGTTGTCAGCTTAAGCACTCTTGTAACCCTTCTGTGTCCTTGTTTTTCCCATTAATCTCTTAAAGGATGTAAAAGAAAGACTGACAAACTAAGCTGTGCAAGTAGGAATCCAAATGAAGTTCGGATTGTCTCCAAAATATCAGTAAAAACATGCCAATTTTCATATTACTCAGATTTCTGCATCCTCCCTCCTCCTCTTCTCTGTTAATTTCCCAAGAGATTCCCAGCTGATCCTTGTCATGAAGATTTTGCAAGGAATTTGTTTAAGGGGAGTTTAATGAAGATGGCTAGCAAAATCTTCCTCATGCTAATTATAGAGTAACTGAGGAGACCTAAGACTTGTCCTCCATCTGCCAACATTCGTGCGTCCAAATCCAGACAGAAATGAATTCAAAACTACTGTGTCACTTGTGCTCCTTCAGGATTACATTTCAGTCTCAGTGAGACTGGCAGCAGACTAGGGCAAACAAGTAAAGATGGCAGGTACTGATCAACAGTGAAATTACTTACTTCCTTTTTATTCATTGACCCATAATTGAAGTGATTGAAGAAATGGTGATCCTAGAAAATGGTATCAAAAAAACAGGTTCAGCTGTTTTTCACCTCACTGGTTATTTAGGTGTATGTCTTTGCAGCAACATTTTTGTTTTCGGAAAGAAAGGACCCTTCTTTGATCTTAAAAATTTATATCAGTATCTTTTTTTTATCAGTTCAATCATACCTGAGTAGCATATTTCTGTGCTTAAACATGCTGTGTAGAGATTTGCATCAAGAAAACTAGTAAAAGGAATTGTAATAATTCTTGGTTCTTGTTTCCAGTTCCTATACAGAAAGTTGCTACAGTTCTGATGTAGTAGGTACAGTATCTACTATTCCATACTGTTCGCTTCTGTAATTCTACTGCTCGTTTCTNTTCTATCCAGTTTCTGAGTGTTGGTGTTAGTTTCAGTTGTTATTATTATTAGTGACTATTTAAACAAGAAGACACTTCGTTATGAGGCTTTGGGTTTTTTTTCATGTTAGATATCAGAAGAAGACCACCTGTTTGAAAAGATGTAAAAACATACTTTAAAATGAGATGCTACCAAATATTTTTAACATCTTTCAGAATCAAAGGTGTATTTACCTCTATAACTTTTGTAACAATGTAGCTTTTGTAATATTTACAACTGAGGTATTGGAGAGTTGGCTATTAGGCAGAATACTGCTTGCTTTTTTTTTTTATCACCTTGAAATTTTTACGTGATCTTTCAGTGTGCTCTCACCAAAAAGCAGCATCTAATTACCACGCAAGACATTTTAGATTCTAAGAAGTAATCCTAGAAATTAAAAATTGACACTACCCATTAGCCTCTATCATATGGGGAAAATTTTCCAGTTCACAGCTTTTCCCTGTGAGTTTTGTGGAAACTCAAAATTATTTTAAGGTCTTTACATTTAATTGTTTTAAATTGAAAATACAAATCACATTTTAATATTTTTTTCTTTTTAGCTTAAACTGGTTTAGTCACCTAACAATCCATTGTTCATTTTCTGGTATTAATAACTCAACATTTCCTTTCAAGGATCTGCTTTGAAAACTTGCTGTTTCAGCCCTTGTAAAAGTCTGATTTGAGTGCATTTATGATTTTATTGTGAAGGACCTGTCAGATTTTCAATTATAAAGTTTTATTTTCAAGGACGTTTACAACATCTTTGAATTCCTTCAGGGACATCTGAATGATTCTTTTAGGGTTTCCTATATTTGACAAGATTTTGCAAGGTTTCTGTGAGCTACTTAGATATTTTGCAGGGCTTTCTTAGCCTTATGGTACAAACTTACTGCATATAACTCATGAAACTGTAATGTAAACATAGAAAATCAGTATGGGATGACATTTGACACAGCAATTTTTTTCAGTTACATATGGTGTAGTATCTTTATTTGGGAGTTCTCTTACAAAAATATAAATATTCTGCAAATGTGCACAGAATTTAGGATTGTGGAACGATGGTTTGGACACATGTTAAAACCTACTCTATTTAATTTATAATCAATTTATCTAAGCATCCAGTTTTTGAAAACTGAATGAACATCTCTGTTGCATTAGTGTCTTTGGAAAATATAAATAGTGATGTTGTATATGGCCACAGTCTGACTTACAGCTGTCACTTCACCAAAGAAGGAGAAAAAAACACTGTGGAATTTCAACCCATTGAAATAAGTCCTCCAGGAAAAGAGTCAAGTAAGGCCCCATAAAATTTAGACTACAGCTAAGAAGCTTTGAGGGCAATATAAATGGAAAGCAGCCACTTTTGAGAGAGAAAGGCAAATTAGTGAAAACCAACTTCCCCTTGATGCCTCCACATTCTTTGTTGCTTCAAATTCTGTCAGCTTTGCTAAACTCCTCCCTTATGCTTTATTGAAGAGAGTTTCTTCATCTTACTATGCAAATTTAAAGGGTTTTGCTATCTTCTCCTATTGACCTACTTCAACTGCTAATGGAGTGTCTAATGGCCAACAGGTGACCTATTTCCTATGGAACATTAGCTGAAGTCACCTTGAATATGATCATTAACACTTAGAACAAGCTCTGGTTAAAAACCATTACCTAGAAGAGTAAAAACACTATCTGTATAATTTGCATTTTTGCTTTGAACATAACAAATAAGAAAATGGATGATCTTGGAAACAAATAAATATGCACTGAAGAAGGCTAAACAAACGAACATCTATGAAAGCAGCTAGATTAAACAGAGTTGGCAAGACTTCTGTCCAAGTTCCTTGCTAATTAATATCTTTGTTAATCACGTGGGTCAAATAGGGTAGCAGACTTTATTAGACAGGATGCTAGTAAAGAAGCTGGAGACAACAGTTTAATTTCTCACTCTGTGGTTGATTCCCTCTGTCGCTCTGTTCAATAAAATTTAGGCAATGGCACTTTCTTACCACGAAGATGCTGAGGAAAATAGAAGGATGCTCAGCTATGGCCGTAATGAAGAACTCAACAGTGTCTAAGAGCCGAAACAACACAAAATGGAGAAAACAGAAGCCAGTGAGCAATCTGTAAATAATATTCTAACAGCCTTTCCCACTGCTGCTGTAGGAGAGAGAAAACTGGGCTAGATGAACCCTTGGACTCGCCCACTGCGGCATTTCAATTGATGTATGCTTCCATCCCTGGTGTTACTTGCTACTGGACTTACCAGATATGGAGACCCAGGTGAAATCGTATTGACTGACAGTCTGAAGAATGATCTGTGGGACACTGGGATCATCTCTTTGGCTCAGTATTGACTTTTAACTGAACTAAACTCCCGGAGCACTGAGACGATCTATCTGATCTGTTTCCACAAATAAAATAAAAATAGTGAGAACAAGCTGGTCTTCACGAATATTGGCAGAACAATTTTTAGCCCTGAAAACAAGTGTAGAAGTAATTACTTCTGAGGAAGAGAGAGATTCTTAGCATATGAGGAAACACCAGTGGCAACATAGGTTTCTTTGACAGTATTTCAAAACTCTGAGCAGTCTGGACCATTTAAAGTAATATTCCTTGCAGACATTTAATAGCAAGTGTTTTGAGGGCTACCTAAAACATTTCAAATGAGGAAACAAAGAGGAAAACATTTTTTTTTTAAAACTTTTTATAGCATCTCCCTTGCAATGGCCATAATTACGGTTGAGAAGATATTTCTATTATAACATTTAGAGGTTTAATAACATGATCTGTTGTGCAAATATTGTTCATGTTTGTTCACTACCCAAATATGAATTATTATGAAAGTGTGGTAAAAATCCAGTCTGGCTGGTTCTGAGTTATGGAATATGAGTAAACACACTTCTGCATAATTTGAAAAATGTTTAGGTTGTCCTTTCACACTCCAATTCATGTAATGTTTAGCTTGACATATACCTGCCTTCGGCATGTTTGAAGAAATCTGGTTTTTAAATAATCAAGTTATGCATCTTAAAACTGCCTACCTCAATCACAACTGTGCCATATTGCATATTTATTAAAGGCTACGTTTTCCCTTGAGAAAAATATCTGCATATGTGCATGACTCTCAATGAAGTCATGCACATATTTGTGTGTAGAATGTGGCGATAAAGCATAAATAAAATAGTAGAGTTGAAGAAGGAATGAAAATTATAAAAGCTATTGGAAAATAACTCCCCTTGAAATGCAAGGTGCATAGGAATACAAGAGGATTATCTCCATAAATACATTTCTTGGTCCAATTTCACCTTAGGTTCTCACAGATCAGCGCAGGGCAAAACTTCTGATTAAACTTCAGTTTAACTTTCTTATAGACCTTAAGGAAAAAAACAAATATAGCACATATATCAAGAATCACATGTACTTGACAGAACTCAGATTTCTTTATTCTCAGATATGAATCACCCAAGTAACCTACATAAGAATTTCATTCTGCTGACTTGCTGCTTTTTCTTTCATTGTTCCTCAAACCCTCAAGATCTCGAGTTATACAACCAATCGAGCTTATAGTAAAGAGCAACCAAATGTTACAGTTGAAATTAAAAACTGTACATTGATTTTACATGTCATAACTGAAAAATCAAATAGTGAATTATTTCAACAAAAGTCTAGAATTTAGTTAGAACTAAACTAAATAGAGTTTAGTTAGTTAGAACTTAATTTAGTTCATTTTATGAACTGTATTTTTACAATAGTTTTCATGGATTTAAATCAAATGTCATTCCCTCTAACAAGGGTTTTAGTGATGTTGTAAGTCATGACAACTCGGTCTAGTTCCAAAATTACACATATCATAAAATTTAGGTTCACCTTCATTGCAGCCAATTCCCTCTAGTAATTTGTTTTCTTGATAATTGCACAGTTGGAAATCTTGTTAATTTTTTTTTTTTCTTCTGATGTTTTCTACTCATTCAGCAGAAACATGATTAAAGACAGCACACCCATTTTGGCAGATGGGTGATTGCCTCTTAAATCCTCCTATGGAATGGATATTTGTGGAGACTTACGGGCATATGCAATTTTCTCCCCTTAAAATATGCACAGCCCAGCCTTTGTGGTTCTAATCCGCGGCCTCAGGCCCATGCATGGACCTTCAGATTTCTGGACAGCTGCATCAGGACATAACTTGTACAGATTTTATTTTAATTTGAAATTGCGTCACTTGAGTCACGCCATGCAAGTTTTAAATGGCATCTTCATTAATATCTACTGATGTTCACATTCGTATATCACCACCAATTTATTTCAGGCATGGGAACCATGGTAATGTGACCCTCTCATGCTGTAAGCAGATGCTCTTCTTCTCTGCAGCAACATCCCAGCTGCTGGAAGAAAGGATTTATGTCAGGTCCACTGCCCTTCCCTGATGGGCTGCAGGAGCCCCAGGAAGCACAGGAAAAGAGTTTCAAAGCAGATACAGTATTGATTGCAGCTCCCTTGATCTGTTAAAATTATGTTCAACACTTCAGCTCTAAAGCTCAGAAACCACTGAACTAGGATATATTATAGTTGAAACATATTAATCAGATAACAAAAAATTACTTTCTCTGCCTCTTTACCACAACCTGTTACACTTTGTCATTTGCATCTAGCTTTGTGTCTGTCTATCTATCTATCCGTCTAAATGTGTATATACATATTTATGTGTGTATACCTCTATATATGACCTATTCTATTTATACTACATATTGCATTAGAAATTTGTTTTATTAATCTAAAATACTTAAGTTTTTCTGACGAGTGTTTTTTCTTTCTCCAATCTCCTTTCCGTAGTTGCTAGATACAAGGAATTCTCAGCTCCAAGAATCTACATTTTTAATCATTTAACCTGAAGCCTACATTTCACATCAGGAAAAATGAATGAATTAATGGTTTAAGCTTGTTAAGCTCAGTGGGACACATTTGCTATTAGAGCAAACTGACAAAACTCCTTTTAAGTGAATGAAATTGTGACAAATTACATGGCTGAGCAGATGGCCCTCCCTCTCCTCACCTACGAGAGCAGTACAGGACAGTCCTTTTGAGGGGAGAAGTTAGTCCTAAACCGGACTGCTTAGTCTGTAAGAATGGGTCTGTTAATCACTAGTTATGTGTGCGCCTGTATTGCTTTTGTAGAATGAGGTTTTCATTGCATAAGATGCTGAAGTGTTATCTTTTTTTCCTGATGGTAATGCTTTATTTCTGAACAGTAACAAAGAAGTCATTGCATAACTCCCTGAACACCCTAAATCAGATGATTTGTTTAGACTTGCAGATTACGATCAAAGGGACTACTTGAACCATATTTCTGTCATCAGAATTACATATACAACAGAGCCATCACAAACACATTATAATTTATTTTGATAAGAGCATGATGTGAGTAATGAAGAAACATGATGCCAAAATTTTTATTTTTAATTAAATATAGCACTGTAACACAGAAGAATGAAAGCTCAGATGAGAAGACACTGACGTTCCTGCTCATGATTTTCACACACTCTTTTCAGGATGGTGTAACTCTTGCCCCACATCAGCTAAACAAAATTGCAAACTACAACAGCTGAGGCAGCATATTTCATATGTATTTTCAGACACTTCCAGCTCTCGGGTAAATTGAGATGCATTAAAATATAAAGATGTCTGATGAATTCTGACAGATTGTAGTTCTCCAAACAAAAAGTATTCTTTCATGTTCGCTCAAATTGCTTGATACTGTAGGCATCCGGTAAGAGCAGGGCCTGCATGTCTCACAGTAATGTAATCCATTTACTTTCAACAACTGATTGAAGCCTGCATTTTTGGAGGTTGTTCTCAGTTGACCACTGACTTTTCTGTAATTATTCAGCATGTTGATTTGTTAAATACTGAGAATTCATGACCTCTAATGTGATTAAACACCTGCACTGCTTTTACATTTAATTATTAATAAGAGCTGCTAATTATTTTGTATGGCCTTTTGCCACGAATACATCCTTTGACTGTTCTCGAGATCAAAAGGCATCTTCAGAAACAGAGATCAAAAGAATTTATCTGCAACTAGTAGAATCAGCTTCCTTCATGATTTACAAACTGCTTATTTCAAATCAAAGCTTGATTTTATTGTTGGTTCACTTGAGATTACATACAGCACTAATCATCCCACGTTTGGACATCAAAATGGGAATTGGATCTTATTTTTTATTTATTGGATATAACATTAATCTGCACATGTTCACGAAAGCACGTGCACACACCCCCATTGTTCATTTATGAAAAAGTAATGTTAGATTATGTAATCACTAGAAATATTCAGTGCATAAAGTTAATACAAGTTCTATACATTATTTTTGAAGCATTCTTCAATAGAACAGGATCACACATCTCAGTGAATCTGCTGTTGATTTTGCCCAGATTTTGCTGCTTTCGGATGAATAAAAAAGTCCTTAAAGATGCTCTGTTAATGGTGGGGGTGGAATCAGCTTTTTTCCACCTTGAAAATATTGGAATGCTTCAATTTATTTTAAAGACAAAGTTAAAAACTGTAAAAAGGTGTACCTTGTTTGGTATTCTGAAAGTTGCATTACAGTAAGTTTATAAGTTTAAGACACACTCCTTTTAACTACTACTGGCTCCAAATAAAAGAAAAAAAAAGGCGGCTGTGCATCTAAAACTAAATTTATGCAGCTTTTAGATATTTAGGTACAAAATAATCAAGCAAAAAACATCCCTCCAGCTGTTCAATGGTTGAAGGTCTTAGGATTGTTAGGTGCCTCTCAGTAAGCCTACAATTGCGAGTAGGACTGGTACTCTCACAAAAAGCAGAGCCACTTTCTTTTTTAGAACAGTAATAATGTTGCCTCTGCCTAATTTTGTTTTTTAGATTCAGCTCTCAGTGTATAAACCCTAGATTTGCAGGTAAAAGCTCTGGTGTCTCTGAACCTTTTATTTCAGTCACAGTTGAAAAGATTATGTGAAAATGTGGACGTTCCGGTCTACATAACGACTGTCCACTTTGCAAAGCACCTGCATCACTTACATGCACAAAAGATGCACAGAAAATAATAAAGTGTAGCTGCTGATATGTCACCATAATAAAAGGCTGGAGAATGTTTTGTTGTTCCCCTGGGTTTTACTGAGAAATAAGTAGTGTTGGCAGAATGAAAATAGTCTCTAAATTATTCAGTCTAATTTACTTTTATCATTTGAAGTCTAAAATGCAAGTTCCAATATGTTAACAGTTTTCTGTAGTTGGGATGGTAAATTAATTTTTCTGATTAAAAATATTAAGTACATTATCTCAGATGTTTACCACTATGTATCTTGATAAAAAAGTTAGTTTTTTTATTAAATTAAACGTGTTAAAAATAAAGCTGTTTAGATTATCCAAGAACAAAAAATGGGGATGAGAATTTTAAAAGTCTATATTGTTTGTCACATCTGAATACTTCTGTGTTTAGAAAGATCAATCCCCCTCTACTTAAGAACTTGAAGTATTGTTTTAAGCCCAACTGCACCTAATGCATCCTAATGTCCTCCCTCCTCACCCTTCTCAACTGAAGAGACTCCATTTCTGGCCAAGAAGTCTTAACACAGCCTTTTCAGCACAGTTTGTGTAAAGAATATGATTTTACATACAGAAATAATTTTTTAAGTTTACTGGTGAGCTTTGATCACAGTGTTTCAGCTATCAGGCAGCTTCTATTTCCAATGTACCATCAAAGAAATACTGAAGTTTCATGATCTCGTTTGCTCTTAGGATATCTGAACACAAGAAATGTTTAAAGATACCTAAATTAATCAACAAAACAGTTCAAGAGACCTTCACGCAATTTATAGTAGTAGAAATGCCGCGGATTTGAGACTGTACATAGATCAGTGTAAAAGCGTGGCGGGTCCTTCCAGGTGGCTGAGGCGATGGTGAGCTCTGTCACCTCAACCCTCAGCAGGCCCAGCGTGAAACCCAAGCGTGGGGCTGGGCGCGTGCACCCCTCGGCAGGGCCCCGCTTGCCCGACGCCACTCTGCAGGCACCACAGGGGCCTTGAGACGGCTCCTGCCGGGCTCCCCTGCTTCCCCCTTCCTTCACCGTCCAGACCAAGGCGGTCCGTGCCTTTGCAGCAAGTTGGCCTTCGTCCTCCCCCCTCAGCCCTCAACTCGTCCCAGTCCCGAGAGGCGGAGGAAAGGCCCAGGGCACGAGCCAGCGGGCTCCGGCAACAGCCGTGTTTGGCCAAGATAAACACGAGTGGGATGCGGAGGGCCTGTACTGAAGGGCTCCCACCAACGTGCCTCGGAGCTGGACCCACGCGAGGGGCTGGCGCGGCCCAGCAGGGGCGGTGAGCTCGTGTCCCGCCCCCCGAGGGGGCCCCTCAGCCCCGGGCTGGGCCGCCGCCCGCCAGGGGGCAGCGCGAAGCGCCTGTGAGGGGCGGCTGCTGGCCGCAGGGCGCTGCCCCTCGCCATGGAGCCGGGGAGCAGCACCCGCGGCGGGGCTGCCGCTGCAGGTGGGTTGGGGCCCGAGGCCATCAGGGCTTCTCGGGGTCCTCGGCCTCCCTGCGGCCGGGGAGGCGGTAGGGGAGGCTGGGCGAGGGCTCCGGGCGGGAGGCAGCGGCCTGAGGAGATGCCCCCACCCCGCCGCCGTTGCGCGGTGTCGGTGGGCTGCCTCCTCCGGCCGCGGCGGTTGCTGCGTTTGGGGACATCCTTCGTGTTTGTGAACCCCGCGGCGTTGGGTGGAGGTCTGGGGCTTGCCTGGGACAGCAGGGGTGGATCCCGTGAGAGGAGCGGGCGGCTCGCCCGGGCCGGCTGGGTCAGGCCGCCGTGGAGGGCGCTCCTTGCGGGGGAGGCCTCGCGTGGGCGGTCTCGGGTGTTTCAGGAGTGGTTTCCTGAAGAAAGGTTCAGTTTGATGGGTTTATTTGGAAGGATATGGCAGCCTTCCCATGAAAGTTGCACCTCTTACTTTTTATTATTAATGAAGAAGATAAGCTATGAATGACCTCTGTCTACATGTATTCAGAGCCTTGGTTTTCTTTTCTAATATGCTACAAATCTGAAGGTTTTTTCTTACTCACTTCACCCAAGTCACAAGTAAGAATGCTGTGTTATTGCTAAGTTGTATTGGATAGATGCTGGAATGCAATTAATGTTGGTAGCGCTCTGCTTGCTAAAACTAAATTCCATTAAATATGCAGATACAATACAAAAGAATTATCAAAGAATTATCAGTATTTTTACCCGAAACTGGTTAGTTCTAATGTCAGTGAATTGAAATGATTGTTTCTGATTTCCTTCGTTAGGAATTTAGAAATCATAGTGCTCAGTCTCCTACACTTTTACCAGTGTCCGACAGAGGAAAGTAATGGTTAATTTTCTTTCTCTTCGTTTTCTTAATTTGAATAAACTAGTCATTGAGATGAATTAAAGTGAAAAAAGTACTTTTCTTTTCAATGGACTTGGCTGTGAATGCTTGACAGGTCACTTCCATAGTCCACTGTCTTTTACAACTTCCAGTTCTTCATAAACTAATATTCAGGCACTACATATTTAATTATGGTTATAGTTATGTTAGTATCTATTGTATATATAAGACTTTGTTCTTCATTGCATACTGTGTGCTTTTTAGAGTACCAGATTCCTCGTAGTCCTGCTATTCTCTCTTTTCCTTGTCTTGTATTACAAACATTTGATTTCTTGTGAACAATCTCATCTTTCATTCTGCCAGTATAAAATTTGTGTAAGAAAGCCAAGAACAAAGTTTTTAAAATACAACAGATGCTTTCTGGTAACTTATCTGAAGGAAACTTGAAAGATACTGATCTTGTAGGTTTAAAAACTTGTGGAAATGGAACTGTTCAGTTGAAGGCTGAAAATGTAAAACTGAAAAGGAAAAGTATGGTGATTTTTTAGTTGATATATTTTAACATGGGAAGAGAAGACATGCAAAATAATCCCTGTATAATCCTCCAAACTGTTCATGATTGCCTTTTTTTGAACTCTGCTTTGAAATTCAAGAACTAATACAGTCATTGCAGTAGGTAAAAGTTAGGTGATACGTCTGCTTTCTCATTATAACTTGGCAGTATATAAAGACTGGGATTATTTTCCACAGTCCAAAATGCCAACTGTAAATGTATACTTTATGTAATTAGATATTATTAGCACATGTGAAACTTTGTACATGACTAAGGGTCTGACTTTCATGATCTTTCTCATAAAGCTGTAACGAAAAGTACGTCCTCAATTTCCAAACCAAATGGATTTACACCCAGCTGATGAAGTGATTACAGTTTTGTTTTGGTAGGGAAAGAAATCTGTGCCAGCAGAAGAATAGATAAATTTACACCGTTGACTTATACTTTAATTTCTGAACAGGATGCTTTATAGAATAAATTCCCTTTTGTGCATATACGTGCAAGTCCTTAGTAGTGAGAATAGTAAAGAAAAACATGGTAGTGGTAACAGTACCATGTGCCAGATTCATTAGGTATCATTGTAAGTGGCACAGCAAAAAATAAGCCTATTGGAGAAGAAAAGAGTGCAAAGGGAAGAACTCTCAGCTTGTAGGGAGAACGTATGCATAATCTAAAACTATCAGAAATCGCAGGCTTACATTAGGGTTTTTTACTTGTTGTATTCTAACGGGAATAGAGCAGAAGTTAATCCTTTTGCCTCTTTAAGGCTCCTACGGTGCTTAAGCTGTCCTTGCTGTCAATACTTTGTAATGTTTCTTTAAGAAGATTGACAGAGTTGAACTCTTGAGTGACTTGGGATTCTTGTATGTTAAATCTGATATGGTATTTCTCTTCTAGACATGTCACTACCACAACATGTTAGAAAAAAGACAGTTGAAAAAACCTGTCAAATTATTCTGTTCAGAAAGCAAAATGCCTGAACAGTCCAAACCTGGAAAGAGTTAATCGAAGCATATAGTTATGGGAGTATCGATATACTTATCTTAAATTGCGAGTTTACACATTTTCAAATGGGAGGAAATAATTTCCTCACATGTGATCTCACTGAAGAGTGATGTGCAGTAACTTTGAGGGGCCAAGCTGATTGTTTTATGCTCATTTAATTCTAGGCATACTTGATGCTTCCCATGTGTTTTACTTTGCACCTGTATGCTATTTTGTTTGTGCATGGACAGTGTTTAAATGTTCACAAGGTTATTCTCACAAAATTTTTCCATGTTTTTTGGGTTTTCTTTTAGAAAGCTTAATTTTTTTTTTCAGAGATATTAAAAAAGTCTGGGATTCCAAACTTCTTTTAAAAGGTGCTGATTTTAGCCTTGCAAAATTTCACTTGTTAGTTAGGTACTTAAATACTTTTTGAAGGTCTCAGCTTCAGCTGCCTGTGGTGCGCCAGCTCATCTCACTGAAGTTAGCTGTCCACAGAACATGTATGTGCATCTGATCTAGTCATCTTAACTCTCTTTGGAGTCCAGGGAGGGAAACAAGTGTTTCTGGGTCATGACTTACTTCATCACAAGATAGGTGTACAAATGACTTGGCTTATTTTTGACATGAGAAATCTCTGTTTCTGCCCATTGATGATAAAGAAAGCCTAGACAGCTAGCTCAGCTGTAGCGTTCTAAACTGTAGATTTCTGTAGTTAAGAGGAGATAAATCCTACCTCTAAAGTGTTACTGAATCCCGAGGGATTATGCTTGTTTATGTTCTTCTGTGCTATGAAATGATTATAATTGGGGAATGTTAAAAAACTCTAAAATATTTTTCAAATCATTCATGTTATTTGGTTTTGGAGAATTTATATGACTTGATTTTAGAAGCTAAAATGATTTAAAACTCATTGTTTGGAGAAATAAATCATGTTAAATTTTAATCAAGTTTTGACATAACGTATTTTAAATATTTATTATTTTCAGTATCATTGTAGCATCTTGAGTCCATTTAAAAAAAAAAAAAGAAAAAAAGAACATGCTAGAGGTATTGGTTAGGCTTGTGGTAGTGAAACCGAATTTTTCCCTCAGTAAGTATGTCAACATTACATATTATGAGTATAGGTTGTTTAAAAATGACACTGTGGAGTAGCCTTGGTTTAATATACATTTTTACAATAAAAGCTGCTTAATTGGAACACAAGACATACTTTATTTCATCTTGATTATGCAGCTGTCCCATTATCATTATTTATTATATACACGAAGGACAGTATTATGTTAGGCATAGTAATTAAATCAAGTTTATTTTATTGTTGCTTAATCTTACAGCCTTATGTGTCTGCAGCTCAGCCCAGTTCCGCTAGAGCAGCTGCATCATTTTGTGACCCATTTTGTGTTCTGTTATAACGGGTCAATATCTTGGTTGCTATTGTATAATGCAGAATGAGGTTACAGAGATGTGGGTAATTTTTTCACCTTTATCTGCAGTGTGTAATTGACAGACTAGTTAAAGTAAAAATCGTGGCAACAAACCAGTTTTTCCTGTTACGTTTGTGCCATTAAAGACAGACCATACGCTTAAATTTAGAAAGAAAACCACTTTTTGGATATTTATTGCATACTATTATTTAGGACTGTATGAAGATTTTTAGCTGTGTAGTAGTGGTGAATGGTAATTTGTTTCTGTCCTGACAAATCCTTTTATATGTCCCATCTATTTCAAATGTGAAGAAAACTGAGCCCTTGAATGGCCTGGAAGTTAGATGAGTTACAGTCTATTTTGTGTCTTACTCTGTTAATTTTTAATTTCTGTTAGTTTTTTAAATGTTCAATCTTAGGTGATAAAGATGTGAATAACAAATAAATGTCCTGTTGTAAGCAATAAGGTTTTGTCTATGACATTTAAAGAACTTTCTTCCATTGTTAGCTATGAATTTTATGGGCAAACTTAGAGATCATGCCTAAGGTGTGCAATCCTGTGACATAAATGAATATTATTCAAGTGTTGAATTATTTCAAACAAGTTTAGGTTTTGGTTTTATTTTGAGGTGCCTTATAATTTTAAATCGCAGTAGAATTTAGCCCCCTTCCCCTCATCGCTCTGCGACTTCCCTGTTTCCAAGGTCAGTCAGAAAACTGTATGTAGCATCCAGAAAGATAAATTATCTAAAATTATTCACCTCCCTTACCCAAAAACACCCCCAGAAAACTTCTTAAAAGCTCTAGAGCTGAGGATTCCCCTGTGCAAACTGAGGAGCTCATCCCTAGGTGGCTGGGTGTGGCACACACTGCTGTTCCTCTGGGTAGAGTAACCCAGAACTGGCTGAGAGAAACCAATGGACGTGGGCCCAGGAGCTGGGGGAGGCTCATGGAAAGATCACAAAGTTTTTCCTCAGGGAGCAATCCATTTTGATCTGACTGCAGACTTAACCATACCCCTTTTTAGGTTAATCCTGTTTGGGAGGCCAGTTCCTCTAGTTCATGTGTACAAATGCAATGAATAATGAAGAGTTCATCCCTGCACTTCTGTTAAAGACAGAAAATTATTGTTATCCCTGTCTGCCTGGTGTTGACACTAGTGCAATTCTGGCATGAGGTGGAAAAACCCACTTGAGACTTCATTTGATGTGTGCAGCAGTGAAGGCAACTGCTGTGCATTCAGAGACTGGGCTGTTCAGTTGTGTGTAGTTAACAGTGAAAAAAGAAACCATGAAGAGGTAAGAGGCAGAAAAGCATCTTCTGACAGCTAACAGAGTGCTAGGGGAGGAAGGGATGCTTTTGTGCCAGTACTGGGCTCAGGGAATTGTCTTTGTTTCTTGAAGATGTCACGTGTTTGACCTCAACTTCCAGACTTTGACAACATGTTATCAGTATGGAAGTGGGGACCACTAACTAGCAAGGCGCATAAACAGCCCTTTTGTGGGGTTGCAGTTTTTTTGGCAATAGGAGATTTTATAACTTGTTAAAATGATTTTAATGAATGGTTTAAGTTTAGATGCAAGTTTCATGGCTTTAATGGATGTTTTCAGTTTTTTAATAGCAATGAATAATTTGAATTGTTTAGGGTTTTTAACCAATAATGTGAAACCTTTGACCTTTGGAATGGAGTTAAATATATCAAGTTTCCAACTGAGAAGAAAACGAACTAAAAAGGTGATCATCTGAAAATAGTGGGGTTTTTTTTAGTTAGTTGGAATTATTTCCTCTTCACATGTTGCAGTGTCAAAAACAAGGTGAGACTTACCAGAAAGGTATCTTGCTATAGTTAATGGTGTAATACAAGCTGCTGCATCAAATGCAGTTGCAAAACAGTGGGACTGGCAGGTTGGTGGAGTAGGGTAGTGTTTATGAATCAGATTTATCCTGGTTCTTTCTGTTATCCTGTTTCCTGTTTACATCTAAGGTCCTCACAGGATCTTACACCACCTCTTAGTTCCCCTTGGTTATCTAACACAGAGCTGTACAGGACAATTGTTTCAGCAGCCGAATGATAACTCAGCAGCCTTCCATGGCTAGGACCTCGGTGGGGCTGTGGGTCCTCAGTACCCTCTCCCTGCATGAGAGTTAGAAGGCTGGAGAGAGGTGGGGGGTCTCTCTCTTTCTTTGGTCGGAAATCTGGAGACCTGGTCCTGTTTGACAGCAATTGTAGCCGATCCTGTCCTCTGAGTACACTTCCAGTATCAAACTGTGGATTGAGGGGGTTGCACAGGAAACTTGTAACTGGACGCTATCTGTTTTTAGGGTGCTGCATCCTGCTTCTGGCAGGGCTCACAAGGGGTTAATGGTTCCCTTACACTAAGTAAACACACAAATGGAGCTTTGTTAGTAAGTAGTTATTCTCACTGAGTAACTTGTGTACCAGGTGTGTTTTGGTGGATAATTCTTGATCCTTCCAGTTCCTTTTAGACATTGTTTTGGCATTAGCAGCTAGGGTTAGACTGGTGACTTCTTTCTGCTCTCGTCCTGGTACTATTCCTAATCAAGGAAAATTTCTGGTTTAGTTGTAAAGCTTTTTTTTACCTAACCGTTGGTGTCATTTCTGTGCTGATATGAGCAAAAATATTATTGATAAAACTCTGTAGCTGCCAATATGCTTTTAGTGGAATGCATTTGCATTTGGTGGTCTTCGGTGCAGCACTTCCTGAGAGCAACAGATTGCTGTGCAATTTTTGCTAATGCACAGTTGGCCAGCATCCCCATATTTCTAAAAACATCATCCGGTGTGTTATTTTCTAAGAGATTTTTTTACAGTGGTTTCTGAGAGAGCAGTTGTCCCTTTAGGGAACTGTGAAAAACTTGAATCAACTCTTACAACTCCTGCTTTTCATTCCACAAACTTGTTTTTTCATGGTCATGAAAGAAGAAAAGAGAAGGGAGAAGGTGATAGTGACAGTAATAGAAAGGAAGTGAAAAAACTGTATATTCTCTATAAAATCTTTATGAAATCTACTGTTTCTGGAAATACATGCAGGTATATCACAATTTGTCTTTAATTACCTGCTTTTAAATGAGATTTTGAGATTCCAACAGAATTACTTCTCCAAAAACTGCTTTGATTGTGTCTTGTTCCTAAGGAGAACCAACTTTGTGATCTGTGCTGCCTTTTTTTTTTTTAACAGCATCTGTACAAGTAATTATTCCAGAAAAGGAGTGATTCTTTTTCTCCAAAGTAAGAGTACCTCATTGAACTAATTCAGTGTAAGGCACTGCTGCTGTAGAAGTGAGTCTGTACAAGATGTTAAAGAGAAAAAGGCCTCCCTCAAAATCCAAATTTCATTACTTAACCGTATGTCGTAAGTGTTAAGGTGGAATGCCATTTAAGATTTTGATGATTGTGTTTTAAAGCAAAATTAGGTAGGATACCATGTTTTTTGTGATTTATTAGGGATAAATCTCCTTTAGAAAATAGCATTTTGGCAAGTTGAGGGTGAAAGAACCTTTTGCTTGTCTGTGTTGTATTATTAGCATGTGCACTAAGGTTTTTGCTCTGCTTAAAATATAGTAGTCCCCTTTAAAATAAAGTAGAAAAGTGACTCTCTTTAGTTTGGTAATAAGTGGTGAAAAAATACTACTAAAATAGCATTTCCTACTTCTGCATTTCCTCGAGCTGTAGAAATTCAGTCTCAACTATTCTCATTCCTGTTCCTTGTAATACTTGTCTACGTATTAGATTTTTTTTTATTGGGGATTTTTTTGACTCTAAATCACTTGATTTAGAGTTGTGGGCTGAGATGTGCAAAGTGTGTAGTGGTAAAGTATCAGTGGTCAAACAGCTAACTTTGACTTTTCTTTGTAATAGTATGTCATATGGGTAGAACAATGCCTGATAGAAAAGAAGGTATTGATGGTGACCCTCTAATGATAAAAGACACCTGAACATTCATGAAATGCTGAAATTAAATACCATCTCCTGACCCATACTGGAATGTTGGTCATTCTGCAACTTCCCTGAATGTAATTTAAAGGAAAATGCTAGTACTGACAAAGCATGTTACAAAGCACAAAGCTAACCTTTATTTGTCCTTTTTAAAAAGCGGTAAATCAGAAAGCTTTTGCATAGTAGTCTCCAGAGGTATCAAAATGATAAATCAGCAGTGAAAGACATTTGTAAGACATCTTTCTGCCTGCCTTAATTTGTGGCTCTGCTCTGCAAAGGAACTTTGTAAGAATGAAGCTTGACAGACGCTGTTTGAGTGATATCTGGGTGAAACTCTTGTCTTCTATTAAGAAGATGAGATAATCTGGGGAGCACCTTTCAGGTTCAAGGCCAAAGATTTTGGATACCTTACTGTTACTACTTGCTCTTCTTTCAGTATGGTTCCATGTATTTAAGTTAATTCACAGCTTTGAAGGCAGTTCAATTACTTGCATGGTTCCGTATTTGTAAAACATTTCCTTTGATGCATAAGGCAAACAAGTCTTACATCAGTTTGTTGTCCCATAGAGGTGCTGATCCTTTGAGGCTGAGAGAATTAACTTCTGCTTTTTCACTGGAATTCTTAGATATGAATGGAAAAGTTGTGTGAAATAGACTTTTACAAGTAAGAAATTTTGAAAAAAAACCCCACTTATTTAATGCATAACTGTTTTAAGCAGTGGGTATAGATAATCTTGTTCAGTTTCTAGGGACTTACTCTTTCATTAGGTTTAAGAGTGCACTGATGGCTTAGACTAGGTGTTTTTGCCCTGACACAGGGCAGGAATGTAGTGTTTCAAGTGGAGAACAGTAGCTTAAAACATAGCTGTAGCTAGGTAGGTCCCAAGGAATTTTTGCAGTCGTATCCCTTGTGCCCTGTACATTTAATGGCTGGTGTGTCTGAATGGACAGTGTGCAAGGAATGTACAGGAATTGTTTGTGCATTTCAGAAGTATTTGAAAGGTGAAGGAAATATTTAAAAGGCAGCTCTTTCTGTAAGTGCCCCTGATGGATAAATAAATATGTGATGATTTATGACTTACTGTCCAAAGTTGAGGAGAACCAAAGGAAGAAATTTGGTGATCTGGTGAAAGGATGACATAAAATATCTTATTCAAACCTGTGCTGTGACTATTTCAGAGATATTCAACACAATTTATTATAGCGCTTAACCTGCAGTTTTCTTGGATAACAAGAAAAAATGGTATTATGAACAATTTTTAGATGTCAAGGCCAGGACAAAAGTGGAAGAGGTGATTTTTTTATTATTCTGGAAGTAATATTTTTTCAAGTAAAAAAAATACAGTTAACTACTGAATGAAAATGGTGTGGAATTAGGAAAAAAAAAAACTTTGCTCATTAGATAGGCTGGATATTATTAGTTATTTTTAATTTCAGTTTTTTGGTTTTTGTTCCTAGGTCCTGTGCGGTTGCCCATGACATAATCATCTAGATAAATCTTTTCTTTTTCTGACTCTTATAATGCCTTTTGCCCCATCCTCACTGTTTGTAACAGAGCTGATAAAATCAACTGTCACCTTCACTTATCTTACTAGCCACTTGCATCTCTTTGAAGCTGTCTGCATAGACCTTTCTGCAGGCTTGAGGCTCAATGTAGACTTAGAACTGCAAGTGCAGCAATACCAGGTGTCCAAAACCAGGCACTAACAACCACCTCAGAAGTTTTATCTTCTGAGCACTGGGACTTTTAAGTGTTTTAGCTAAGTATAAATAACCCTATATGCATTCTTCAATCATGGGTTTAGGATTTTTTTTTTTTTTTGGGGGGGGGGGGGGGGGGGGGTGTGCATGTCAGGGTTTTTTTTGACATTAATATTTCTAGTGTGTTCATCTTTGTTTTAGTGGAGATAACATTTGCATTTAAAATTTTGCTAGCAAAAGCCTATTTGAAGTACTTGCTGTTTGCACAATTACCCTCAAACACTGCCTGAATTTTATTGTTATAGCTGGAGCGCAGCTCATGTATGTTTTTATTGTGCACGGATGCTTATATTTCTACTGTTTTTCTTGATGATTTAGGAATGCACTAGAAATAAAATAGTTGGTCTCACTGTTGAACAGTTTTTAAAGCCAAGAAAATACTGGGCATAATTTGCATAATAGAGTCATAGTGAAGTTACTTTTTTATTTTCTCTTTTTCTAATGTAATAGAAATCAAAGGCGGAAGAGAAAATCAAGTTTGGTATTTGAAAATATCAAAACTAGCACTGGCTTTTGCAATTATCCACTCAAAACCACCAGGGAAAAGTTGCAAAGAATACACTGAGCACCTCGCCAAAACCGTATCCGAACAAGATTTTGGATGGAAATGGAAAGTTGAAGTGCTGGAAACTGAAGTTCTTCGATTACGTCAGGAACTTCTTTTAAACAAGATTTGTCAGAGATTCTGCTTGGAAAATGGTATGTTTCTGAAATAATTTCTGACTATGTTGCAGTAGCAAGGAAACAAACAGCTTTCATGTTGCCTGCACCATTTCTTCTACCTAGCTACAAGAGTCTTCAGTGTACAGCTTTCTATTTTTCCTAAAGCCCTGAAGTAGTAGAACACTTATTTCATTTGTAATGGGATTGAGCTTAAGAGTTTGATGCTTACTCAGAACTTAAATTTTTAGCCTTCAGAATCAACATGTATCATACGGAATAATTCCAGACAAAATTGTTAATACAAAGTATTACTCTATAACCTCAAATATACTAGTTTGTAAGAATATTGATGGACCCTATTTACATTTGGAACATGTCTTAAGGACATATTGCATTTTTTTTTTTTACCACTTTAAAGGTGCTTAAAGTCAGAATTTAAGCCTAATATGTTGAAAGCATAAATCCCTAATATGTATAACAGAAGGTTGGGCAGGCGAAGGACTGTTTGTCTGCTATCTCTGTTAATGTATTTAGACTGTGGATATTGTGAATGTTTATTATGACATATGATAAATTATTGTAAGTCTGATATTGTAGCATTCAGGAAAGGTGTCAGTTAAAGAATACGCAAAAAAAAAACCAACCAAAAAAACAACAGCACTGTTTCTGACTTGTGCATGCGAAGTGAGTCATTCTCACTTTGAGAGATCAATGGCACAGGATGAGCTTGGAAGTCAGGCAGTGGAGGATGTCTCCATGCTCTGGGGAGATAATCCCCTGGGAGATGGAGGCCAAAATGCTCTGGGCTGAAGGAGATAGTTCACTGTTAAGGGGATCTCTAAAATCCAAATGTCTAGCTAGTTGCTTGTCCTGGTTTTGGCTGGGGTGGAGTTGATTTTCTTCCTATTAACTGGTATAGTACTGTGTTTTGGATGTAGTGTGAGAATCATGTTGATGACACATTGATGTTTTGGTTGTTGCTAAGTAATGTTTATGCTAGTCAAGGACTTTTTGTCTTCCCGTGCCCTGCCAGGTGTGCAGGGGGCTGGGAGGGAGCGTGGCCACGACGGCTGGCCCAGCTGGCCAATGGGGTATTCCATACCATATGACATCATGCTCGGCATATAAGGCTGGGCGAAGAAGAAGGAGGGGGGGAAATGTTCGGAGTGATGGCGTTTGTCTTCCCAAGTAACCGTTACACGTGATGGAGCCCTGCTTTCCTGGAGATGGCTGAACACCTGCCTGCCGATGGGAAGCGGTGAATTAATTCCTTGCTTTGCTTTGCTTGTGTGTGCGGCTTTTGCTTTCCCTGTTAAACTGTCTTTATCTCAACCCACGAGTTCTCTCACTTTTACCCTTCTGATTCTCTACCCCATCCCACCCGGGGGGGAGTGAGCGAGCGGCTGCGTGGTGCTCAGCGGCCAGCTGGGGTTAAACCACGACATTGCTTTATGACTTGAGATTTTCAGAAGGTTCCCTGATAGAAAACTTGATGAGGCTTTACTGGAATGCTTTTGTACTGAAACGATAGCTTCTTTATTGCCTTGTGAAAAGATTTCTGGATTCTAACTTTGACTGAGTGGGGGAATGTATTAGACTTTAGCTAGAAGCTCTAATGACTTTTTTTTTATAATAAACCTTTCTCTCTAGAGAAGTGATTTAATGATTAGTCATACTTAGTTATTGTTTGTGTGTGTGTTCTCTGCTTTTGGCTGTACATCAGCCATCCAAAGAGGAGGAGAAGCAAATCTTTTTGTAATTGTCTGTTCGTTATTTTTCACCTTGTAGTTGTCACTGTCCTGACAACTACACCCATGGGTAGAAAAAAGTTAAATTTCATATTAATCAAAGTTGCTTGCCTTTCTTTGATTCAGATTGAAATTTCACAGAGGAGGAGAGAAACTCGTTGGTGATATTCCAAGAGTAAGAATATAAAATATTTGAGCATTCTGTTGTCACTTTGCTTTGGAGCTACATGAAAAGACAAAGGGTCTTACAAAGCATTGATGAATTGACAGATTCATGGATTGAAGCATCTGTCCTCTAAGACAAATTCCTTAGCTGTTATCAGCTCATTAAATCAACAATCATATTGTTTCTTGGCAGTCTCTATTAAAGAGATCTGAAAAGCCTGCAGCTGTTACTCCAACCTAAGAAGGTATAAATGCAATATTCTACCCTTTTTTGCCAAGCATGTATTTTAGGAATGACAATTTAGAGGATAGATGTTTATTGCCGTGGTTACTTTTGGCTCATGCTCTTGAAGAGTTCCAAATCAGTTATCCAGGGTACATTTTTAGCAAAACTTGTATTGAGTATGTATTCTTTCTTCCTTAGCTTCACCTTCAGTCTTGGTTCATATTATTCCCTTCTAATGCAGTGGATAGGAATTTACTGAACTACTTGCTTGTCTAATTGGGAGGGGGGAAATCAGATTTCCACACACTCCCTCTTTTTTTTTTTTTTTTGGAATTAATTTATTTTTCCTTTTATAGATCATTTACAGTAGAACTTCATCTGCCATGCCTGAAGTCCCCTCCTGTGTTCTTAGCCTCCACAATAGCATATGGCTGCCAGCCCACCCTACCATAGTGTGTCTGTGCGTTCAGAGAAATTCTGAACTCTGAGTCAGAGTGTGATTAACATGAATGTCTGATTTTTAGCTGTGTCCTGAGGCTGTGTTTGACTTTTCAGGATACTGTCCCCTAAATTCTGCTTCCTGTGTCAAGACGCTTGAAGCAACTTGTATCTCTTTAGGGAATAAGAGCCAGAGACAAAAAGAAATTTGTATGTCCTGCTTCACTCAACTTAGTATGTTTCTTGAGGCATTTAGTTGTACATGTGGAAAAAGGGAGCAATTTCCTTCATAGATTAGTATGAATGAAGACACTTCCGTCTCCTTTCTTCTTGCTGGAAGCTCAGACTTGCTGCAAAAGCAGAAACATAAAATTGGAACCAACCAGCTCATCAGCTGAAGTAAAACTGATTGTAAACAATACAGAACTCCAGTTTACCAGCAGCCTTGTTTTGGGCCACAGAATTCAGCCACCTCTTCCCTTTCTACTTCCCCGTAAGTCATGGGTTGGGTGTTTCTTGCGCAGTAGGGAGAGGCAGAAACTCTGGGTGCTCAGCTTAAAGCCCCAGAATTTCCTCGGTAGGCAAAGGAGGGATCAGATAAGTCCTGCTTTGTTGAGAGCAGGAAGAGTGATAGCCAGTCAAAGTCTTTTCTGAAGAATTTGATTTTAAACCTCTGAAAGAGCAAAACTCTCCACTGTGACTTAAATAACTTAACTTGTGATGTTTCCTCTGCCTGCTTACATTAAAAGGAGTGATGGGAGAATGTAATTGATAATAGATTTTTTTTTTAAAACTCATTTTCAAAGAGAAACTAATCAGATGACTTCAGAAAGATCAGACCAAAACATATGCACATTCCTCAGTGAATATGTTATCTGCAGCCTCATAAAGGAATCTTCCTCGTTAGTGGATGGAGCAGCAGTCCAAATCAGAGTGAATAAGAATGATTAAAACATATTAGTCTATTAAGAGAAATTACTTCCCTCCCCAGAAAGAAGATGAAACTGTGTGAAATGTTTACAGCTGCCCTGAATAGTGCTTAACAAAGATTTTAATTCCTATGGCATGGTAGTAAGGTAGAGGAATATAGACTAGAATTTCAAAATTATCATGGTATGTTTATGTAAAAGCTATTTCTTCAGGTCAGTATGTTTGAACAAGCTGCTGTTATATATTGCTGTATCCTGTCATCATTTTTCTCCCCCTGGTATTTGGCAGAAAGCAAGGAATGCAGAAGACAGTTGCAGAGGAATTGTCAGCTTCTGAGGGGTATCTTCGGCTTTTTTCTTTTCTAACTTCCTATTTCCAAGGTGAGAGGATTCCCCACTGGGCAGCAGTCAACACTTAGTTTGATGTCGCCATGGAAAACAGATCTAATTATTTTTGTCTGGTGCTTAGGGATGTGATGTTTCTGCATGAAGAGATTCTTCCTCCCTCCCTCTCCCTCTCTGCCTCACCCCCACCCCCCCCACCGAAAAGGTGGCCTTCTCTCCATACAGATCCATAAGGGCAGCCCAGTCTAAGTAAGTGTCATCTCAGCATTTTCTCTAAGTCATGATGGTGTCAGACAGACAATACTTCAAAAATGAACTGTAATTTGACATCTTAAGTGTACTAGTGTACTCCTGTGCTTCTACCAGTGGTGCTAGTGCAAGCAGGCAGCATTGCAAGTAACGTCTCACAACCTAAAAAGTATTTTATTTTTTTAGGAGGGGAGCAGAGAATTGGGAACAGATATGTGAGATGACAAAAATGGAGTTAAAATGTGTTTAGCACAGATTTATGGGAATATGGCTCTTGGAATATGATGATGAGATAAATCTGTTCCCCATAATTGTAGTGACACAATGGGGAACTTTATGAAAGCTGAGGCCTTTTCAGGATAATTAAATAAGTTAATTTGCAATCTGGAAAAAGCACCAGCTGGAGTGTAATGATTCATTGAAATCTCAGAGTACTGCTCCTTCCATGGATAACAGGTCTGGTTTGGTTGTGGAAACTTTCTCCCTTTGAAAGCAGATGCTGTCTGTCTTATCAGATGGCATTGCTACAGCTGTTCTAAGCACGTACTTGGGGCAAAGGGACCCAAGAAGCATCCTTTTCTTTCCAGGTTTCTGTATAATGAACCCATGCACAGGCAAAACCAACCCAATTGTCCTAGCAAGAGAAAGGGTTTGTTATTATTTTATAAATTCCCTGTATAGATCAAGTTTCTGATAAGATGCATAGTGATTTTTAGGAATAAGGTTCATAAAAGCAAGTGGGATTCCTAATTTAGTGTAGATTCATTTCCTTTCTTCTGGGTAACAGAATGATAGTTTGGGGGGAAACTGAATGTATGTGGTAAAAACTAATTAAGAATTGTGGCAGTGGCAATTAGGATCCTCTTGCCTGTAAGTCTGATGCAGGGAGCTAAGAATCAGTCAAATTTTTCTCTGGAAATAGAGTCACAGAATGGTTGAGGTTGGAAGGGACCACTGGATGTCATCTTGTCCAACCCCCTTGTCGAGCACGGCCACCTAGGGCCAGTTGTGCAGGACCATGTCCAGACAGCTTCTGAGTATCTTTAAGAATGGAGATTCCACATCCTCTTTGGGCAACCTTAACATAACTCAAATTTAGACTTGAGTTCCTCAAGCATATCTTTGTTTGTGGACTTCTGGGTATATAAACACAAAAGCCAAACATTTGTATCATGTTGCATTCAAGGAAAGAGATGTTTTTAGGAATGCACACCCTAGCTGATTTCTTAGGGAGTCCACCTCATTTCAGCCTTCAACTCATTACAGTTGCACCCAGATTATTGCTGTCTGCATTGGTTGATACTTCTTGTCTCTTAGCAAAGCTCAGTTTGTTTGTCGATGCAAAGCGTTTTTATAAGACATAGTACTTCCAGTTCAGTACTACCAGTTCAGACAGGTAGTCTTCATAGGTAATATTAATTCACTTGGTATCTTGAAATATCCCCTGTCTAGCTTAGAACTCAAATTTCAGTCATCTCATTGAGATGGTCAATATTGTAAACCATATTACTGTTGGAGCGGGTCCAGAGGAGGGCCACGAAAATGATCAGAGGGATGGAACGCCTCTCCTATGAAGAAAGGCTGAGAGAGCTGGGGTTGTTCAGCCTGGAGAAGAGAAGGCTCTGAGGAGACCTTACTGCAGCCTTTCAGTACTTAAAGGAGGCTTATAAGAAAGATGGGGACAAACTTTTTAGCAGGGCCTGTTGTGACAGGACAAGGGGGAATGGTTTTAAACTAAAAGAGAGTAGATTTAGACTAGATATGAGGAAGAAATTTTTTACAGTGAGGGTGGTGAAACACTGGCACAGGTTGCCTGGAGAGGTGGTAGATGCCCCATCCCTGGAAATATTCAAGGTCAGGTTTGATGGGGCTCTGAGCAACCTGATCTAGTTGAAGATGCCCCTGCCCACAGCAGGGGGGTTGGACTAGATGACCTTTAAGATCCCTTCCAACCCTAACTATTCTATGATTCTATAATATGTTAGATGGTTTGTCACGAAAGCTGCTTGATGAGCATTAACTGACCCAAATCTGTATGTTTTTCACCTGATTATCGATCCTTCCATATCTTTGCTGCAAGTATTCTTTATTTGACTTGAACTACAAAAGATTTGTGCTGTCTTCTACAGAAATCCCCTAAAAATGAATGTTTATATCCTCAAAATCCTTCTTAGTTCTTACTGAATTCTAAATGTTTAGATGCTTTATGTAAGCAAAATCCCTAACAAATTGAAGTATGTGCTTCTAAGCCTTCTGAGAAACATTTAAATCCTGGTATTGAACAATTAATTTGAAAATTTTAGGTACTCAGTCCTATATTCATTTCTGTGAAATTATTCCTAAATGGAACAAAGTATGTCAGCATGACATACCTTAGCTTTAAACAGAAGAACTTTCTTTTCCAAGCTGGTTATAAAAAAAACGTGGAAATGCAGAAGCAAAGTGTGGAATACATAGCTTCTAAAATTTCTTCATTTGGAGAATCCTGGAAGCTTTTTATTATTTTTTCATTATTATTTCAAAATGTTCAAATATGTGAGACAATATTTCTTTCCTTTGGAATATACAAAAGTTTGGTTTGGTTCCAGATGAGGACAACAGTGGTGTGCTACACGCACAGAAGTTCATGAGGGAGGAGAGATGGTTTTTTCTCAACCAGCCAGCTTTGTTAGTAATTAAAACAGCAGAATAGAGACAGGCTTACACATGAAGAAAAGATAAAGAAAACAGTTAATATCCGTGAAGAGTTTTTTTTAAGAAGAGAATAAACTTGATTCATTGTTCATGGAAAGTATACTTGTAACAAACCAATCAATGAAGATTAAGTGAAGAATAAGAGAGTCCTGAAAAATGCAGTGGAGAAGTGAACACAACAGGAAAAAAATATGAATGATTTCACATATGTTTTCGTTTCCTTTTGGAAGTTACTGACTGAACACCTACTTGGAAAGCAAAATGCAGTATCATCAAAGAGGCTTCTAAGATTGTCTCATTTTTAATTGTCTTTTTTTTTTTTTTTTTAAGAAGTGGAACTGAGCCTGTCAATTTTCACTGAGTTTTAAGAGAGCTTTACATGTCTAACACCATTGGTTTAGATTTTTCAAGTGATAATCCATGCACGTGCTCACAAAGTGAAAGAATATAAACAATGCCTAATGCTTGAAACTGAAGTAATATTTGCTTTGCAGAATTCATAACATCTCTTCACTTTGTTTCTTACATCTGCCACCTTCAAGCCCATTTTCTGTTCTACAGTCCCTGTTGGTGGTGTAACTGCAGGTATATTAGGTTTTTCAAAAGACTTGAAGGCTATTTTATGATTCCACAGCAATTTCATGAGTTGAGGACCCTTCTTCAGTTTTTAAATTTTGAACTACATATAGCATGTTGCCTTCCTGATTCAAACGCTGCTTGGTCTGTGATAGCCAGTAGTGCAGGTGTCTGAGAAAGCATCTTCCACCACCCCTGCTCCTGCTACATGGATATTACAAATGCTGCCTCTCTTATTCCGTGTTGGGTAGGACCAGGAGCTGGATCATTCCCTTGTCTCTTCACAGCTCTGAGAGTCCTTATGACCATACTGCTGGCAACAGGCACTCGGGAGACAAGAGATGTTTTCCTGTCCTGTTGAAGCAGTTGGCTCCTCCTCCTCCTCCCTTTCTTGACCCTGAACTTAGTCTTGGTGTCTGTATTAAGGTGGTTATTCAGAAGTGACAGAATTCACCTGGGAGATGGTGTGAACTTTGGTGTTTGCCAGACTCTGCGTCCTCAGGACTAGCTGAAGACTCCACACTCTCTAATCATAAGACTTACCAGCATCTCACTCTTCTGATAAAAGCCTCTGTGTTCTGTGGTCCCACAGCAGTATGTGCATTTGAGTTCTTATGCTTCGCAGAAGTGCCTATAAACCTTGCATACATACTATACACGGTATGCAAGTCACTCCCTTGTCGCTTGAATGACTGCTGGTTTTCAGGCCAAACACTTTCTGCAACAGTGGATATGTGTAGAGGGATGTCAGTTCTTCAGCCTTTGCACCCCAAGGCTGTTCTTGTGACCGTATCTTGCTTTGATATAGTCAAAAATTCTGATTTTCAGCTCAGGATCTTAATATAGTAAGGAGCTAAAGTCCTAAATAGGAATTAAGAGTTTAAATATTTCCTGAATCTGATGTGACATATTTAGGAGTCTGTAAAATTGCTCATGACCAGATATTTCATTACCGATATAAAGGCATTGTAAAATTTTGTGGTTAGTTTATCGTGCACACTAAATTTTCATATTTCTTGTTCCAGCATATTTATAGTCAAATGTTCTTGAAATTGCTTAAAGATGATTGTTAGTGTGAGGCAGGCTTAATGCTGTTTGGGGTTTTTTTGTTTGTTTGTTTTTTGTATTTGATAACCATATGGTGTGAACATCAAGACTGCTTTCTCATTTAAATAGTAGGTAAGTACAAAGTGATTGGTTTACCTTCTTTCAAGAAATAAATGATAAGCTGTTTCTAGACATTTTGAGGGAAATAATGAGTATTTCCTTCTGCGTGATTTATTTATTTTTTTAAAAGATAACTTCCACCTCCTTCTCAAATGACTAGAATATATCAATGACTGAACACTTTTAAAGCGTTTTGTATTACTCGTTGAACAGGAAATATGCTGCTATTGGGGACTTACTATAACTGAGTTTTCTGGAAGCTCATCATGGGACAGGAGTTTGATATCAGTGAGTAGGAACCTAAGCATAAATGCAATGTTGTCTCCTACTGGTAGGAGTGTTTTATTATATATGTTACCTCTTTTATTTGGGGACAGTCTTAAGTTTGGTTCCTACGGATATTTCTGTATTACTCTCTTCTTCCCTTCTTATTCTCTTTCCTTCTCCTTTCTTTCACCTCTGCTATTTTTTTTCCCTTCAACAAGAGAGTCAGCGAACATACATGTTTTTTTGCACGTAGTTCTTGCTTTACTTCTTTTGAATCCTGGCGCTACATCCTCATGAGCAATTTTCATATTGCACCATGGGATTAAAAACAGGAACAAAATATCCACATAGTGAAACTCACAGTAAATAGATTCCCTAGAAGGGCACATTTTCCTTAAACAGCACCAAAACCAACTTTCAGTTTTTCTCTTCTAGAATGTCTTTTGCTTAAAACCCTAGAGAGAGAAGACATGAAAGACTGATGTCTGGTTTTGTTAGTCACACCATGGGAAGTGTGCTTTGTTTCTTTGCTTGCTTTCCAAGTTAGGGTATGCAGGGCATTTGGGAACAGTGTTTATATATAAAATGCTAGGCTGGCCTTACAAGCCCTGCTTTTTCTACCTCCTGGAAATGTCAGTTGATTTCCCCACAGTTAGCCCTTTCATTGTGAGTCAGTTAGTACCAATCCTATTCAATTTTGAGTATGTAAGGCATGAAACTCAACAATAAATAAATAAACCATGTTTCCAGTTTCTGTCTCAGTAGTGGTACCCTCACTGGATGATCTGGTATGTTTTCAGAGACTGAAGTAATGGTCAGAATTCCATTTGAAATTGTATATTTAATGAAGTCTGTATAAACTTCTTTGAGTAGTGTTTCGTTAGTGTACAGAATACTGTAGATTGCTGCCTAGTGATGTTTTCTGTGTTAAAAATCCTTTTTTTAACTTGCCATGAAATATAACATTTATTTCCCATCAACCAAACCGTTTGTAAAATGTTTTTATTCATTTAAGAATACAAACACAGAGGAGCTGTCCAGGGAAGTGATTGAGTCACCATCCCTGGAAGTATTGAAAAGACATGTAGATGTGGCGCTTAAGGACATGGTTTAGTGGGCATGGTGGTGTTGGGTTGACGGTTGGACTCAATGATCTTAGAGGTCTTTTCCAACCTTAATGATTCTATGATTACTTTGGATCCTTTTGGAAAATATGAACAGTGTATGCATGTTTTTTAAGAGTGAGAGGAGAAGCAGTTTGTGGCTGTGCCCCGGTAAGCAGGGCACAGAGGGGAGTTGGTCAGATGGGGTTCTAGCCTTGCCTCATGGCACTGAGATGTTTATGCTTGTTGGACTTCCACTTCACTGCTCTAATGTCTCTTGCTTGTTTTGACTGTAATCTTTTGACATAGGTAGTGCATAGCACAGAGGTAGTCTATTGTCACCTACTACTGAGTTTATGCCCAGAGGCACTGACTTAAATGTATCTAATGTGTGAAACAGGATGAAAAAGATTCTGCAATGGTGTACAAAAATAGTTTAATAGTGTGAATGCAATGCATACCTTCTGTAATGTAGTTTGTGTGTCTTCAAAGAAGATGGTATGAGAGATAGGTGGTATGAGGATACAGAAATTTTTGGTTCTGAATGTTTTTCTTTGTTAAATAATAAACAGCTCAAGTGTAATTTTCTGTTAGAATTCCGTACCTGACCTGAGGAGAAAGAGTACAAGTAAAGGAGAAGCTCTTATCTGATGCATTTATAGTAACAGACCTTCACTGTCTTTTAAAAGCAGTCTGAGTTCTTGAGAATAAAAGTAGTGAAAATGTTTGGGGGGTCAGAAATTTACATGCATTTCTCTCCCCAGGAATGAATGAGAGTATAGATGTCCACTTAAACTGTTCATGTGATGTCCACTTAAATGATATATGTGAAAACTTAAAACCATCAGGAATTTTAAACTCAAGATTGCTGGTCATATTATTATGAGCATAAAACATCTTGTTCACAAACAGTTTAAAAAAAAATTTAACTTTAAATTAAAAATGTCACCTTCTTCCACAGCTAAATTCTAGTCATGGGAAGTTCTTGGGGAGTGAGCATACATATGTATTACGTGATTTTTGTAAGCAAAAGGAAGCAAAAGGAGAAAGGAAATACGACACTTCCTATAAGCATGTATTTAAGTATTACACATATGTAACTTTCACATTTGTGTTTCAGGAAAACCAGATGCCTCTGCTAAAACTCTTCTGGATCAGGAATGTACAAACCCCATGAGTTACTCAAGTCAGCTAGAAGACTCTGGATGTGATGTGTCTAATGACTATGCATTTGATTCTTTAGGCATAACTTCTGATTTTCACCAATCTGAGCATGTCGACACTTCTAAACATTGGTTGGAAAGAGTTCCCCCATTGAATCTTTGCTGTAGTAGCAAGGAGGAATCTCTGACTGCTCCAGTGCAGTTTTTGCAACATCTGCTTGAAATAAGAAAACTGTCAGAAGGAGGAATTCTTCAAGCAGACTTCACAGAGCTTGAGAATGATTCTTTCACTGTATGCCATTCAGTGTCTCAGTTGCTTGACGGACTGACTGTTTTTTACAACAGTCCTAAATTTCCAGTTTCTAATTTTCTTACTGAAGCGGTTTGTGTTTTGATCAGTTTAATAACTGATACTAAATTATCTAATCATGTTTTGAAGAAGTGTTTCAAGAAGCTGGAAGAATTTAAGAAAAATCTAATTCAGATTATTTTAAGAAATAGCGATGTCAATAGGGTAAGTTTAAAACATCTTCTGTCTTTCTTACACCATTTCAATATATGGTAATGCTCTCCTAGTTTTATGCGCTTTTTAAAATATTAGTTTGTCATCTTATATTTTGAAGAGTGCTTCTCAGAGATTTTTTAATTGTTCTTTTTTGTGATGTAGACAATAAATGCTCTAAAGCATTTGAAAAAGTTCTTGCTCATACATGCAAGTTCTTCTAGTCTATTCCTGAGTACAGGAGTTTTAAAAACTGTTAAAAAGGCAGATTAAAACAACTTGATAGAAAATATGAGAGAAAACCACATTGTTTCTCATGCTATATGAAGATATAGTGGAGATATTCACAAAGTAATGACTATACAATTTTTTATTCTTTCTTGTGCACATAGATTAATAGGTTGGTTTGCTTCAGAAGATCTCAGTCACTTTCTAGACATTTGCAAATTCGTGTTTTAAAAATAAATCAGCAAATGAGTGAAGAATTCAGAAATGGCATGTCACCGGCACAAACAGCAAATAGAACTGAGCAGCATTTTGTCTGTATTCATCATTTTGCATTGTTGCATGCATCATCTTTTTAGTTTCCTCATTCAACTGAAATATCCCTAGTCTGTCTTCACAAGACTTCCCATAAGTAGTGAATTCCATTGTCTGTCTTAGGATTCTCCTTTTTTATTCTGTCTTTTAGAGTGACTTGGAACAGGCATGATGGTGGAATTATTTGAGACTTAGATGTACCAATTTAGTGTCCACATGTATGTAACTACACTACTATTGTAGTAAATTGAGATAGTATCCCTATAATCCTTGGAGCCTAAAGAATGCTGACCCCATACTAGGTCCCTATTTTAGGATGAGTGCTAGAGTTGCCTTGAGCAAAATGAGAGCCTAGACATCTGCTACACCTACGGACAGATGTACCCATTTGTCTTAATTTCAAATGAATCCCACTCACTGTGTATTAAGTATTTTCCCCAGAATGTAAAAATCAATCAAATATCATTACCAAACTCGGGGGGGGGGGGAAGGGGGAGAGGTATGCCTGTATTTTGGTGAGATGAGGGAAAACGAAAGCATTCAGAAGGAAAACTTCATATACTGAAGATTTTCCAGGACTAGAGCCTGTGTCTCTAATATCAGGGTGCTTTTTAGTAAAGTGTCACCATGCTATGATACTTAGTTTTTAATTAGAGGTGTCCCTGGCCAGTGTTTCGAAAGGATGTGAGCATACATACCATTTGTGTGGTATTAGGAATAGAGAGTCATGCAGGTGTGACTCCTTTTATTTTCTGTGTGATTACAGGCTACAGAAAAAAGAAAACTTGAGCAGGCACTCAGGACGGACTTCTTCATAGTTGATGAGGTTCAATGTTTCTACCTGTTCCCCTCCTCTACCTGAATGGGAAGTTAATAAATAATTAAAATAAAGTTAATTGTAGGAGCACAACCAAGAGGTTATCCAGAGAGGGACTACTTGGTGGTTGGAGGAACCTGGGGAGAGGACAGAAAGAAAAGCAAAGCTTAAGTGAGAGGTGTAACATCTTAAATGAGAGAAAATACCCTCATATATCAAGGACATTTCAAGTCTGCCAAGTGCTTTTAGAAATCATTCAGGAGGATGGACTATGTCAGCATAATTTGCAAGTGGCATCTTTTCTCTGAATAACTTCACTGAAACAGATGGCTTTTTATGAGATATTTTATATCTTGCTTCCACCAAAATATTGACTTAACAGTCATTCCTATCGGCAGCCATTACCTCAATCAGATTCAAAGAGTTTAAAAACTGTATAAATCAATTATTAAGGAATAATCATGATAGTTACCAGATTTCTAGGAAAAAGGGGGAAATGTTGTGTGTAGTAATTGCAATGTTTATAAAGATTTATTGAAAATTTCTGTGTAGAGGTTTGGTTTTCTTTATATTGAATTGAATATGGAAATAAATATGTAGCATTCAGAATTAGTAGTGGAAAAAGTGTAACTAATTCTTCATGTGCTGTGTACCAGAATATCTCCCAGGGACACTTTATGCTTCAGTTTTAATCATCACTGTTTACTCAAGTGGTGATTGGAATATCAAGATTATAGGTTTAAAATAAAATTACCATTAATTACAAGGCTGTCATTTGAAAAGAGTGGCAAACTGTGTGAATTTTGTTTCCAGAAGGATGCTTAAATGCCTGCAGTATAAAAACATTAGGAATTTTGTTGTATCTAACCTTACTAACTGTCAAAAGCATTCGTACAGACAGCCACCGATGCAGCTATAGTATTTGACATAATTTTCCCTTTGCCATCCTCACTTATAAAACTGCCAGGAGCTGTCAAGGAAGACAAAGGACTGTGAGAAACACCTTCAAAAAGTGAACAAAGAGAGAAATGGCTGTGGATTACACTTAAAGCCTCATCTTCAAAAGCAATTCCAGCGTTTTGCAGAGCAAATTAAATAACTTTAAAAACCTTTGAGAATTGGAAAAGAAATAATTATCTATACATTAGATATGAAGGAAGAAAAAAAGCAGCAGAATTACTTTCTGTAACTGTTGAGTCCCATTGTTTGAGATGTTTCTACTTATAAAGCACCGGAAGCTGTAGGAACCAGCAAAGACATGCACTCAGAGTTTTTCTGCCTGGATTCAGTTGCTTAAAGCTGTGCATTTTAGATACAATTTTTTTGTCCTGAAACTCCAAATTGACATGAGTATCACAAGGAAAAAAAAAAAAAATCTATCGTTTAAGATATGAGAGGTAAAATAAAAGGAAATATTACTTAAAACCATTTAAATCAAAGAACTACAAATAAAAGTAGGCTCTTGAATTTCCTTTTTTATTTTTTCTTCTTTCCCTCCATGTTTGGAGAGCAGCTCAGAAGTCTGCGTACAGACTGTCAGACACAAAATCTTTTAGAAGCCTTTTGAAATATCTAGGAGTCTTAAGTCATGGCTGCTAAGGGTGAAGCGTGAATGCTCTGAGGTTAAATCATCTGCTCAAAGGCCTGTGTCTGCACCTTCTACTGGCATAGTCTTGTGTCCCTGTATGGCTGCTACAGAAAAGCTTGTGAGGATCCTATGTCTAATTCTGGTACAGATGAGCTGTTGCTCTCATGTTGCAAAATCTGTGATAGTCACTGCTGATCTGTGGAGCAAGGGCTTTGCTTGTCACCAATTTTTGAATCCTCAACACTGAGACTCTTGGAGGTTTGTATGGGTGTATTGCTATTGGTGCATTGCCTTTGCATGTGCAAATTGTTCATTCATGTTGAGTTACTCTACTGTCAGCAGAACCACTGTCCTATTTATGCAGGTTCTTTGCAAGTCCTGCTTTGAATCAGAGAGAAGTGCTGCCATGTTATAAGAAAATTCTGCGAGACTGGATTCAGTTTGTGGAGCCACTGGCTCTACTTTTGAAATGGACTGTTCTCTACTACCTGACAAAACATGGGAAGACATTTCCCGTGGAAAACTTCCGTAGGAGCTGTGGTATATAATTACAGCTCTGGTAGAGTAGAAACTTCGTCTCTTCCCCTTCAGAAAGGAAGCACAGGAGAATTTTTTTCCTTAATCTACCCATTTGGGATTTGACAACAGCTATCTCCATCCATCTCCACAGGGACATAGTAAATAAATGTGCATCTCTCCTGCTTCTAGGTGCATCACTTGCTCACTGGCACTGGGATATGCCTGTTCTGTTGAGGTTTGTCTCTGTTGTCCAGGATGTGTTGGAACAAGGGGTCATTTCTCCTATTTCGGAAACATGCAACAGTCAGAGGCACTGGGGATTCCCAACTCCCTGTGCTGTTCAGAATAGCATGTGTGTTTCATGTTTCTGGTGAAGGTTTTGCACAGCTCATTGCAGTAGGGCACTTCAGAGAGGACACTAAATTCCTTTTACATGGGCAGCATCTGGAGTTTGCTTGGAAACCTGCTGTGGTGAACTTGAGCTGGCTGTAGCTTCATAGTATATGGAATTAGCTTTAAACGTCAAATCCCTGTAACAGAAATTAAGATACTTCATACATGTTTGTCTTACATCCCTCATATATGCAGCTGTGCAAAACTTCAAAAAAATTATTGTTAAAGAATTCAGAGTCTCATTTGTTACTTTGGAGAGAGAAGAAGAGTACTTTTACATCTGGCTGCTTTCAGTGTAGTTCAGCTATATTCAAAGCTGTCATGGCCAAATACAGTCACAGGGTGCTGCTTTGCACAGGTTTTAAATGATGTGATCCTAGTGGTATCACACTAGTTTGTCAGCATTATTGACAGAAGTGCAGTTCACTGGTTGTAATTCTTTTAAGTGCAGCTGATAGTGTAATTTGGAGCATGGCTAATGCATTATGTGCCAGAAGATCCTGTCCTTGACCCTGGGTTCTGTACAGAGACCTGTGTCTGTTTCTTAGACCTCTTGTTTTAAGGAGTTAATCAAAACACTAAAATAGAAGACAAGTGTACATTGCCTTCGGGATTCAAAAGTAAAGTCGAATTGTGTAGGGCTTTCAGAAGAGACTGCTTTTTGGTGCCTTGTTCCTGTTCATCAGATGCCTCATCCATCTGCCCCACCTCACTCATAATCTCTTTCAAACAAGACCCAGAAGGAAAAGAGCTGTGTTTCAGTGAACTGTGGTTGTTTGCTTCTTCTCATGCTATGTTTAAAACATCAATATTGACTTCAAAGATGCTGTCAAGAGTCATGAAATGCCTGCTCTGTTCAAACAAAACAAAAAAAAAGTTATGTGCTATTTCCTTCCTTTTTTTTTTTTTTTTAACCCTTGTCCCCTTTGGAAATTGGCTACCCTAGCTTTAGGGTAGTTGTTTTGAAGTTGTTTTGTGTTAAGAGTATCTGAATGGATACTGAGACATGACCATAGTCTCTAGGAACTTTTCTTGCCCTGTTTGGGACTTTACTGCCTGTTTTCATTTTTCTCTCTCTTCTTATGTTCCATCTAAAAGTCTTGATGTAGAATTTTGCAAAAGCTCAAATATTACTGTTGATATATTTAGCAGAAAAGCAAACGCAAAAATTCTACGTATTAGTTTAATGCCTTTAGCGAATGTTTGTGTGAGAAAGGATTCACAATTCTTCATGAAAATAACAAGCTGAAATGTAGTACAGTGAAAAGCAGAAAGAGAAATGTTTGAATCTTATTGGCAATTATATAATGAAATGTATGTAAATGCAATTGAAAAAGTACACATTAATCAGAACCGTGGTTTCTGAATCTTTTCTTATTGAGACTACAATTTGTATGATTCATTAATGACTGAAATTGCCTGGAAGAGAGTAGTCATAAACTTACTCTGATGGTTTTAATACATGCAACAGTATGTATTTAATACATGCTCCAACTAGTTGTGGGTGATAATAAATTCCCCCGGCTGTGTATAGTTTGCAGTATCTTTTGTAAGCAACAGCCAGGACAATACTTAACTCATCAGTTTACAAAAGTCTTGCCTGTTCAGGGACAAATAAGGTTTAAAAATAGTTATTCATGTCACTGGTGGCTCCCAAGTTTAAAACTAGTGGGCTTCAATTTTCCTAAATTAACCGAGTCCCAAGAGGAATATCATGGGTCGTGAGATGTGATATGCATTTTCATCGGCCAAAAAATTTTGCTTGTATAGTGGAAGAGCAGTTAATCTGTATGAATATTAAAATGTGTTGCCAGGATTTTATGGTCTAATAAGAGTCAATGTTTGAATCTCTTGATTGTTGAATTAAATTTTCTCAGCAATCTGTTGTCCTATGTAGAGAGCTATTTAAGTCAAATGGTAATCAAAATCCATTGTCTTGTAAATCACTACAGTCTAAAGCAATCGCCAAACTGCCTGACTCTCACTTATTTCAGTAAAGTGGATCATAGGAGTAACTAGACAGGAATGAATGAAAGAAAATTTTGTCTGCCTCTCAGACTTGTCCACCTTCCCTCCTCAGCCAACCTCAGCTGATACACATCACGCACTACAGCTACAATTACTGAAGAGTTACAGGATGAAGTTAGCAGGATTTTTTTTACCATTATGGCAAAAAAAGTTTTATTCATGATTTCCAACCTGTCTGTAATACTGTTTTTGCAGGACTGTCTCTCTTCCTAATAACAAGTACTGTCATTGCCTGGTTTGATCCAAGTAATTAACTGGTATTCAGGGTATGAGAATCATAGAATCATAGGTTGGAAAAGACCTGTAAGATCATGCAGTCCAACCATCAACTCAACACCACCATGCCCACTAAACCATGTCCCTAAGCGCCTCATCTACACGTCTTTTAAATACTTCCGGGGATGGTGACTCCACCACTTCCCTGGGCAGCCTGTTCCAAGGCCTGACCACTCTTTCAGTAAAGAATTTTTTCCTAATGTCCAACCTAAACCTCCCTTGGCGCAACTTGAGGCCATGTCTTCAGTAGTTAGCTGGATTTCTTTATACATCAGTTTCTTGTGCTTAGTCTTCAGATGAACTGGTGACTTTTGTGTTTGTTTGCCCTCAAGGAAGGTGTCACCTTTTCTGTAAAGGTGATTGGGGTGAGGTGATATAAGCAAGGTACTTGGGTTTAGTGTATGGAAATGGATTTTACCATTTTAAGGTAGATGCTAAATTAAATGTGATTTGAAGCCCTGAATTCCTCTAAGGATATCCAGGTTGTGCTTTAGTTTTAGGTTTGGGTTTTTTGTTTGTTTCATTTGCTTTTTTGTTATTTTCTAAAAAAAACCTACAGAAACTCACAACAGGGTCTGTTATATGTATTTTATCCCATCAACAAGGTGTCATTGTTTTATATATATAATCCAACTAAAGAGGATGTAAGGTGTTCAAAATGGGAAAGACAAGATAAGTCTTCATCCTATGAAACTGAAAGAAAATAAATATTTTAAGTTTAGAATCAAAGACTCAGTGATGGTGTTATTGTGACTGTAGAATTTCTAATATAGCACACTCCATATTTGAAACTGGAAGTTAAGAGGAAGTTACCTGGGTAGCAGTTTATCTCAATAACATACAAAGCTTTAGAACAAAGAAGAATAATTAAAGATTTAGAGATAAATGATATAAAATGCAACAGGAGTTTACCAGAGGTAACTTGTGGCAGAACAACGTAAGAGCATTCCTTGTAAAATAAACCGTGTTTACAGATGGGAGATACAGTAGCTTTTATCTGCCTGGTGTTCAATAAGGCATTTGTTATGGAACTCATACTAGAAAAATATTAATGAAACTGAAAAAGATGTTCCTTAATGCTTTAATCTTTTGTAATTGGATAAGAAAGCAGCTAGAGAAGTAGCAGCAAGTTGTGCTATGTACTGAGTATTTGTACTTGACAGGAAGAGGAGGGGAAAGGTTTGGTATGTCAGTCAATCAGAGGACATACTACTTAAGGGTAGTCCAGTCTCTGCAGGTGCTGGGTCTGGTCTGAGTCTGTCCTCATTACTTCAGCAGTAACAGCCATCCCCTGTGCAGGGAAGGAGAGGGTAAACACCTAGGAAATAGTCTGGGAAATTTGCTTCTGCAGAGGGCTTGGTGGTGTGAAGAAGCAGTAAGGGGGAGGAATAGGAAGGTGGCTGCAAGTGCTTCTCTCCTTCACAGCAGTTGCTGTGGTCTCTCATCTCTCCCTCTCCTTGCTGATGTGGCAGCAGCCGCCAGGTCGACTTAGTTTAGCCTGTGGACAGGAGCAAGCAGATGCACTAATTACTGCCTGTTTCACTGGGGTACTGGTATTGGGTTGGGTAAAAGCATATTTGGAGCCAGAGGAACCCTGCTGAGCAGTGAATCAGAGAGTGACTTCTAGGCAGCTGTGAAGAAATAAACCTAAGAAACATATTTTCCATGAGGAGAAAAAATTGCACCTTCACACTCCGAGTGTGACATAAAAGCTTTATGGTCAGCAAAGATGGCTGGGAGAAGTTCATGTAGTACACTTCCTTGGAGATCTTCCCTCCCCATTCCACAAATTCAACAAAGCTGTGCTTAAGCCAGTAGGTTGCACATTTCTTTCAGTGAGTACCATGATATCTACTGCTGACATTTCTGGCTTTTCCAGCATCATTCACCAAAGTGTTGTGGTTTTCAGAATACTTAGTACGCTGACTGCAGGTTCTTTGTTTCTCCATCTCCATCATCTGCACAGCATGCAGGTGCTGTATTACAATAATTCTTTCTTGGCTTTGGATTTTAACAAAGCTTTTGATAGTCTCTCACAGTATCCTGCTGGATAAACTGTCTAGCACACAGCTAGACAAGTCCATAATACTTTGGGTAAGCAATTGGCTGATAGGTTGAGCCCAAAGACTTATAGTAAATGGTTACGTCAGGCTGGCGGCCAGTCACCACTGGGGTTTACCAGGGCTCAATTTTATGGCCAGTTCTCTTCAATGTTTTTATAAATAATCTGGATGCAGGAATCAAATATATGTTAAGTAAGTTTGCTGATGATACTAAACTAGGAGGAGCTGTAGATTCCCTTGAGGGTAGAGAGGCCTAACAGAGAGATCTGGATAGACTAGAGAGCTGGGCAATCACTAGCTGTATGGAATTTAACAAGGGCAAGTGCCGGATTCTCCACCTGGGACAGGGCAATCCTTGTTATACATACAAATTGGGGGACAAGAGGCTGGAGAGCAGCCCCATGGAAAGAGATCTGAGGGTTTGGGTTGATGGCATGTTGATTATGAGTCAACAGCGTGCTCTGGCAGCCAAAAGGACCAGCCGTGTCCTGGGGCGCATCAAGCACAGCAGAGCTAGCTGGTCGAGGGAGGTGATTGTCCCACTCTATGCTGCACTGGTGCAATGTGCCGTTTTGGATGCCTCAGTATAAGAAGGACATCAGACTATTAGAGTGCGTCCAGAGAAGAGCAACCAAGATGGTGAAAATTCATGAGGGGAAGACTTATGAGGAGCAGCTGAGGTCACTTGGTTTGTTCAGCTTGGAGAAGAGAAGGCTGAGGGGTGACCCCATCGCAGTCTACAACTTCCTCATGGGAGGCAGTGGCGGGGGAGGTGCTGATCTCCCCTCTTTCATGATCAGTGATATGACATGAGGAAATGGAATGAAGCTGTGTCAGGGGAAGTTCAGACTGGACATTAGGAAAAGATTCTTCACTGAGAAGAAGTCGGTCACTGGAACAGGTTCCTCAGGGAAGTGGTCACAGCACCAAGCCTGTCAAGAGTTCAAGGAGCGTCTGGACAATGCTCTTAATGATGTGGTTTAGTCCTGTGAGGAGCAGGGAGTTGGACTCTGATCCTTATGGGTCCCTTCCAACTTGAGATATTCTATGATTCTATGATTTCCCAGATATTGAAATATCTTGGTTTAACGTCATTATTTTTTCACCTTTTCTGAATCTTTCCCTAAAAAAAAAAACAAACCCTTTTGCATCCCTTTTGCATTTTAGTTTTATTTTTGTAAACAGTTTTGGTGCATGCAGTCAAACATGTTGCAAATAGACCTGCCTCTGCTGTATGTCGCACTGTCTGTCAGAATGTTTTTCAGCCAAAGCTCAGCAAAACAGTACCGAAATACTGCAATATAAAAAGCAGCTTGCAGCAGTGAAGCTAACTGATGGTCCTAGTAGAGAACATCAGGTTTAGAAGAGTGAAAAGAAGTGTGAACAAGATTATGAAAGGGTAAGGGCAGAGCAAGGGCTTGAGATGAGGCTTACAGAGCAAAGAATTGGAATAGTGTGTATCAAATCCCAAGACTTGAAGATAGGAGAAATAGTGCAGCATAAACAGGGGGAGACATAAATAACAACCATCAAATTAACAAAGGAAGCAATATGACAGAAAGATAAGAAAGGGGATACTAATACTCTCTGTATAAAGGTGAACATTTTCAATTGACATTGATGAGTTAGGAGTGGAAGTCAGGTTGGACTAAATGGACAAGGGGCAAGGTTGATGTGAATTCAAAGGCAAAAATACTGTTTTGATTTTAACACCTCATAGTTTGAGGATATCTGTTTATTTGCCTTACTTCAATATTGCCAAATATGCCAGTCGCTTTCTGAAGAGAGCTGTTACTTGGCATGAAAGTTTTAAGCTGATGAAACAGAAACTAAGGTGCGGTTTTTGTAGTTGCAGCATGTAATGGATCGTGCAACTCATGAAGGAATTGAACTCGCAAGTTTTGGATAACTGTAACTAAAGAAAAGTAACACATTCTGATAAATGAATTCTAAACAAATAATTCATAAGTAAAGATTTTTGTCCTGGTTTCCTTGGGAAACAAGGCTCATAGGAGTGTGCTGTTTGTTTTGCTCGTCAGTCTTTTCCTCTACTAGTAACTTTTGAAACTGATAGCCAGTTTGAAATCACTTGCAAAGAGAAGTGGAAGGTCAAAAATACCTTCTACTTAAAATTGGTGGCTGGGTGGAGGAGCGAGCAAATTAGTATACTTGAGGCAAGCAGAACATTTGAAATTACATGTTCATTTTGGTAACAGCCAGGTAGACAGTCCACACATCCTTCCCAGCTCCTAGCACAGCATTGCTCACTCTTGCTCTGCATCCTGAGGAACGTGGAAAGAGAACAGAAACTGGGGTGTGGGAGGAGATGATGCACCTCCCGAACAGTGCACTAGACTCCATTATTTTCTTGTTTCTGATCATATGTTTTTTACAATCTAATTTTCTGACTGCTTTTAACTGAGAATCCCTGAAGAGCATAGGTTTTATTTCATCTATACCATTAAGCAAGCCCAAGAGATTAAAACATTTCTGTTCCTTTTTTAACGTTTGATGGATTTGAGAGCTGAAGGTATGCTTTTATTTTTAATGAAACTGCATACTATTTGTGCTGTTATCAGTTTGAATGTTTCTAGAGTTTCATTAGCAATACTTGAGCATTGCTCTGAAAGACAAAGTCTTACTTCTGTTCCCTATTTAGAGGTTCATTGCTTATATGCTATAAATTTGTTCTGTATGCATTTAATGCATACAGTCTGTGAGCACTGTTTTAATCTTAATTCTTTTTTGTCTCCTTATTTGCTTAAAATATACTAAGAGATCCACCAAAATACAATATTAAGTCTGTACTCTTTAATAAATCAGTTAGCAGGTGGGATTTTTCAGTGGCATCGATATCCATATCTCAAGTACCCTAAGTACCATCATTACAAAATCCCTATTTACTACCCTTAGTAGAGGCTCAGACTTTAAATTTGAAGATCCCCTGTCAGCTAGTCCTACAAAATTCCAGCTAGAAACTGGTAACTCTTGCCAAACCAGAAAGGATATGGAAATTTTGTGAAAGATCCTATTTTAGTTAAATCTCAGCTGCTAGCATTAATAACTGCAAAAAAAAAAAATTAATTTGCTTCACTATCTGTCTAAAAATCTTGTAAGCAAATAGAAGAGAGCTTAAAAAAGAACAGTCATAATCATGTTTATGTGTAAATATATATATTTATTGTGTTCTTTGGGAGAGGTAACGCTGAAAAACTACTTTTGCACCTAATGCCCACTGAATTCCTATTTAATTTCTGTCACTGAATTGTTGAATCAGTGAGTTTTACCTGTGTGAGAAGTACAGAATATTGACCAATGCCTAAAGAAATTTCATTAGTGTGTAAAGATGTTAAGCATGTTATATTCAACTATTCTTTTTCATGTCAATGTAAGATTTGTTCACACTTCTCATATAGTAGAACTCAATGTAACATAGAAGTATTAATGAAAAGGATTAGGCAAAATTTATTTAATTTGTACAGAGACATTTTTTATTGTTGTCTAAAACCTGCTCAAGGTAGAGTGAATTAAGCTTTATTTAATGTAATCTGTTCAAAGAGCATCTGCAGAATCATCATGTACTGATTTCCAGTGTCTTGCTACCAGGAAAAAAAAATGCTGGTGCTCTTTGAAGGCCAAAAGAGGCGATTCATGAATGGAGAAGTCAAGTTACAAAGGGCAGAGCAGTGTCTATTTTGCCTTTTTTTCCTTTTCTTTTCTTTTCTTTGCTCCTTGTGATAGTTGCATGTATTGTTTATAGAACACTTGAGACGTCCAGAACGTGATGGGTAAATCATACTGTAAGTCAAGAAAATTAGGAAATCGTGTACTATAAACCCATCAAAGTGGATTTCCGTAGACTTAAGCGCCTTACTGTATAAATTTATCTTTGAGATATAACTCATGCTTCTTTTACGTCTGCTTAGGTTAAGAAAGTCATATATTATTTAGGTGATTTTTTTTTTTGACCCTTCTGTACTCAAGCCATTACGTTGCAACTGCTGGTCAGAAAGGATTGTGGAAGGCTGCTTGATATTTTGCAAGCTGCCCAGTGTAGTAGATCCCAGGAACAAAAAATCCATTTTTCTTTTCCCCAGGGAAGAGGCACAAAAGGCTGGGGAAAAGGTGGGGCAGCAGAGGCACTTTCCTCTAAGAAACATGCAAAAGATTTTTGTATTCAGTTTTATTTCATGTTGAAGAGAAACACATTTCTCAAATGTGTTATTTGGGACAGAAAAGAAGTGTGAGGTGAAGGGGATGAAGGTCGTAAGCCTAGAATACCAGCAGGCTGCTGACTGCATGAATATTGATTCACTTACATTAAAGTATCTGCACTAAGCAGAGTTCAGCGTTCTGACTTCAGACAGCATAAATTTGAACAGGAATCTCTCACATCCATATGAGTGCTGTAACTCAGCAAACAGGAATTCAACGGTCTCCTTACTCCCTCACATTTTGAAAAGAAACACTACTCTGGATCGTTCAGTTTGCTTGCTTGCCAAAGGCAAATTAGCAAGTATACTCAATGTTAGGCTCTGAAAATATAGAACTATAAAATAGGTATCCATCCTTAATTTATAAAAAGAAGTAAAAATTATTGGGGACTTTAAGGAAAAATGTGCTTTTTTTAGTATTGTTTAAACCTGTAAATAATGATTTGAAGCACTCTTACTCTATTGGAACATGTGTGCTGTCAAGGCAGAACTATCTTAAGTGTGGCAAACATAGTTTCTGTCATACAGTTTTAGTAGATACTATGGAAGATCTTTCAAAACTGGAAATGTCTAGATTATTTTTAGGAAGAGGAGTCATTGTTTTGTTTGGAAGGGCATACATTTCCAGTATATGGAAGCTGATTTTAATTCACATATCCTCAAAGCATATGTAGGTGCATGCATTACATTATCCTTTCATATAATTTTAATTGTTCAGAATCCTGTTTTTATCTCACCTTCATTCCCATTTCATCTTTATGGAATCTTTGGTGTATACATTTATGAATGATTTTAATCTCACAGATTTTCAAAGCTATATGTGTACAATTTATGATTTTTTTAATATGAGTAGTTTACTTTGTATCTCTGACTGCAGATTTGATTCTGAACATAAGACTCATCTGTCTTTTATAGCTTTCTTTTTATATTTGTTTTGGAATTACATGCTAAAGTGAGATGATTAACACCAAAGATTAATTAAAGTTTGATTGTTGTGACTGCGAGTAGGAGATTGTCTCATATTGGGCAGATGATAGCCAACCTGATCAAACCTCCTTAGCAGTAAGAGGCGGGTAAATAGGCATTGCATCAACTGGCAGGACAGTTTGACCATTTGATCAGGCAGACAAGCGGTAACTGCAAATGGGAAGCTACGTAATTAATGGTTTTTACAGCAAAAGTTTTCAGTCCACCTCACTATCTGCTTACCTTGCTCAAAATTTTGTCAATAATGATTTTACGGGAGATGGTGTTGAAAACCAGACTAAAGTCGAGGTAGACGATACTCACTACTTTCCCCTCACCCACTCAGCCAGTCATCTAATTGTAGAAGGCGATCAGGTTGGTTAAGTACGGTTTTCCCTTAATAAATCCATGCTACTACCAGATTGCCTTCCTGCCTTTCGTGTGTTTGGAAGTGCTTTCCAGGAGCATTCAACCTATGCAAACTTGTAAATGGTGGGCAAGTAGATTCTCATATATGTGTGTGTGTGTGTGTGTGTATACACATGTGACCTGGCTAGAGGAATAAACTAGATTGTTAGTAGGATGCGGTGGTCTGCTTTTGAGTGGTTAAGACATGGTAGTTATTCTTAGACATACAAATTTGGGTCAGAGTATCCTTTTGTCAGTCAAAAATACTCATTTACAAAGAGATACTGAACATTAATGTTGTAGGGGTATACATTTATATAAAAATATAAATTATAGTAATTATATTTAATATATATTACTTTTTTCTTTTAAAGAACTCCAGTACATTTATATATAGAAATGATAATTTCTTCTGGTAGCGTTTTACAAAATAATGTCGTGTTTACTTTGTAAAGCAGTACGTTTCATTACATAATGGCTATACATTTCCATTTCAGGGAACAAAGAAAAAAGTTTTTATTTTTTTTAGTAGCAAAGACTGTGGCAAAAAAAAATATTATTAATATAATCCTCATGTGAGTTCACATCACTCTTCCTGTAGTTCAAGAGAAATGCCTTGGTTACAGCTTGTTAAAGAACAATATGAAAGTGAATTGTTTGAATTTGAAAATATGGTGTATATTCTATCAGTTAGAATTTAATCAAGTTTCTTCCTGATAACTCTATTGACAGAAAACTCCAGTATAGCTCTTAGCTTGCTCATGCATTTGAATTTCAAAGAATGCATTTGTCCATTTGTCTACCTGTGACAAACAGAATTATTGTATGTGCAGGGTAGTCACCCACTTTCTATGACAGCAGATGGGCATGATGACAGATAATGCTGAAAAGCTGCCTCCTGGGGAATTCATACTCTTGGAGGAGTTTGCTCATATGACAGTTTCCTGTAGCGCTAATCTTTTGAGAAAGCGAAATTTCTAGGTAATGGATGTGGGTTTTTCATATATCTCATATGTATGTAATTAATAGAGTTTTAAACTCTCTAAAATTTTGAATTTTACTTTTTTCCTTTAAAATTTTAATATGTAAATCCCATTTCTATTTAAGATAATTGTTTGGGGTAAAAAAGACGGAGACGTATTTTGAAAGATTGAATTTACTATTATTTCTCTTTAGTTTCAGGCACTACATGCTGTATCACACACATTGGTTTTGCTAGGAAAGAACAACATATTAAGAAATTCTGTAATATCTCTTCTACTATCAGAAGTACGTCAATTTGCTGAGCAGCTGTTGCAAGCTCACCAGGTACTGTCATTTTTTCTTTTGGAGAAGGGCTGAAGAAGAGTGTTATTGGGGAGTATTTTGTCTGTATCTATTTGTTTCATAAGATGTAATAAATAGATCATTCTATAGAATATGCAGGTTTAAGAACCCAGAAAATGTTATCACCTAACTTTAACAGCAAATTCAAAGAAGTTACATAAAGTATATAAATCAAAAAAGATATATGAAGTGTAGTTATGGACAAAGGTAAAATTATCAGACCGTATAATAAATAACCTGTATAGGTTTTAAGATCATGCTATATAATTTGGAAAATACTTGAAATAATTAGTTAAAACAATTACTGCAATATGTAAATTGTGGGCCATGCGGGCAATACAACTTAGGTAGCCAGCTGGACCCACAAAGAATTATGTCTATCTCTAGCTCATGTAAAACTGGAAAGGAAGTTGCAGTATTTTATTTCAGAATTAGATTTCATGTTTCACATTATAATATTAATTTGCATGATACAAAAGTTATCCAACACTTAAAATTGTATTTAGTTTGTTGCAATGAGTAGGAGGTGAAGAGCAGAATAGAATGGAGAAAATATATTTTTAAGTTAAATTTTTTCCAGTAAACTGTAGAGTTAAAAAAAAAAAAGAGAGACAGTAAGTGGATGTTCCTTTAACATTTAGAGAAGAGATGTATGAAATAAATTGGTGTTTCATAGTTTTTTCATGTATTTGTCTGTGGTGGTATGTATTTAATGCAAACTGTTCAATCTCACTTGGGTTTATGACTTGATTGTACACTCTCCTAGAAAGGTCAATAAAAAGAAAGCACACAGCTTTTTATATGGTGGAAAATAGAGTTATTGGCATATATATAAAACATTCATCATAGGTATATCTAGTGGTGGTCCAGTTTAACAATATTTTAAGTGTTGCTCAAGCAGTCTTAACTTTATTCTTTTTCTCTCTAGGATATGATATGGCAGTAAGTTCTGACTGCTGGAGAGGGAACATGTAATTTCCAACGCAAATTTATAGTATGTTTGAATTATCTTCCAAAAAGGCTTCAGAAAGGCCAGTTTTGAAAGAATTAGACAATGAGCTGTGTCTTATTTTAAGTCACTAGTAGCATACCAGAGTTACTGATGGCAGCCAAAGCAAACAGACTTTAAACAAATGTAAGGATAGGGAAGTGTGTTATTAAAAAAAAAGTTTTATTTTTTAAGTTTAAACAAGTCGCTCATTTTTAACATTATTAAAACTCAACTGTTTAACAGAATTAGTCATCCCTCCTTTCAGCAGAGTTTTTACCAGTAGCAACACACAACTCTCCAGTGCTCCACACTGATGAAAAGCTTACATTGAGCGTTGCACTTTGCTGAATTACTTACTATGGTTCTACTTAACCTTGCCACACTGTAGTTATTTTAAGTATTACTTTCGTATTTGGTACATAAAATTTACTTCTAAAAATTTCTAAAAGAAGTTTGACTCCTCTTTGGCTTCGCTTTATGCTGGAAACAATCATATATTTGATTTTGAGATCATAATAAGAGAGATTACAAAACTGCCTAACTTGCAGTTGAGAAAATGGGAGTAAATTAGTATCCTGTGATTTTAACTGTAAAAGATTCTCTTTAACTACAGGAGTGATTTTGATTTGTCTAATGGCAAATTATTTTATTATTGACCATGTAATTTGTATATTTATGGGAAGATAGTAGAAGACTTGATTCATATAGAAGTATAGAGAAGTTGGTAATTTAATCCCTGAACAATTCTTATACCGCAGCTGGTATAATAAATTGCTTAAATGCCAGTCTCACTAGGGTGGTTTGATAGCCCTAGTTGATGTGTACAGCAATTTTCCTTTTTTAACCTCTGGGAAAACTATCACTCTTTTTGATTTCCCCTCATTTCCACTGTCAAGAAACGGAAACCTTCAATTGTACTTCCTGGAGAAGTGGAAGAAAGTTGTATCTAGTGCTGAAGGGAAGGTGCCAGTGGACAATTTCCAGGGGGATAGAGACTTGTGCTCCTTTATTGAAAATAAAAAATAAAGATGTTTTTGATCTTATAAATTTATTCTGTTTCTTCATGCTTAGTATATGTGGACTGAAATTTGGGACAATAAAATGCGTTAGTTATTTGATCTTTCCAGCTTCAGGACCAAATCCTTTTTCAGGTTAAGTCTTTGCTACCTGCAGCCCTCCATCTGTCTCATTTTAGTTACCTTGCATTTGTGCTTGCTGCAAATCTTAGCCATTATCAGTCCACAGTAACAATTTTCAGACTTTCTACTACCAAGAGCCTCTAAATGCCTCCCACCTTTACAAGTGAGGAAATGTGTTTATTATTGTGCAGCAGAAAACATAGGAAGATTTTCTGATAAAACACTTAATAAGGTTCCCTTTCACCCTTGTTTTTTAAACAGGCCTTTCTGTTCACCGAGAGAAATAATTTAATTCTCTCATATTCAAGAATTTAGAGCCATGTTTACATAAGGAGAGTTTCTTGCTCTGCTTCTGCTTCCTCCCACTAAGTTGTCAGTCTGCCTTCTGCTACTGAAATGTGGTAGACCCTCTTTTTTCTTTTCTTTTTTTTTTTTTAAACTGGTACAGTAACTTGTTTATTTATAATTTCCTCATCCAGCATTACAAGCGCTGCTTGGAAGATTAATGCATCTTGATCAACCAACCACAAACCATGGTCTGGAATAGGACTTTCACATAATCTTACCAAAATTTACAGGGCTTTCTTTTGGGTCCTTTTAAAACACTCTGCATTTAAGTGGCCATCAGAAGAATAAGTGACTTCAGACACTTCAATACAGACTCCAATGACTAATTTTACAATGACAAAATAGTCTTGAAATGTTCACCCCCCAACTCAGTGTTGGCCTTTTTCTGGGAATAGCAGAAGTTTCAAGGCAGCTGAATTTGAAGCCGCAGGAGCTGTGTGTGTATCTGTATCTGACACTTCGTAGGACTAGAAGATTTTGAAAAGCTGCAGTTCATTTAGGGAAAGTAACTGAAGTTCTGGTTTGCTTAGCTTGCTGTGAAGTCAATGTTTTTAAAGTTTATGCATTCTTGCATTTAGTCCAAATAGATGTATTGTTTTCATTTACAAACCCTTATATGTTCTATATATAATTATTTCTGGAAATACTGCTTAACAAAAACGTTTCCACTTATCACAATAGGACACTAAATTCTAGTATTTCTGCCAGCCTGATTTACAGACCTGCTTCTGAATGTTTCTGACTTTGTATAGCATTACTTTTGGTAGGCATGATTCTAAAAAGTATTAATCTTTTTTTCTTGTTTTATAATCAAAACTAACAATATGATATCAGTTTGAAATATACCAAATGACAGCTTTAAAAAAAAATCATAAATACTTAAATTAGAATTTGCAGAAGGATAATACTTTATATAATCAAACTTCATTAGCTGACAAGTATCCTAATCCTGTATTGTTACTTAAGCAAAACTGCTGTTAACTGCAAAGGCGTTTCACGTCTTCCACTTAAGACAATCAAATTAGGGACTCTGAATTTTAATTATGATTAGAGGTGTGCAAATACCTGTTTTCTTTTGGGTTTGTTTTGTTGTTTATTTCTTTTTTGTTGTTGTTGTTGGCAGATAGGAGAAGTAAAGAAATCATCTGAGGCACATATTCAGGTTAGCTTGCGATGAACTTTTAAATATTTGGTGAAAAACAGAAATTGAAAAAAGAGCTTCTTCATCCAAGCAAATTTCTATGTGTTATTTTTGTATAATTATAATTTTTTTTCAACATTGAAGATGTTTTCCAATAGTGACTTGGATTGAAAACAAAATTCCTTTTGATTTTTCTAAATGAATCATCTAGATATCTCAACATTTATATTTTAACTTCCTCATTAAGACTTGAGCTAAGCTACAAATAGTTTGTAAAATGTTTGCATTCCAGAATATGCAACTTCATATTCAATCACTTCTTCAATAGGAAGTGTGCTCAGCTCAGGTTATGTAGGCTTGTGGATATGTCCTCTAATAAATATTGAAAAATTTTTTTCCTTTAAAATTCTGACTGATTTTAGTGATTTTGTATCTGTGTCCTCTTGGAACAAGCTTGTCTGTCTGTGACCCACAGTAAAGAGCTATGTATGTCCCTAGCTTTACAAATTAAAAAAATAGGTTGGCTGTAGCAGAGTGTATCTAATGAACTACACCAGAAAAATACAGAGATTACTCTGCATATTTTTATATTATTCCCTAATTGGCTAAATCCATTAATCTTAAAATATGACAAATTAATGTGAAATATATGAATAATAGAATTTTGTTTCATATTTTGGACCAATATTCCCACATGTTAATATAGAAAATAAAAGTGACTAAGGAGCATGTAAAACAGTATAGTTATCCTGATTTTTCACTCAGTTAAGATAAATTTTATGGTAGTAAACTCTCAAGCAAGTTAGTAGTTTGCTTTAATTCATTTAAGTACTTCATCATGTGCTTAAAGTGAAGCTCGTACTTCAGTGCTTCTGAAGGACACTGACTTCTAGGCAAAAGCATATTAATATAAACTCAATTGGATACCTTAATTTTTACTGGTGTTGGGTATGTACTTTTCATTTTTATTGGTAATAGGAACCTTTCATGCTTCATAAGTATGGTTTATAAGAAAGCAGTAAATGAACCTTATCTTCCTATGGAATAGAAATCTTCTGATTCCCAGTTAGATTCCTACTGCAGAGCAGATACCATTTTAAGATACTAAGATTTCAGAATGATACTGTGGAAGATGGATTATTTTTCAAATGTTGAGCTCCTCACCATGATAGTAGATCTTTCCTTATGATAACTGTTTCAAAGACAGAGGACCAGAAATGGAAAGCACATATGGGTTCAGTGCCCATTTCTAACCCCCCAGGTGTTAATTCCAAGAACTCTGAAAAAGAAAATTAAAAACCAGAAAATAGTTTTGAAAATAGAAAAATGAAGACATAGTGTGAGGTTTTGGAAAGCCCTGTTATTCAGTAATTGCTGATATATAGCTTGTCTAGCATTACATTTTTGTATCACATTACTTTCTGTACACTATTTTTCCATTTTTAAAACTTTAAAATATTTCTATCACTAAAACTGTACACTGAACAGTTGTGGGGTTTTTTTAAATCAAAACACCCAGTTATATGTAATTCTTAATGTTATATGTAAGCATTAAGTCTAAATCCAAATTTGGGTGCTAACTTTTCTCCTGAAATGGATGGTGCATTTAGACTTTGACACAGGATACCGGGTGGGATTCATCCTATTTAGTTTAGATGTATGTAGTAGACACTGCTGTCTACTTCTCATAGAAGTCAACCAAGCAGCTGACGTTAACTAAAAAACTTGCCAACGTGAAGATAGATAGTCGTGCACGGCTTTGTTGAATGTTACATAAATTCTTGAGAATCAGGCTCATTACGACAGAATAGCTTTGACTCAAATGAGCTAAAGGAGTTAGACATATGGTGAGATTTTTCTCACTTAACTTCAGATTTCTATGATGTTTCCCTCTGATTTGCTTACTTTAGTTTTTCTTTATAGCCAAGGGAGAAAAAGAAGCATTTCTTGTCCAACCTATTTTGGATGTACGTAATTATGATAATTGACCTTAGAGTTGTCTGCTTCTCTCTTCTGGCTATGAGGAAGGAAACTTAAGTTGATCAGCTGAAATGTAGATATCTATGTTGTAGACATCTAAAGTTAAGGGAGGAAAATCCCATCATATCCCTTTGAAGATCTCTTTTGGAAGATCTGGGCCAGAGCTGTTACAACAGAACAGTTGTAACAGGTAGACATGCAAAGTGTACTTCTGTCTGAACACTGACAAACTTATGTAAGTAACCTTATTAGATGTTTGTAACAAGTTATGTTTCAGTTAGGATAATTAATAAGTTAACTTAGTTTTCAGGTATCCAAATTCTTTAAGTGTACACATCGTTGGAAGAGATTGATGATGATGAGGGTGCAGGATACATGTATTGGAGCTTTTTGTAACATGCATTCAGCTATGGTGTGTCTGATGCGTATGCCTCTAAATAGGAACCTCTGTTAAACTAACAGTCTATGCAGTCAGTGTATTTAGGAAGAAATAGAACAAGGAGGAGCATGGATGCAGTATGATTTTGAGCATTTTCTGAGTTTTTTGTTGCCATTCAGCACTGCATATCAAACAGTCGTATCACTGAAATGTCAAACTACACGGCGACAACTCTATGTGAAAGCAAATGAAGGAATGAAATATTCCTGTGGCTGGAGAGCTGTTTTTTTCTAGCAGGCCTGCAAATTAGAGACATTGCGAATGTCAGGATGGACTAGCTCGGTTGGTAATCAGTCCATTGGGGAAAATGGAGCTTTGCCTGGAGCTGTGTTCAGCTAGATAACAGAAAGGTTTAAAGTGCTAAGAACTGAGTTAATGTCAGGGCTTGTCTTCATAAACCTTTCTTCATGCAGCCATTCTGTATCAGTGGATGCTCTGGGCTGGTATGGTACCCACCACATGTTTAATTCCAAATGTGAGTGTGTCTGATATGATGTAGAGAATTCTTCAGATAGCTCCTTTTTCCAAAAAGTCTACTTTGTTTATGAAATATGTCTAATCTCTTCAGCCATAAGTTTATATAGGTTGTAATAGAGCTTTTATATGGGTGAGAACAAAAGCTATGCTATTTTTCCCAAATATGGTAGAAAATGGCAAAAATCATTAATTAGAAAAAAATAGCTGAGAATATTATGCAACTAGAAAAGCAAAATGCATTTTGCAGTCCGTTGTTGTTCAAGATACTAAAATGGCTATCCAGCATATTTGGCTTTTTGTAGTTTCTACTCTTGACTTTTACTAACGCATCAGATTACTAATACTTCACCCAGGTAAAAGAAAAGAAATTGATGCGATGTAGACCTCATGAAAATAATTAAACTTGCATCTAGACATCTGTTCATCCTTTTTAAGATGTCATTTTTTTTTCCTTATTATGCTGGTAAGCACAGCATTCTCCTAGAGAAGCTGGCGGCTCATGGCCTAGACATGTACACTCTTTGCTGGGTAAAAAACTGGCTGGATGGCCGGGCCCAGAGAGTTGTGGTCAATGGAACTACATCCAGTTGGAGACTGGTCACGAGCGGTGTGCCCCAGGACTCAGTTTTGGGGCCGGTCCTGTTCAATATCTTTATCAATGATCTGGATGAGGGGATCGAGTGTTCCCTCAGTAAGTTTGCAGATGACACCAAGTTGGGCGGNACAGGCTGCCCAGGGAAGTGGTGGAGTCACCATCCCTGGAAGTATTTAAAAGACGTATAGATGAGGTGCTTAGGGACATGGTTTAGTGGGCATGGGGGTGTTGGGTTGACGGTTGGACTCGATGACCTTAGAGGTCTTTTCCAACCTTAATGATTCTATGATTCTATATTTCAAATTGTGAATGGTTAAAGATGCTGCAAAATAGTGCTCTGGGTAAATGCAGGATTATTTTTATTCCATGTGATTGCTGATGCTACTGGTAACAAAGGAAATAACGGTTGGATGGAATAATCACTGGATCTGCATTTTGTCTCATAGACATATACCTAGTTTGGAAATATGGACTTGTGAAAACATAAATCGCTCCCCTGAAAGACAGGAGTGAAAGAATCAGTCAGGACTCCGTGTATGTCGGAAGAGTGCCATACACCTTTGAAGTGTATACCTGCTTTTGCTGCATATGTCATCCACTATTACAGATTAGATTTTAAGATGCAGAAGTGTCAGACAGCACTGGAAAATGACAAATAATTCATGCGGTTTCTCTCTTCCCTCTCATACTATCATAAAATTATGGCGCTAAGGAGAAAGGAGTTTAGAAGTATTCTTACAAAGCTAAAAGGTAGCAGGGCTTTGACTGCACTTAGGTGCTTGGCAAAATGGAGGATGACGTAATCAGAAAACCTCAGGTGTGTTTGGGAGTAGAAGCAGCAAATATCAATTACATGAGGAGAACTCTGTATTACCGTCAACTAGAGAATTATTATTCTTAATATTGGTGAATCATCTCATTCATGGAAACATAATACTGGAAAAGAAAAAATGCTTAATTACAGAAATTGGAATATATCATACCTGAACAAGTAAATAAGCAATATACCTGGGAATCTTCTTGTTTCAAATCGTGCAGAAAATCCAGGCTTTAAAAAAGAAAAAAACAAAAATAACATGATTATAAACTAAAATGACCTATTTGAATTCTTCATACAGTTAAAAAAAAAAAAGTGCAATGAAAGCTTGGTTGATGCTGCTTTTAATTCCTTATTCTCAGTGTTAATTCTGTCCTTTTTCTGTTGCTTTCTTTACAGCTCACTTAATCCTTTTGCATGCTTGAAAGCAGAATGTGAATAAGGAAGAAGCATGTGAATTTTGTGGCATATGTGATATACCCGCTAGTCTAGAAGACTATTTGATTATTACTTAATCTGTGTCTCCAAATAGGTAGTTTTAATGCTCCTGTTAATCTTTCTTCATGGAGCATTCTTGCTTACTGACAGTGATTTGCAAAACAGAATGATGTTACAGAAAATTAAGCACCACTTCCTTAATGCTTTTGGATATTGGAGTTGTCTATATGAATTAGCATATATACCATATGTGGTCTTGAAAGTTCAATTTACAGGCAAGGTAACGTTTTGTTACAGATTTACCTTCTGATTTTCTTTTTTCTTTTGGAGAATTGTTTAAAGTCTTCATTACGATGTACTTTTAACACAGCTTCACTAAATGCTTTTCGGGATACAGTATAAATGCACAGTTCCTGTGTCAGTGGCTTTGCAGTTTATTTGCTGCTTTAGTATTTCATATCTTCATAAAATGGAAAAGGGAAGAGTTGTAGCCCTAGAACTTCTAACTAGAAATTACTGATATAATGGATTTTTGTTTGGAAGAGTAATTACAGTTGATAATTAAAACTGTCTTTAAGTAAGAGCCTAGTTAAATATAGTAAAATGTAAATGGAAACTATGGAATGATATTGGATACTAGTGAAATCATCACTTCATCTTTCTTTCAAAACATTCTTTTCATTTTACAGGACACATTAATATCTTTGGATTTCTTAGCTCTGCACACACTTGCCTCTCTCTAAACATGTGGGACAGTCCTGCACATGACTTAGAACATCAGCTTGCCCCTTGGGACCTCATTTATTGGTTTGGGATTTTTTTGCTAAAAATACCTTTGAAGCTGTGTTTATCTACCTATAGAGTTTATGTATAACCATCACTACTTTAAATCACAATACCAGGAGGATTAACTGATGTTTGTTCAGTGCTTTCTAAAATGTTAAAGTGCTTTTAAAATCTCATCGTGTAGCTCACTGTGAGACATTATAACCACTAAGCACATGACAGTGGCATATCTTCTGCAGTATGCTGTGGTATGCCATTGAGCATAGAAAAACTGCTTCTGTTTTTTGTACGTTCTTTTTTGATAAGCAATGGTTTTGTTTTACATTCTGTTTGTGTTTGGATTGAACTCTTTCATGGGACCATATGACTTGGCTTAGCTTAGGTTGTTAGTTGGGAAGGATGGCTGTAGTGTATTTGCAGTTAGGTTTAGGGTTAGAATGACATTTAGATTTAGGATGGCGAAATAAGATCCTCACCACAGAGGTAAATGCTTGAGAGGCTGTGCTTAGGAGTGTTTGTCATGACCAACTTGTTCCGCTAGCTCGCTGTTAATCAGGTTAGAGTTGGTGTTAGAACAACACCTGGTTAAGTCCTCAGCTGAAACTATCGTAGGCTACAGTTGTGGTGGTGGTGTGGATTTGAGTGTATATGCTTACGAGTTGCACTGAATGCCACCACATTGAGCTGTTTTCCCAAGTTTGGTGCCGAAACAAGCAGAGTTTTTCCTGCTAGGATTTAACTAATGTACAAGTCATTAATAGAGTAGGTTTGTGTCTGGGATGAAAGGGATTGGCTACCTGGAGTTTGTTTTGTAGCTAAGGTTGGAATTATGGTTTGCATGGCTGAGACGTTTAGGAGGTTAAATCTGATTCCGCAGCTTATCTTAAATTTAGTCTAGATTTTGGGTGACAATACTCTACCTGGGTGCTTAAGGCTTGACCTGGCAGGGCAGCAAACTACTATTAATGCTGTGCTCAGAGAGGGAAGTGGGTTTCAGGACTGGTGTCAGCAGCAACTCCTATTCATTGTTAGATTGGCAGGATTTCTGGTATAGACTTAATATAGGGAGATAGGACATGATGAGCTAAAGCTGACAATGTTTACAGAAGGTATCACAGAGCTAGATTTAGGATTGTCATGCTGAGGGCTTCCAGAACATGAAAAGTTGCTATACAAGGAGTAGTCCCTTTGACTTCTGGAGTGAACAAGAAGAAAAATACTTGGTGATTAAGGTTAGATATCAAACTTCTTTTACTGAAGGTCTTCAAGTATGTTCATGATGAGTATCTTTTGGGCGTATCTTTTGAACCTGTCTCAGGGTGAGGGTTGAGACTAGAACACTTGAGGACTCTTTCAGCCATAAATCTGAACTCTGCACTCCTATTTGTGTATTATATTAACATTGATAATTATGGGCAAAATTTGAATCAGTTGCAAGAGAGGGGGAAGGAGGTAAAACTCCACTGCAGATTTCCAGTGCTCCTGAGTTTTGGAAGAAATTGAAGTACTATTCTAATTAAATGTGTGGATGCTAGTTTTTTGGGGGATTGGTATAATGAGGATTTAATAATTAATGCTAGTAGGTCAGGAAAGAGGTTTTACAGAAAATTTACAAAATTTGACTAATTTTAGAAAATTACTAATGTCCCACAATCACGATTTAAAAGTGTGGGTGGTTAAAACTCTCTTCTTCAGGCAATAATAAAAATTCAGGATGTAGATTAGATGTGTCCTGGCAGGGATTTTAAACAGGTGATTTTTGTGCAGAAGTGACTGGTTTGCGTCAAAGCAAGCCTCTTGGGGTTTTCATATTTGGAGTCCTGTGAATTCTGTATTTCTTAGGCAGATTGCTTTTGATGTCCCGCTTATATTCAGTATTCACTGTAACACCTGTGTATAATATATTTTATCTATAAAGATGGACAAAATGGTAATTTTAAGAGAGGTCTTGGAAACTGGGAGAAAAATGTAGCTGAAGACTGCACTGCACCATTGATCAAGACCTTAGAGAGTTGAGCTCGGTTACAGCGGTGCTATACATACGTATAAGGGTCTGAATAATGAGTAGCTTACAGCTGTGTTCACTTGAATAGCATTTGAAATAATATGTACTGTTCTGGATTGGTTTATGCTAATTACAAAATTAATAATATTCAAGAGCCTTTTTGCTCATTTTTAAATACTTCTATTTATCATAAGAGTTGTTCTTTAAAATATATTTTAGCATACATTTCAGTTTCAGAACATACATCTTAACTTCCTTGCAAACAATTTTAAATGCATTTGAAAGTTAAATTATATTATTGATTCGTGGATTCTGAGGTCAAAGGGAGTCATTTAGTCCAAACACCTTTCTATACAGGCGATAAGATTTTTTTTTTTTCCCCCCCCAGAAGCTGAATTTAAGAATAAGTTATTAATACAATTAATCTGAAAGCTATTATTGATTCTGTTCATTGTTTACAATTATTATTCTCCTCATTCTTTAATAATAGCTTATGAGTTTTGGCTTTCTCCATCTAAATTTTATTGCCTAAAATTAAGTAATAGTTTGGGGGGGGGGGGGGGGAGGGCCCGGCTTCAAGGTGGATGTATTCTGCTGAAANATCAAGATTGATAGAATATGCTGAAATAGTATTTCAGCTGCATAAAATTATATAGTGCTATATATATGAAGTTATATAGTAAGCTAGATAAATTATGAATGAAGCGTAAGCAGTTGTCCAAACAATTAGTTTTATGTTGAATCAACTTGAATCAGTAGTATTAACTGAATATTGATTTGTTTTGTTATGTATTTGTTAAAATATTTATTTGAGGAAGAAATCCAGGCAGTAGAAAGAAAATTTTTACTAGAACTCATTTGAAAGAAGTGTTACAAATGCTTAGAATACTCCAACATTTTCAGTATCAGTTAAGATAGTTGGGAATGATCCAATCCTGGCTATGTTGTAGTCTAATCACATTCTGTATGCTGCTAGTCCTGTTAATTCAAAAGTTAAAGACCAGATCCAGAGCCTGTTGAAATCACTAGAGGACTCCATTTTTCAGTCAAATTGCATTAAACGTTTGGATTTATAATATGATAGCATTATACGGTTGCTGAGTTCGGATACTTTTAAAATAACAGAATAATTATTTAAAACAAGAATTGAGAATTTGTTTATGTAAGTATAATTGAGTTTCCTTTTATCTAGGGATTTATAATTTTTTCTTCTACTTCACTTAACCCTTACTTTGTATCAGTAATTTTTATTATGACCCTATGTAAGGCATGATTTCATCATTTATTTGATGTTTTATGCACTCTTAAGTAATGCTACCTACACTTATCACTGATGCCTGTCTTGGTTGTCTCTCCTACCTGTTGTTCTGAAACAGGATTCTTTATGTCTGTCTGCTTATTCACAGAATGTACCACATTTAGCAAACCTGAAGTACTCTCTTTGCATTTTCAAACTTCTTATTGGCCATTTCTGTTATGATTCCTGTAAGAAAACAACATTACAAGTCTGAAGTTACAAAGTCTCTCTCTTTAAAGAGAGAAGAACAAACCTTAATAGTGTAAGTTGTCTGTACTATTTTGTGATCGTTTTCATGTCATCCATATTTTCTTTCTCTTATTCCTCATGTTTGAACAGTTTTAAATTGCAGCATAATCTATTCAGAGAAGAAATAGACTGGAGATTTTGAGGGGTTATCAGGATACAAAAAATAAGGTATCTGAGATTGCTCCAGCAATTCAGTCTTATTTCTTCTTAACAGTGTTGGAATGGGGAAGAAATTTTATGGTTTTAACGCAAAACCCCAAAAGATATAGCCAAAATAAACTGTGCTAAACATGGCAAAGATGAAAAATACGTAGCATAGTTGTCATGGCAAAGTTTTTCTTCTTTCTGATGACAGGCAAAGCAACTGGGAGGTCTCTTGCTTTTCCGTATGACCTTAGTACCCCATCAGTCTCAGGTCCTGTGGGACAGCACCCCAGACAGCTTGCCACCAAGCCTGCAAGCAGCAGTTCTCTCTTTAAAGCCAAAGGACCATTTGCTGACTCGGCACCTTGGCACATCTTTTGTCATCCTGAGGTGCTTCCTGATGGATCTCCTGCCTGAAAAGTGAGGGCAGAGGAACCAAAGCAAGGCATTTTTAAATATCCTTGCTGGCAGCCTTAAAGACACTTTACTGTCACTGTTGCAAGTATGAGAAATTCTGTCAGAATAGCAGATAGCATACAACATTGCTTTTAACTCTACATACAACACCACCACCCCCCCTCCAACCCAGTTCTCAATTTTTCATTTGTTGCATTGTCTTTAAAGATGCATTCCTCATGCCCACTTCTTCCCTCTAATAAGCAGTGCAGTATTAGGAAAGAAGATGACTTTTTTTCCTCCTCAGTCAGTATCAGTGTACAGATCTGAATTCACTGTGAGCAACTGAGGGTGGTGTACGTGTGCAAAAGTGATGGCTCCCAATGAATTTCTGCACACGCAGGAACTGGTATAACATAAACATAGCAAATTTTATTGTAATCTGTGCACAAGACACTGATTTTTTTTTTATTGCATTTGACTCAGCAGGAGACAGATTTCTAGAATTTCACTCCCAAAGATTAGAAGCCTGTAGTCATTTGATCAGTAATACCTTATTTGTAAAATAGCAGCCTGTGCTAAGTTCCAAATTTCAATGAAGACTTGAAAAAAAAAAAATCTAAAGTTAAAAGTCTGAAAGACAACTTATTTCTATGGCACCTGTTTTCTTCAGTAGGAAGTTTAAGGAGAGTCAGGATTTACAGTCAAATGCATCGCGTGAAATAGCAAGATTTTCAGGAACTTTTAGCTATCAATGTAGTTACAAAACTAGGTTGACATGCAGTCTGTGGATTTTTTTATAATTGTGTTGAAAATGAGGCATAGTGATCTAATTGCCGTTGTGGTATATTAAGGGTCTGCAGGAGCAGCAATGAGCAATTCTCTTATCAGATTATAACTGTTTCTATCATTGGCAAATGAAAAACTTTTTTGTTTTTCAGAAGCCTGAATAGTTAAGTCTAAAAGCATTGCATCTGAAAAACTCAGATATAGGCATCCAGTTACAGTTGACATATTTCTAACAAGACCTTCAGGGCTTCATTGCTGTAGGGAAATACTAGCAATTAATGTGAAATCTAGTAAGTGCACGTCTGTCTGCTAAGTTAATAAGTAAAACATAGATGAGTTTTATTAGCTGCCAGTTGTATCCAGGAACACAAGCAGTGAACTGTGATACTAAAAATAAATTGTCATCTTACAAATACTGTTTGAGAAATAATTATAGTCCCTGAAATGATTAGCCATAATAATAAATTTTACTTTTCCACTTCTTCATGCTATTTTAAAATTAATTAACTATATAAAAGTAAATTATGATTTTTGTAATTTAATCAAATATCTGCTAGTACCAAGATCTTTCTGGGGTAGAAGAAAGGTCTGCTTCCTTTGATACTCTGTATTTGCAGTCCAAACCACAAAATACTATGTCTGAATTGAACATAACACTTTTTGCACAGAAAACTTTGTATTTTTGTAATACTCAGCGTGAACATAGGGAACAGAACTGTGCCCCAGTAAATTCATAACTGTACTAGCATAAAGGAAATTCCTTAGCAGACAGACCCCACAGACTTTTTGGAAAATGCAATATCCTGTTGAAATAGACCTTCCAAGCAGTGATCTAGGGCTTAATATACACGTTTGATGTTTTAATGTGGGTCTTGACATATATTCATTGTGAAAAATATTACAAAGGTGCTCTGGAAGGAACTTGAAAGCATCTCTTAATAAAGTGTTACGCTATTGCAGATGATGTTTCATATCCCCACTTTTTCAGTTCTGTTCGCAATATCATATGGAATAGAAATGTGCTTTTCTTCTTCCACTTCAGAATTGGAGGATAAACCACTCTTGACTATTTCTGGTTTTTTGCATAACTACTTGTAATTTTCCTACTTACACTGAGTAGGGTAACTGTGTTTATCTGTGGTTTTACTTTTATTCCTAACATGCTTTAAAGTTCTTACTTTTTGTTGTGTTTTTTTTAACTCTACTACTTATTGATATTCTGTGATCCCTTTAACTTCTCTCATCAGTTACTTGCATTATAAATTTTTACCTTACCTTCAGTGCCATTAATTGCCTCCCCTTCTATTCCCTACATATAGATTATTTAATATTTTATCAGTGCTTTCACATTTTCTTTTAATGGGTTCATTTTTACATCATCATACTTTTGTAATGTTGATACTTGGAAAATTCAGCTTGACATACTGGCAGCTTACAAGGAAAAATAGTGACTTCCATAGTTTATCATCTTTAAAAGAAAGCTATGTATCTTTCTGAAAGATGATTAAATTCATTTTCTGGGAAAAAAGCTGTGATCTTTTTGCCTTGAACTTTCAGATCAAGCAGTGTGGTCTCTGTGGTCCCTTCTAGATTTAAAATTGAAGGCTATGTAAAAACATCATACTACGTTATTTAATACTTTCAGATACATGACAGCCAAGAACTTGGAATTACTTTAAAAAAGAAGCAGAATTACTACTCTGCTTTTGTCTATGTTTCTTTGCTGTAAGAACTTTAAGTCAAAATATTTGTTCTGAAAAATATGAGCTTGTTTATTTAGTTTGGTTTTACATGCTCTTCCCTTCCTTTCAAGGGCAGTTGTGCTGTAGAAATGCTGCTGAATGCATATGAATTTTGAATTAGGAAGGGTATAGTAACTGCTCCGTAAGATGTGAGAACAACAGCAGCAAAAAGAAAAACCTTTGAGAACTGATTTCTAAGTAAGCAAAACAGCAGCAAAGGAGGACTTTTTTGTTTTGTTTTTATGGACTGTGTAGAATTTCAGCCTTCTGCAGTCTTAAGACACACACACAAAATAGAAATAATAATGCCTGTCAGAAACCTAAGGAAATGCTACCCAAAATATATAAACAAGGACTGTCTAGTTATAAATTCTAAAATAACTGATTTCTTGTCATCTTACTGTTGCTTGTGGTTCTTAATTTGTGTGCCTGCTTGTAGCTAATATTTGAGACTGAGCAATAGATGTGATTTTCTAGTTAGGGTGTGCTTCTCAGAGTGGGCTAGTGATTCACCATCACTGTCCATGTGGCTTTTTGCTGTCAGCCAGGTTTTGCTGCCTTTCTCACAGCTTTTTGCAACTCTTTCAACTTTGCATTTTTAATAATTGTTCCTTGTCATTTCACTGAACAATTTGCTCTAAGACTGTTGATATTCCGAGTTTCAGAACTTCTCAGGTTTTTTTGGCTATGTTTAACTTTAAACTGCTATTAACCTTATTTTTATTAAATTTTTATCTTGTATGTTTCTTGATCTTAAAAAAACCCAGAAATTCTTTGTACTGTAAGACTAAGTGCTATATCACAGAGGGACATGACTGAAAAAATACCACAGTGCTTCCACTTGTATGTGCCTAGTTGCCAGTGTGAAATCTTTTTAGTAAGCTCCTGGTACAGTGCTGGGAAGGAGGTGAATATTTCAGAATAGACTTGACAGTAGTAGTTACAATGAGTGGGAGACAGCTATTCTAAGAATTAGGAAAAGTTAAAGAAATTGGTGTTTCTTAAATTTTGTTTTTCTGTACAACTCACCTGTAGGGTTGCAGTTTATAAGCTCCAACCGGTTTCCTTAGTTGAAACACCTGAATCTTTATTTCAAGTTGGAAATGGGAAGGAGATTTGCATGTGTCCTTTTAAATGAAGTCAGTATGTACCAGTGCTTCTGATGTCCCATTTTCTTACAGAGGACTACTTTCTTAAGAAATGATAGATATGTACAGTCTAATCAGTGATTTAGACTAACAGATTACGCTATTCTTTGCAGCTTACTAAATTCTCTACCATTCTACTTGAAATACCACTTATATAATATTCACATTTGATTAACAAGCACAACAAAACCAGTCTGGAACTAAACAGGAAATGTAATTCATAGAAAACACTTGTTCCTTGTGTCACTTTCCACAGTACTTGGACAACATACAAGGGTTAGCAGCACAGGATGACTCTTGTCCGACACATTACATTTTTCCAGTCTTGCTAACTCATGGTTTCACATCAAAACTACCCTTAAGTATTAACTTTATGCTAATCTTCTTATAGGTCATTCATATTTGTATTACATTTATTCTTCTTTCCTCTTATTTGCTTACACACACTGTTAACATTCAGAGTTCCTTCTGAAAATAGACTATCAAATTTGCATTAGTCTTTTAAGCATCTGCGTTAGTATGTTCTAATGGTGTTACTGTCGTGCTGCATCTTCCTAAAGCAATTCAGAACTCGATTGTCTGTCTCTGTAGTGAATACTGCTACTGGTGTAATCACTGTACTTGAATGTTAACTTTTTCAAAAACAAAGACAAAAGAAATACTTTCAGACTTGCACAAAGTCAAAATAAACCTAAAAAATGTACCTAAGTTCCTGCAAAATTATTCCCACCAGTCAGTGACTGTCTGCTCAAGGGCTTGTTATATAAATGCAAGGGGGGCATTCCAAAAGAACAAGTAATTGACTGCTATTCAAAACTGCTTACAAACATGAATATTATAAAAACCAGTGGAATGGCAATTACAGTCTGTGTAGAATATAAATGTCCTACTTTGCATGAAGTAGGCCTTTGTTATGAGTTCATTTTATAGGTGAGCCAGGGTAGATTGTTTTCAATATGAAATATGACATGCAGTGGTATTAATAAAATCTTACTGCACATATTGCCATCTCTTAATATGCAATTAAGCACAGTTTTAAATCCTAAGATAAATCATACTGCATGCAAGAGTAGCAAATTAAAAACCACTCCAAGTATTTTGTCATTATTCTTTCATCAGTTAGTGTAGCAAGGTGGTGCTAGCTATTGTAGATCTAAATTTTGAAGATTGCAGTTAGTATAATTTTTACTCATAACTGTAATGAATGATTGTTTTGTTTAACCCTTAAGAGTGAGTTCTTTAAATTTAATTTCATGTCATTTACCAAGTACAGAAAATAGGTTTCTTAGCTATTATTTCCATGCAAAGCAACTGTTCTAAAATATTATTAGGATTATGAGATAAACTGGTAAAGATATAGATGATGAGTTGTAGCAGACTTGGTCATGTGATAATATCTTTTCAGAAAATATGTAACAGAATAGAAACGGTTTGGATAAAACCAACAGATTTAGAGACTTGTAAAGTAATCTATTCTGAGAGAAAGATTATGATTTAAAGAGGAAACGAATGAAGATTACAACAGAAGTATATAAACCAGTGTATGATATAAAGAAGATAAACTGAGTATTTTTCTGCCCTTTATCATTATGAAAGAACTAGATGGCATTGAAATTTGAAGGTACAAAAAAAGATATTGCATTATCTTTGTTCAAAGATAATATCCAGTATATTTTGTTTCTTGGTCTTCACATCCTGCACAAGAACTTTCTAGCTGCTTTCTCTGTGTGGATATTCCATGAAAATTCTTGTCATATGAGCTAATTCTCTGTAATCTTTGTTTTTCTTCTCTGCTTTGCCTTTTTATCTTTGGACTATTGATATCACTTCAGATGTGTTTCTCTCTAAGGCAGTAATTTTCAGCCAATACTTTGTGCTTCTCTCAGGATCCACATCTAATGGATCCTAAAGGGTGAGTAAGAAGAGTAGATTCAGGAAGTACTGTGCTTCTAACCTTTATCTTGTTCTTGGAAAATGTTGTTAGAACATGCTGCAATTTATACAAGAAGTCCTAAATGTGTTAAAGAATTCAAAAATCAAAATTGCACCTTGAAAACCTTCACTTAGTGTTTCTGAATGTTTCCAAAGCTGTTTCAATTTTTCAGAAGGAAAATGGGGTGTCTGGTGGCAAGGATGGGAAGACCATATATGAGTGGAATAACTATTTCCTTGCCACAGTAGTCTCCCACCTTCAAATGGCAGTTGCTTTTAGGAACAATGCATGTGGATTACTTCCATAAAAATATTTTAAGTGCTACCCACTTCTCCAGTCTCCAGTTTCAAGCTATCTGTTGAGTAGATAGATGAAAAAAAAAGATACCAATGTAGTTTGGTTGACTTTTCATTTGGTTTGGGTGAGGAGGGATTGTTGTAACTTTGTGACCACATGGGAACTAGTTGATGGGTGAGAATATAAACCAGCTTCTCCAGCTAATTATCGAGCTGTCTATACAAATTCAAAGTTTTGCATAAACTGCCTTCCCTCACCAATGGTTTTGTACTGACTTAAAGAAGAATTTTCCTTCCAAGGCTTATTCATTCATCACAAGGTTGTTGCAGGCAGCAATGGTTGTGCTGATATTCCCTGTCAAGCAAGATGATGTACAATTTTCATGAGGAACATCTCCTAGTTTGAGTTTGTATGCTTACCTAGAGAAATGCCTTTCTCTCTGGTCATCTACCTATTGGTAACTTCATTCTTTCTAATGATAGAGTGAATGAGGTCTTTCTTTTCACTGAAGATTTTAGAACCATATTAAGATCCCTTGACTTAATGACAATTACTTTTCAGAGGAATCCAGCTCCATGGATCGTACTGAGAGAAGCCATGCTTCTTGGCTGTTCCACAAGTACTGCCAGAGTTGGATCCACTGAAATAACGGCATTAGTGTCACCCAGATGAGGGTGTAGTTTCACCCTCACATTGTAGGCATACCCAAGAGGCCTGATACATTCCTCTTCTTATTTATTACTTTTTCCAGTTTGGGCTATAATCCTTTCTTTAAGAAGTGCATTTACTTTATATCTATGTGCATACATCTGTATTACCACAGCCAGAAACTGTTCCATTTAGTTTTCCTTACTGTCATCTTGAACTGTGTTAACTTTGCCCCTTCTCAAGGATGATGCTCATGAATATCTTTCACAACAGGTTAAGTTTTCTCCTGATCCTGAAAACAGGAACAGTTTCCTGTAAAAGGAAGGAAGACTCTGCAGCTCATTGGTTCTTCCTTTCCCCTCCCCCCAAAAAGGAGTGGAATTAAAATCAGTCTAGAACCCAGACACTAAGTTCCTTCTGCACATGAGCGTTTGAGTTGATAACTCTGATATAATCTCAGCCATTCAAGAGTTGGGGGGAGGCGGGGGGGAATATAAACTGATTTCCTGCTTGTTGCTAAATCCCTGTGTCCAAAAGAGACAGAAGGGTTTGCAACAAATCGTGGGGCCTGTTTTATTCTGGAAAGAGATTATAGCTATCAAGAAAGTTTCCTGGGAAGGTAAAGCAACATACAGAGTGGTAATGGCCCAAGGCTGACCTTGTACAGTTCTGAACACTAGACTGAGATCCCACTGAGGCAGCAGTAGATGAAAGAAGTCTAATTAACCCTTTAGGATTAAGGAAGTCAAAGCCTTTCAATTCTTACTGTCCAGAAGATTGAGAACTGAAAAGAACGTTAAATGAACCATAGTTCCACATGGTGATAATCCCATCTCCTCCATCTCCAGTAGGGAATATAAAATACACAGTATTAGGGAAGAGAGATGGACCTGTGACAAAACCAAATGAGAAATTTTTAAGAGTTTGCAGACTGGAAAGCTTAAAAACTTTTCTAAAGCAATGGCTGTGTGCCAATATATTACAGGAGAACCAGCATTCAATTTAAATGAGTTAAGTTCGGTAGCAGAAACAGTCACAGCATGAGTTCCTTATTGGCTGATTGGTTGTCATCAGGGAAACTTGAAGTGACATTCTTCTAATAAGAAAGAACAGAACCATCTCTGAGAATCTGCTCTGAATATCAGTTACCTTAATTCTTCTAGTACGGTGCTGCTTGTTGTTTTACACAAAAGGTCATGTGCTGTCTTAATGGTTGTGAGGATTAGGGACTGTTTTCTGTAACCTTCTTGAAACTGTATTAAGTTCTGAAATTGTTTAGGCAATCATATTCTGATTGCATTTTTAAACTCTACTTTCTATAGAAGCAGCATGCAGTGTTTTAAATAGTGCTAATTATTCTGCTAGTCCAGTCCACTTCAAAACATCCATAGTTTTGAAGTGAATGTAAAGAGGTTTGTATCTTTTTCTTCAGCTTGCAGATTTGGTTATTTTCTAGTCTTTGATTTTATTTTATTTTTCAATTTTTTTCTCTAAGACCATGTTCTTGTGGGAAGTTCAAATCAAATTAAAAAAAATTATTTTGTTCAGATTCAGAATTCATAGACATTAAGAGCAAAAGAGTTTGTAGTGATTGATGAAATACAATCTCCTGTGTATTTCAGATTCCTGTGGTTCCACACATGGCCCAGAACACGGTCATCCCCATCTTACCTTCTGTTTTCCTGAGATGAGGGAAGGGAAAAATAGAGAAGAGCCAGAAGGATGGAGATGGGGATACAGTAAGGAAGGGAATGGCAGGACAGGTTGCAACTGCTAAGGAAGACTGAGGAGAGGTTTTCAGATGTAATTCACCTAATATTGTGGCTGGTTCAGGCCTTTAGAGGACATCACGACCTTAGCTGAAAGGTGGACTTGAACTCTTTTTCTACAGAATTCAGTTCCACCAAGCGGTAGTGTGTTCTTGACTTCCAGTGGTGTCACAGACTGACACACCGTTCTATTGCTGCAGTTTTTTATGTTATTCTCTGGCTGTTTTTTTTAATACCATGATGTTTCTTTTATGCAGCTGTCATACCACATTCACATGAATGACAATCTGTTCCTGGAAACTTTAGCTTACTAACTGTTATCAGGGTCCCATATGGCTCCCTACAGGTAGATTTTTATCAGCATTCTGTAACAGGTCCACCAGACACCAGTCATTTGCCTAAAACACTATCTTTTAGGTTTCTCAATGTAGAAGCTGTTTCACTGGGCTTTGTTCAGATCTTTTGTGACTTTTAACATACTTTGAGCTCCAATTGGGCTGTTGTTTCTAATTATTTCTTGAATTGATGCTTCTGCTTCAAACTTAATTGCTTTAAACTTCTATGATGTCTCTGTAATTTGGGTGCAATAGTCTCCTTTTGGGGGACTCAGTGCAGTAGAGTTCACTTCTGGTCATTTTTAGTTTTATTGTTCTTAGGTCTTTGGCTTAGCACAGCCATTTGATAAAATCATCTGTACTTTTGCTAGGGTATTCAGCTCTTAGATAGCCAATTCAACTGCAGAACATTATCCTTCAAACAGATTCTGTGAAGGTTAAATGAGTCTGTACCTCTCCACTACTCGTCAATTCTAGGTAGTCTAGCTGAGCTGAGCTTTGGCATAAGAAATGATACCAAAGAGTGAAAAATCACGTGCTTCTCATGCCATATGTAATCTAAATTTTCTTCAGCTTTCTTCCAGGTCTTTTCAAATCCTGACATTCCCAGATTCATCATTTCTCAATGGCATTCTGCTAGCACAAGGAATGAGGCCTGCTGTAAATGACTGTGTGCTTGCTGAAAATCGTGGTGCTGTACAACCAAATTTTGGCTTAATTTTGCACTCTCCAGAATCTTTTCCTTTAGTTAAGGCCAGTTGTGCCATTGCCGACTGACACGTTTGAGATTTTCAGAACAATCCAGATGACAGTGACTTGCATAGCGAACGACCTTGAATGGGAGTCAAGCCATTCCAGGTTATGTATAGGAAGCCCTTGGACTTGGGTTGGCTTGGTATGACCTAGTATATTTCACTAAAACAAAACAAAACAAAACAAAAAAAAATAATAATCATCATCATCAGACCACAGATCTTTCTTCAATAATTCTTCCATGATTTGTTTCAGATGATATCATAACCTTTAGAATTATAAGCATTTTCCTGTACATAATCCTTCCTGTATATTTTTTACATTTTTTTCTGCTTCAAAAATTGAAAGAAAAACTACCTGGCTTCTGACAGGCAATTTATAGTTTAATCCCTTTCAAGTTTACTTTGGTTTTTTGTGTTCTGTCAGCATGCTGCAATTTTCACACAAGCTGCCAAAGATCTCCTGTTTCAAAAACATTTTTCTAAATGTAACTGTCCTTAGAGTTACTCCTGGCATGCTGAATTTTAGAGGGCCAGTCTTGAACTGCGTATCACTGGTTTCCAGCACCAGTTTCACTGTGACACTCAGAAGTTCTAAACTGCTGCTCTGAAGCTCTTAAAAACCTATTCTTTTATACTACTGTGCTGCTGTAGCATTTGAAAAAAACAAACAAACAAATTAAAAATGTGAAAATGTCTAGAAAACTACTCGTCTGGGATTTTCCAAAAGAGTATAATGGAAAATTAATGGAAAAGTAAAATTTGAAGGAGAAACCATATTTGCTCACAGTCATACCCATTTAGTTTCTGTAAAGCCTAAAAAGATTGTAGGAAGCAATCTGTTCCATCTTCTGTTTTGTCATGTTTTTGTCAAAGGAGTAATTGCTTCTAAAATTAAGCTTTAAAGCATGTATATAAACTTTTAGATACACTGTGGAGTACTCATGATTTCATGATATTTTCTATTTTGTATGATTTTTAATTAAACATTTTGCTTCTGTAATTTCTCACATAATTAAGCTGAATAAGCAACATCATTTTCATGTTGTTAAATTCTATTAATCCATTCAAGATTTATTCTACATACATATTCCACATACTTGTAAATACATTAAATAAGAAAGTAGCACTGCTTGTCTATCCTGTCTAACTTTAATGAAATTCTGATATCCTACCATGCCTCTTGAGTCTTCCAGTTAAAATTTGGAAGGCTCTGATTGTATTCTCTGAAAGTTGAGAGGAGGTTATGGGATTTGGTGACATAATTGTAGTGGAAAGCTGGTGTTTTAGGCAGATGCTAGAATAATTGAAGCACCAGATTTTGTTATCTTGTTTCGTAGTCATATGTAAGGGAAATATTCATCCATGTTAGGCAACTAGTTTGTGAAAAAGATTTTTTTCTGTACAATAAAGTGTAATAGGAGGGATAAGTAGATAAATAAAACACTTCTTCCGAAACCAAGACAAAGGTTGCTTTAGTTGAACATTGCCTTGAACAGTCATACAATATTCAGTCTCTAACTATGGAAGAGGAAAAATAACTGCATAATTAGAAGGAAACTTGTCATCTTTAACATTATCCTTTTTTAATTATGAAAAGTATACAGAGACTTTGATTCATTGGATGAAAGTGATTCAAAAAGCAGATGTCAGTTTTTTTCTTACAAATCTTAGGCTTTTGTTCCAACCAGCTTTGTCCATTTCCTCACTTAGGGCAGTGCCTAGAATCACTCCTCTTGCTCTTTGTTAGGTGTTTTGTTTTTCATGGCTTTTCTATTTTCTTCTGCAGCAGATAAATACAAGCTTCAAGTACGTATTGCGTTTTCAGTTAGTCCAAAACCCCCTAGGTTTGCTTCTGTTCAGGCTTTTTTTCTGTGTGATTCTGAACCTGAAGCGGTGGATTCTGTCTCTAGCTTTGGAGGAAGGACTGAACTCGCTGCAGCTAAAGAAGTTTGTGGTGCATATACAGCCATGGGTTGCAGGCTTTGTGAGCTGAAAACAAGCTTTACTTTGCCTGGAAAAGGGAAGGGGATTTTCTTCTCTGCAGTAATCTAATGTTGGTAGTGGGTAGGGCAGCAAAGTAGACTGGGAGACAGGAGAACACAAGAATGGCCATGCTGTCAGACCAGAGGTCAAATATTCTGCTTCTGACAGTGGTTATCATAGACGTTCAGGGAAGAGTTTCGAGATGTTTCTGGAAACATTCCCCCAGTATCCAGCAATTTGGGCTATCTGAGGTGGGGGGTGACTGTTTTTACATGTGTATCATTGGATTTCACTATCATACGGCTGTTTACTTTCCTTTCACCCCATGCAAGCTTTCAGCTTTCACAATATCCTGTGGCAAGCAGTTTAATTGCACGATGAGTGATAACCTACCACTTTGATTTGTTTTCAGATGAGCCATTTGCCACTTGCTAGGTTCATTTGATACTTTCCACCCCTAGTATTGGAAGAGATGTAATGGATGGCTATAAGCTCTTCAGAAGGGACAGGCGAGGAAGGAGAGGCGGTGGGGTAGCCCTGTATGTTAGGGAGTNAGATGTTTTTAGTAAGCAAGCTGAATGTGAGGCAAGGTTATCATGCTTTTAGAAAAACAAAAAAAATCCTTATGAGATGAAAAACATGTTCAAAAGCTTCTTCTCAAAAATGAATGAATTATGATTAAGTACTAATAAGCCTGTATCTTCCACTGCTGTCAGGATTCAGCAATGCATTGTTTTCTGATGTGATTTTAATTAATACAGGACTTTTTATTGTTTTTGTTATTCAAAATTTAATTTTATTACCTTAGTGTCATTCTTTACCTATAAAAATGTTATATGTATGATGTTTACTTTCAAGACTTGCTTAGATTACTAGTCTTGCTGTATACTTTATGACATTTCCTGTAGGATGAGAATGTAATTTCTTATGTCAACAAACAATGTCTATTAAATGATACAGTTATTGCATATGGTACTCCTACACTTGCTGTGGTAAATGAAAGAAATGCACATCAGACAATGAAGTGATGTTATGAATGTGTTATGTGTCGTCTTTTTGCTAAAAACAGAAGCTTAATATGTATAAAGCTGACACAGGAAATTGAGTAGAAATCTTGAAGGACAGACAAGTCTGCCTGTGAACAGAACACAGTTCTGTCTGGGAAGGCCCGTTCAAACATGAGGTGCAATCAAAGTGCTGTAGGGTCTCTAGTCAGGAGGAGCTTCCTTACCACTTTTAAGAACACTTGCAAGAAAGAATGTGAGAGCTCTTTTCTGTCCTACTCCTTGCTTTTCTTACGGGCAGTAGCTACTAAATGGGGAAACTGATGGGTTGACAGCTTATATTCTTTCTGCTTTTTTAGATTGTTTTTCTGATATGTTAGAATAACTTGGATATGATACTTGACCTTCTACTTATAAAATCTGGGTGTTTATGTGCTAAGGCCTCCATCTTTGTCATTGTCTCAGTTTCCACTAGTAATTAGCAGCTTATTCATAGCCATGTCTAAATTATCATCCATCTTCCATCCTTCGACTCTGAAAACTAAACAGAACATGGATGGAAAAATAGAAGTCCCAAATAGGACTTTGAAGATGGGGTAGAAGGTGAGGCAGAACAAGGTATGTGGTACAGACTGTTGTCAGTTTTTTATGACTGCTTGGAGTTAAAAGTCAATGTAAATTGTATTAAGGCTCCTTTTTGGAGGGAAGCATACATCTGAGAGAGCTAAAAACAGTTGAATTGACAAGGCTCTTTCCTTCCCTTTCTGTCATGGTTTAATCCCAGTCGGCAACTAAGCACCACACAGCCGCTCGCTCACTCCGCCCCTCAGCGGGATGGGGGGAAGAGAATTGGAAGGGTAAAAGTGAGAAAACTCGTGGGTTGAGATAAGAACAGTTTAATAATTCAAATACTTTGACTACTCTCCTGACGTAGTCTATGCCAAGGATACATGGAGCCTCCGGACCAGTCACAATAAGATGCTTTTGCCACTCATTCCCAGTTAGGCTTACCTCAGCCTGCAGTTCTTGGGATCCTCCCATCACTCCCGAAATACAGATGGATTCTGCCTCTTTGTAATCTGATAGTATTAAACTACACTGTGTGCCGGTGTCCACTAGAGCTTTATACTCCCGTGGGGCTGATGTGCCAGGCCATTGAATCCACGCAGTTCAGTAAACCCAGTTGTCCCTTTCCTCCGCCTGGCCAAAGACAGGGCCCCTTTATTCCTGATCGGACTCTTCATTACTTGATTTTTGTAACTGCAAAACAGAAGTCCCTTCATCATGGTCAAAAGTATGATCAGCCCTTCTACTCTGCCCAACAGACAATGAAGCGGTAATTTTCCTGGATGAATGCTTTTTGGCTGTTGGTTTTCCTTGCAGTTCCTGTACCCGAGCTTCTAGTTTCCAGGTAGGTTCACCATCCCACTTCCTCAGGTCCTCCCCTTGGTCACACAGGAGGAACCACGGGGTTGCACGTGTGCGCCACCAGTACCCTTTCCCTTGAACAGAAAAAGGCTGACTCTTAATAGCCAAGGCCTTGGAGTGCGTGAGGAAGACCTATCCTCAACTTGCTTGGACAATTTTTGGGTCAGTCTGTCCACAGCCAAGATACAGGCCCACATGGCGGAAGCAAAGATTATCTTTGTATTCTCAGAGTTGTCTGGCCAGTCCATCTATAGTTGGTGCCTCCGTGTCTGTCCAGCTCGTTATCGCCAGGGTGTGGGTGTATGATGTCAGTGCATTTTGTACAAACTTTTCACCACATGGACCACATGCACAGGATTTCATCTGGGTGTTTGGATGCCTGGGTGTCATCCAGGTTGTTATAGATCACCCCTAACATAGCTAAATCTCTCAGATACTGGATACCTCCCTCAATATTGGTCTATTTGCTTTGGGAATTTGCAAGTTCTTCCCAAGAAGAACATGTCCTTCACACTTGACAGGAGTCACCGCCAAAGACTGAGGACCCTGCCTTTTTTCCAATCCCTTTCTCAATGGCCTTATCCTTAGCAAGGGATCCCAGCTGCCGGGCTTCCTTGCCCTCTAAGTCCTGACTATTGGCCCCAGTATCCCAGCATCAGTCTAACCAGCTGAGAATTAGCTCATCTGGTTGATGGCTAAAATCTTTTTGCGTATCTCGCAGCTCACTTAGGGATAGGGATCGGGTGGTTTCTGTCTCATTTATGATTTCAGTCTCTTCCTCCTCCTTTTCTTGTGACTGCTCTGCTGCAGAACAGGCTGCCTCTTCTGATTCTTTCTCCTACTCCTTAGGAGAAGCTTCTTCATCCCTTACTAAACAACCTGACTTCTGCTTCAGTTGTTACTTTTTAGTTATAGGGACGACAGTGTCTGGTTTAGCCATGGTGTCTGTTGGTATGTTTTCCCTCTTTTCTCCCTGAGGGTGCTGCATAATATCAAGCAGTGTTTGGTAGGTGCTAACCAGGGCCCAGCACAGTGTGGTAAGTTGTGCCTCTTTGGAATAGCCACGGCATTTCCCCCCCCCGCCCCCAAACATTCTGTCACTTCATCAGGATCCTGTAGTTGTTCAGGAGTGAAGTTCCAGACCATTGGAAGTGAGAAGTTCTCTAGATACCTGCCCATATTCTCCCACATGCCATGCCACCCATGACCATACTCTAACAGAGCCTGTGTCATATTCCTAAATTGCTTGTTAACCTTAGACAAAACTGAAGCAATATTCCTAAGAGATACCAATAGAAGTATTTTAACTACCCAAGGATGTTCAAGGTACTGAGAAGTTATTGTAACAAGAGAGAAGACATCACAGAAGAAGGTAGCGAATGTGCCATTCTGTATTTCCTCCACAAAAAACCTCTCAGAGGAAAAAGTATAATTGTTAAATGTCTCCTTGAGATGGTACCTGAAGTACAGGAATGGATTCAGTACAGAGCCCAAATGCCAGAGTAAGCTCAAGGTCAGTGTTTTAATAACAAATCTCTCAGGCAAAACATCACTAATCACTACAGAGCACAGCAACTGAAAAAGCCAACACCACTCTGTAACGTGCAGCAAAAAAAAAAGCATGGTGAAGATCAGATAAACTTATATCGAGAACAGATGAATCAATATCATGACCTGCAACTGTTAACAGATACAAATCTCTTCTAATACACTCTGGTCAATCTGTTATTATCCCAAACCCTTCGAACCCCAAGTTGAGCGCCAAAAAGGACTGTTGTGGTTTAACCCCAGCCAGCAACTAAGCACCACACAGCCGCTCGCTCACTCCCCCCACAGTGGGATGGGGGAGGGAATCAGAAGAGTAAAAGTGAGAAAACTCATGGTTTGAGATAAGAACAGTTTAATAGTTGAAATAAAATCATTTAAAAAATTGTCATGAAAAGGAAAATAACAAAGAGAGAGAAATAAGACCCAAGAAAGAAAAGTGATGCAAATGAAAACAATTGCTCACCACCAACCAACCGATGCCCATCCAGTCACCAAACAGCAGCCCCCCTGCCAACCTTCCCCCTAGTTTTATTGCTGAGCATGAAGTAAATATGGTATGGAATATACCTTTGGTCAGTTGGGGTCAACTGTCCCAGCTGTGTCCCCTCCCAACTTCTTGTGCTCCCCCAGCCTACTTGCTGGTGGGGTGGTGTGAGAAGCAGAAAAGGCCTTGACTCTCTGTAAGCGCTGCTCAGCAATAACGAAAACATCCCTGTGTTAGCAACACTGCTTCCAGCACAAAATCATACTAGCTTCTATAAAGAAAATGAACTCTACCCCAGCCAAAACCAGCACACTTTCCCACAGTTCTATTTTCCTATGAGTTTACAGGAATGGAGACAATTCCTCCTCCTCAACCAGGAAAAAAATCACAACAAAAATCTTTCTCTAATACTGAAGTGTTCATAACTGAGAAATTTCATTAAATTGTTCTTGTTGGTTTCTTCCTCCTTTTTCCCTGATAGTGACTTTGCATGTGACTGTCTGGTCTAGAACTTTACTCCTTTTTTAAAAATTAGAAATATGCTTAAGTAGCCCATTTGATTTGGAAGGTTCCATGCTATGATAGATACTTTCACAATTCTTTTCTGGAAAAAAAAACAAAACAACAAAACCCGCAACATATTTCATGTTTCAGCTTGTGAAGAAATGAATTTTTTTATTCTAGAATAGATTTCAAAAATAACGTGACAGAAGTGACAGTTGAAGTTTATGTCTTATAGATTGCAGTAAAATAGGTTTATAAATTTCTATTATCCCAAGAAGGTTCATACATTCATTTTTTGGTTATTCTCTCTAAATGAGATTTCTTAGTGGCTCATATTTTAGCTATCTTTAACAGGATAATGGGGATTAGAATTTACTTTTTAAAGCTTTCTGTGTCTTTGTTATGTTATTTGCAAGGCAATTGTTACAATTTTTACTCCAAAATGGAAGCTTAAATGCTCTACTGCTGGTATATTTAGTTTCTTGCAATATGTTGTGGAAATCATATTACTAGATAAGAATAATATTGCTTAAGATGACTTGGGAATTTCTTGTAATTCAGTGTGTCATATTAAGGTCTAATAACAGATGACCCTGCTAAATATTATGTGGAAGAGGCACAATGCATAGATGTCTCAGGGATAAGGGTCTTCCCCTTGGGTGATAGAATTTAAAGTGTTTGTTCTCCTTGCTATCAAAAGTATTATTTTCCATAGTATACCAAATTATCGTGTCTGGACAGCCATCATTTTCGCAAGATTCTTACTGTTGCTTCTGAAACCTCTCTGATGTGAGGCTTGCTAGGACATCTAAAGTGTTGTTGACAAAATGTTGCTGAGGACTATAGTCACTGCAGACGCTGTAGCTGCAGATTCATTTGTTCCAAGAGTTCAGCTGATGATCCCTTCCCTGGAATTTAACTTTCACAAATGTTAGTAATTCCTTAACCCTTTCTGTAGGGCACATTTGGTCTTGATCTGTAAGCAGAATTGTTGAATCTTAGGGAGCTACTTGGGAAGAAAGTGATAGTCAGCATGAATAAATACGACACAACTAGAATTTCAGATCCCATTGAATAAAAGATTAAAATACTTCGAAAATTTGAGGGGGAGGTGGTATAAAGTTAAATAAGGAATTGTAGGTGGTGTGAATTTTGCTTTAGATACTGAAAGAGGGTGTAAATCAGTTTGAAGTTTCTTGGCTGGTGAATATTGACGTAGTTAATGGGCATTATGATTACTGGGAGGGATGTTAGGGAAATATGCATTTCAAAATCACAAAACAAAAAGCAAATAAAGAGAAATGCTTATCAGCTATAAACTGAATCCTGAGTCATGGCAATTTGTAAGGTAATTACCTTTTAACCAAATACAACAGTATTAAAATCAGAACAAAAAGATTTCTAGTATAGTCTTTCATGCATGCCTGCCTTAAACATTTTAGAGATGTTTATCAGCATGTTATTTAAACGTTAAACAGCAATTAGAGATAACCTCTTTTATCCTACTGTGTGCTTTCTTATACAATGGATTTTGTTGGTTTTCTAAATTTTAATGATCCACATAGAGGTTATTTACGTGCTTGTGGAACATGCAGGTAAAAGACTTCCATGTTGTTTTGAAGTAAAATGCCTATTATCCACACACACATGCCGCACTCTAAAAAATGTTTGTCTTATGTTTAGGACTTGAACACAACAATGAGTAGCCTGGATAGGGATTTCTCCAAGGAAAAACGAAGGGTCAAAACCAGAATTCCTTGTGAAAATGAATCTTCTTTGTTCATAAAATGAGAATGTATTGCCACTTAAGGAAACAATTCAGTCATTCTTGAAATATATTTCTGTTAACCTCTAACTCAGACTGGATGGGTAAAGTAAACCAGTGTTGATTTTACTGAAAACTTATGTTTGTCAGAATTACCTTAACAAACACAAAATTTATTAAATGCTGATCACTTATTGATAGCATTTCCAGCCAGTCACTTCTTTCTTATTTTTCATTACGAAGATTTAGAAACTTCTTTCCTAAAAAGTGATGTCATCAATATCTCTCCATTTTGGGACTTGTTTTTATAATTATATGGTTGTTAGGACAACTGTAGTGTTAAAATTGTACTTCTAATATCCAAATTAGCAGAACTAAAAGAATAGAACTTCAATTTGTGTTTCTACATAGTGATTTTTATTGGCACAATCATACTTTATCATTGTAAAGAGTTTCACAACATGGTACATCTGAGGGTCTAGTTTAGAATGGGATGAATTACATCCTGAAAGACTCAGTTGCCAAAACTCAGACATCTAATACAACACTGAATGCCCTAAGGTGCTACTCCTGGCTTACAGCTGCTGACTCTTATGTAAAGCTCTACTCATGCACATGCCTTAGATACCCTTGGACATCCAAAATGGCAATAGATATCTACAGTCATAGAATCATATAATCATTAAGGTTAGAAAAGACCTCTAAGATCGAGTGCAACTGTCAACCCAACACCACCATGCCCACTAAACCACGTCGCTAAGCACAACATCTATAGGTCTTCTAAATACTTCCAGGGATGGGGACACCACCACTTACCTGGGCAGCCTGTTCCAAGGCCTGACCACTCTTTCAGGAAAGAAATTTTTCCTAATGTCCAATCTAAACCGCCCTTGGCACAACTTGAGGCCATTTCCTCTCATCCTATCACTAGTTACTTGGGAGAAGAGACCATCCCCCACCTCACTACAACCTCCTTTCAGGTAGTTGTAGAGAAGCGATAACGTCTCCGCTGAGCCTCCTCTAGGCTAAACAANGCCAGTTTTTTACCCAGCGAAGAGTGTACCTGTCTAAGCCGTGAGCCACCAGCTTCTCTAGGAGAATGCTGTGGGAGACAGTGTCAAAGGCTTTACTAAAGTCCAGGTACACCACATCCACAGCCTTTCCCTCATCCACGAGGCGGGTCACCTGGTCATAGAAGGTGATCAGGTTGGTCAAGCAGGACCTGCCTTCCATGAACCCATTCTGGCTGGGCCTGATCCCCTGGTTGTCCTGCACATGCCTTGCGAGCGCCCTCAGGAGGAACCACTCCATAATCTTCCCCGGTACTGAGATCAGTCAACCAACTGAGTCCCATGCCCTTCTTGCCTCTGTTGACTAAAACAGGAACCAAGGATAACTATCTCAGCTTGTTGATGCCCGTGTCTGGTCAGATGACTCCTACACTGGAAGTCTTAAGAGCAGACTTTATAGGCCTTTAGAATAATTTATTCCCTAGAAATTCAGGAAATCATTAATACCAATTATTTTCTCAACTTAGAAAGCTGTAATTTAGTCAAATAATCAAAATAAATACATTTATCTTACCAGTATTAGTTAATAGTCAAAACAATCAGTGTATAGGCATGGGTGTCCTAGAGTCAGATGCTTGATATTTGAAGAAACAGACTGTCTTGTTACGTCTTTATTAGAAGTAGGTTTTCCCTAATTATATGATTTGATTTAATTGGACTTTAAAAATATGCAAATACTTAATATTGTTCTTTTATATTTTTTGCTGTCTGTTTTGATAAGAATGTTAATATCGAATTCTTGGCAGCAGCTTTTGAACTGCAGATTTTTCTTACCAGGTTCCAGAGAGAGAGAACTGGAGCATGCAAGGCTAGGGATAATATTTTCCAGCAATTAACCTAATTTTCAAGCTGTCTAGAAAATTCAGCAAAATGACTTTGCTACATTAAGGATTTGCAATAGGATGGCTATGGTGTCTTAGTGTTGTCCCTGAGGTGGGAGTTACCTGAAAGACATTACCCTAGGGAGCTTCAAACACAGATTCTAGGTTTAAGAACTACTAGCTCAGAAAGACAAAATGAGCAATCCCTGAGGCACCATCTACTGCAGAGGTAGATAGTAGCAGCCTTACCTGAGGAAGGTAAAGTGCTGTCTTTTTGTTAGATTCTAGTGGAATCAAAAATTACTTACATTTTTTTGTAAAAACAACTACTATGTAATAAATTTCACACTTTAGAAAGTCTAGCTGTATTTGGTTTAGGGTGGGTAAAATTATTTGATACTGATTCATAGACCCATGTCAAAGCCTAGACCCATCTGGGGTTGTTTAGGCTTCCTAGAGCTATCAGTCCATTTTCTAAAATATGTAATTAATTTTCTAGCAGCTATGATTTTACATTTCAGTTCTGATCATCTAGCCACTGTAATTGCAGCCTTTTTCAGAACAGGGTCATCTCATATTATTGGTAGATTCTGCTGTTAAGGAGGACACAGAATTTAATTTCAGAGAGACAACTCCCCAAGGTTTAAGTTTTTATCTTACCAGTTATTCCCTATGTACGGCAGAGATTCTGATTTCAGTTTGAAATTGCAGTTTCCAAATACAGGACAGGTAAATTTATATTGAATAAAGCTGTAAGGCTTTTAATGAATTCGTAGTTTGGTCAGTGAGCTTATTTGACAAACTGACTCTTCTACTTTGTAACTGACTCAGATATGTAGTACTGGCTTGTGTATTTTCTATTGAGATTGAGAATTTGGATGTTTCATTTGCTTTCTAGAGGTGTCACTTGAGTAGATGAATGTCTCTATTTGAGAGTAAAAAAATTGTAATATTTAACTTGTTATTTTATACCAATTTTAATTATATGCCTAAAACAAACAAAGCTTCTGTTGTTGTTGTTGTTGTTTATCTGTAGATTGTTCTTGTATGTCACAGCCTATGGATAATTAAGTAGACAAAACCCTCTTTGACTCATGAACAGGAGGTTATGTTGACTTTTCATTTGGTAGTATGACGGAGAGTTAGTTGTTTGGCTGTTATCACAAAAAGGAAAATGTTTCTTAGAAGTAATCATACTGAGTGTATAGCCGTTCTGATTATATAAATACTACTGCAAATTTTAACATTTTTCCTTAAACTGTCATCTGAGATGGTGGGCTGCAGAAGCATTTTCACACTTTGTTATGTATTGATTTTTCTTTATTCCCAGATCCAAGCCATGTATGACATTACGCAGTATGAGAATATTTTTCTTTTGTGCATGATTCTGGAACAACTTCTTCAGAATAAAACAGAAGAAAGTAATGATTCAAGCTCAGACTATGATGAAGAAGAAAAAATCAAATTTCTGAAGAACTTTGATCAAATTATTCTTCACCTATCAGATGAATTCCCTTTGTTTTCTTTATATTTATGGAGAGTGAATGTTCTTTTGAACTCAGCTCAAATACAAATTGATTAAAATAAGCAGCCTACTTTTTAACAGTTCATTTGTTGTGGGATTGCATTGGAAAATTTTTGAGCCAGACAGGAAAATTGTCATTATTGGAAAACACTTACTTTAAACTACTATGCTATACAGCAGTTTCAGAGATAATGCAATTTATTTCCAATTTTCAAGATAGAAAAATGTAATAATCCAGGTGCCGTTTTGAATAAATGCTGTTTCTCATAATGGAAATCAGTATGTTGGTGTTTGCATACACAGTGAAAATGGCAACAAAGAAAGCTGTTTCAGGTGATGTTTGAAATAAGTGCTGTGAATTTTAAAGTCAAGACTTAACGTGTGTGTAGAGCTTCCAAGTTAGGAAACTAATGCCTGTCTTTTAAGAGTTGTGTAGCTAGCTTCTGTGAGCTTTAGAGACAATAGCTGGTTGGCAGAAATAAAAATGTTTATTTTTAAACTTGATAATTTAGCACTACAAATTCTTATAGAACAGACTTAGTTTCTTAAGTTTCAAAAAAGTCATTACCTGAGCAGAATAAAATCTGGTGCTCAGTTTTACAACTTTCTTACATTCATTGTATACTGCTTGGCTTTATTTGTGTATGAACAAGTCTAGGCACAGTAGACCTAATTTACTCTGAGTTGACTAATGATTTTAAAGATTTAATCTGAATAAATTTAACTCCTTTAATGATTACTTTAAACCTTTCTGTTCAAAATTGATGAATATCAATAAAATCCCCTTCTGTATTACCTGATTTTTAAATTTTTATTTCTGTGTGACGGTATTATATTCATAGTAATAATTAAAATAACATATTTTAACAGAAATGATCTTAAACATAAAAAGTCTTTAAAATATGAGTTCAATAATACCTTAACTGATCCAGAGTCTTTGATAAATTTAGAGGGTAACTATTATGATGAATGGCATTTTCTTCTAATAGATAAACAACATTTTAGTTTTGTTGTGTCTCCTAGTAGTGCATATTCACCATAAATATAAAACTTTTTTAGCATTAGTCTTTATCTTTCCCCTTGCACTTGTTTCATCAGATCCATTTTTATGTCAGAAATATTCTCTGAAACACCACTTTTTTTATACTGTAAATAATTTATCATATTAATTTGAATGTATTTATTTCAAATAATAAACCTTTGTTTTCGATATATGTGAAATATATTCATATTTACAAAACAAGTTACTTTGATGTTGAACTGCCTCCCCAAATTGATTCTTATACTTGTTTAGACACTGGCCACTGTTTTGTTTCTTGTATTTGGTATGTCATATAGTAACATTTGTTTAATGTTTTCTTTTAGCAAACTTTCTTTCAACAGAAATGTTAGATTTGCAAAACAAGTGTTCCTGAATATTCACATTAGAAAATCAGATAAGTTTACCCAAATTAAAGAAAATAAATAAGTATGTAAATTTGGTAGCCACTCAGGATCTACTGTGCCCTTTTTGTTACTGTTTTACTTTTTTGTTTGTTTGTTTGTTTGATTCATTAAGGTAGAGGATCAGTTCTTCTACCTTCCTCCACAGCGCTGAAAGCATGATTACAAAAAGAGCAAGGAAATGAATAAAGAAAAGGAACTGGTATCTAATTGATATAATAATTTAAATTTTCATTTTTTAAAAAAGCTTCATTTAAAAGTATTTTGTAAAGAACAGACACAAAACACAGGAGGATACTGGAATCTGTATAATAGCAAAGGTATATTGTTTCAAGACTCCTGTTCTAAAGAACAGTTTCAACACTAGATTGCACACCACTGCATATTTGCTGATCTATTGGCAAAAAATATTTTTGTTATTAGTAAAGCAACTGGGGCACAAAGGGACACATATTTTCTTCTTTGCACCTTGTAGCATTTTCTCACCAGCAAGCTCTCTAGGCCACTGGAAGAACAATGGATATTTTGGGAAACACATGCATCCTTGATAAGTTTTGAAGTAACTGCTGACTTGAGACATGATTTTTTAAATCTTTTTCACAGCATAGAGAGACGGGGTTTGTGTCCAGAGATGGAATAACTACATGACACTTAAGTTCTGACAAAGATTTGAAACAGTTTGTTATGCAGCTTTGAAAGTGCTGGGGCAGAGTGAGGGTTCCCCTTGTAATGCCCTTGTAGTGATGTAGACACACACTAGATTTAGACACATATTAACTGGTCATCCTGGGCTCTCCTTATCTGTTTCAGTGCAAAATTAAATAGTGCAGTTGAACCACGTTAGTGAGCATATCTCAGCTTTGGTGGGAGCAATAAACTCTGCAACCAGAATAGTTAAAAGACATATTGTTGTCTCATGTTTCTAGAAAAGATTTTTCACCAAGATAGGACTTGCCTCAAGATGAAGGTAGACATGTGCACTTAGATGTCTCCATGTGGTTGGGATGTCTAAGCTATGAAACACTTACAAAGTACCTTAATGTTTTGGACTGGGTTTCCAGGTGCTACCCAAAAGGACTGCAGATCTTCTGTGTCACATTTTCTCTCTCCATGTAGAGGCCTCTGATACCCTGGAGCATCTTTAATGGCAGTGTCACTAAATGTGTCTGCCTAGGCAACTGAATCGAGCAGTGATGATAGCATGAGCTTAGATATGTAGCTCACTGACATGAACATGCATTTAGGTGTCTTAATGTGAGAACTAAATCCCACCCATGTGCTATCTTATCTGTTTTTAGGAGTGGGAAATCCTAGGTTTAAGTGCATGCTCTTCAGACAATTTCTGCTCTTGTCCAGTGACTGTAACTTGAGTGAACATCGCTGTCTTTAGTTTTGAAATAAAACAAGATGACTGAGCCAGTCCCTGGAGTTAGCTGTTACAGGTGAGGATTTGCAACCGGGTGGGAAGAAACCTTCCTGCAGCTTGGACTTTAACCGAGTCTTAAAGTACTTACTAAATAGGTATGTCAACATCCAACTTTTACATACCTGGCCTCCAGAGGGGAATCTCAAATCCAGAGAAAGTACCTGTGGTCTTTGCTGAGTGGAGACTATTAGATGTCTCAAAAGGATAATCTCAGAATCCCATGTGCTGAACATAACATGTCATAGACCTAAAGAATAGGAAACACTAAAAAAAGAAGTTTGTCTGACCTGTCATCCCTCCCTGGAGTGTTTCACCTGAGTTAGCCTTACGGTTTTAGAATTAACAGTTCCAGGATATTTCTTTTGTCTTGCTGATTTCCTTTTTGTAAATATATGTACTTTAGAATTTGGCAAAATGCTAATGTTCTGCAAATGCAAATTGTTCAGGCTTTTATATATATATGTGTATATATATATACACACACATATGGTTGAATTATATATTTGTATGGTTGAATTAGCAGTGCTTATTAATTAGTAACCTAATAACAATTTATGATTTTGTAATTTGTTACTTTGCCACATTCTTAGCTTCTTAGGTGACTATATTTTGTACCTGTTTCCATCTGTTTTAAAAAGAATTTTATGGTAGAGTGTCTCTTTTTGTGAGAGTGAAAAAATTATGAGACAAGGAAAATAAATTTTTATTCTAGTGCTGCTCCATTGACTGTTCTGTTCACTAAAGAATTTTACATGCCTACTAATGACAGCAGTGGGTGGCATTTTGAAGTGAACTGTCTCAGGATATTTTTGTAAACTTAATTTGAAATCTTTTTATAATCTGTTTGTGATTTACTGATTTTTTTTGAGGTAGTTATTGCTTTTATATGGTAATATGGAAATATATGGTAATAGTGGAAATGAAATTGTACCTTATTTTAATCCTGTAATAATCTTCAATTTTTTCTTTCAGTTATCTGTGCATTACTAGCTGATACAGAGTAACACTTACAGTTTACTGTGGTGCAACATTCAGCTGATGTTCACATGATCTTAGGAGAATTCGGGTTGGAGGGGACCTCAAGAGGTCTCCAGTCCAACCTCCTGTTCAAAGCAAGGTTAGCTGTGGTGTCAAACCAGGTTGTCTGTTGCTGGTTCAGTATTCAGTCAGGTATTGAAAGCCTTCAGGGACAGAGACTGCACAACTTCTCTGGATAACCTACTCTTCTGCTTGACTGTCTTCATGGTGAAAAAATTTTTCCTTATATACAGTCTGAACCTCTGTTGTTTCATTTTATGCTCAGTGTCTTTAGTCTTCCCACCACCCAGAGCGTGGCTCTGTCCCCTTGATACCTTCCCCATAAGCACCAGAGGCTGCTGTTAGATCCCCCTGAAACCATCTGTTTCCCAGGCTGAACAAGCCCAGCTCCCTTAACCCACCTCACAGCACAGGTGCTCCAACCCCAGCCATTGTGGGGGCCCTCCATTGAACACACTTCAGTTTATCAACATCTTTTTACTGGGGGCCCAAAATGGGCAGCAGTAGCCTAGATGCAGAATAACAAGGGCTGAGTAGAGAGCAGAATCCCTTCCCTAGATCTGTGCTCCTGCTGACACAGCCCAGGATGCTGTTGGCCCTCGTTGCTGCCAGGGCCACTGCAGGCTCATGTTCAGCTCGCTGCCCATAAGGGCCCCCAAGGGCTTTGCCCGCAATGCTGCTCCCCAGACAGGCACGCCCAGCCTGTATGACTGCAAGGGGCTCTTCCTTCCCAGGCTGGACACTTTGCACTTGTCCTTCCTGAATTTCATAGTCTCTGTCAGCCCATTCTTCCAGCCTGGATCGGTCCCTCTAATGACAGCCCTGCCCTCGAGCATATCTACCAGGACCCCCAATTTGGTGTCATCTGAAAATTTGATAACGGGTGCACTCCATGACATCCTCCAGGTCACTGATAAAGATGTTAAACGGGACACATCACAGGATAGCTCCCTGTGATATTCCACTTGTGACAGGCATTCAGGTAAAGTACAACCCATTAACCACTACAGTGCGAGCTTGACCAGCAAATAATTTTTTTACTCACACAGTTTTTCACCTATCCAGACACATCCTATCCTTGCCTTGCAAGGATATTGGCCAATCTGTCAGCACCCATGGATGTAGAACAGCTGATTCCAGACATATATGGGCTGATATCTTGCAAAGAAAAATGCTAACTTGATCTTCAGCTACTCCTAATAGTTACTCTCCTTGAACTAAGCAGAAAGGCTTGGGAGACCTTGTAGAAGACTGAGGCAAAAAAGCATCAAGTTCTTCAGCCTTATCTGTGTCTGCCATCGCTAAAAGTTTCATCCTTTATAAATCCTTAATTTGATTGAAAGCCATCTGTGAAATACCATGATGTAAATCACTTTGAAAGTCACCAGTAATGTAATTAATTTTATCTTTGCATTTCCAAATGATCTAGCTTTGAAATTTCAGAATTAACATCAGATTTGTATAAAATTATTTAATCTGAAATTCAGTTCAGTTTAGCCTATTTTAAAAAGCCATGGGTTTGGGGGTGATTAATATATGTTCATATTTTATTGATCTAGACAAGGGAATTTGTTGGTATGAGAACAGAGGACTCAGAATGACTGTTTCATCAAACCAAAAAAAACTTACAGCTTCTGCTTTTTTATTAGTTCCACAATCCATGAGCATGCCTAGCCTGCAGGGACAACTAAGTGGACCAAAACAAAGTTTACTTCTCAGAGGTGGAAAGCCCTACTTATAACTTGTTTTACACCACAGAAGTGCAGGGCATTCTCCAAAACTCCTGACTGCAAGGGAACGCTGCAGTGCTCCTTGTCTGCAAGGTAAAATAGCAGTGACTTCTGAGTAAGGGTATTAAAAGCACAGTATTTACATGCAGAACCTCTGGTAGCTCTTGCACAGTAGTAATTCCTTTAGCTGTCTTCAGCATTCTGCAACAAGGGGAGAAGCAGCTCAGCCTAAAATATAGACTGGGGAGAAGAGTGAGGAGGGAGGTACAGATGAGCAGGAACCTTTGACGCTGCTGGGGCTGCTAGGTGAGATGAGTATGGAATGTTGGATGGCTGGGCAACAAAATGAGACACAATGTGCAGCGAAATCAGTACTGTAAAAAAACCATCATTTAACTTTTTCACAGAGGAGAGGGGAAAGACAAGGGCAAAATTAGATTGGTTTTGAGGTAAGGCATTGTCACCTCACTCCTTCACAGACACAAATCTGACCTCAATTTCAGCTTCTTCAATTCTTACCCCTTAAAAAACTCTTCTGTACCTTAGTGTCCCTGTACATATTTCGGTGATCAGCTTGAGAGAGAAGTAGTTAAGAACTACAGTCAGGTAATAATCAAAGGACTACATTAACATTAGCATCTTACTCTGCTGCAGTTTAATAGTGAAAAAAGGGCAAGTTTTTGGTTTTAATTATTCATAATGCTAAGCACAAAACCAGGAAAAGCAAAGGATGAAGTTTTAGAGGTTTTCCTTCAGTGTTTGTTTTCAGTCTCTGAGCAGCTGTCCATATATGTTTGTTTCCCTTTAGAGCTCAGAGAAGTTTTGCCCAGCTACATACTTGCATCTTTCCTGGTTTGTGCTTTTTCTTCTGTTGCATGCCAGAAAGGGTCTTTTTCTGTTCTGCAGTTCTTAATTGCCTTGATATGAGTTTCTGCAACTTCATCCAGATGGTGTGCCTCACTTAGACCTTCTTTAAATCACCTCCCCTTATATAAATTCACTCTCCTTAATTGTGTTTCCTTTTAGTTTTCCCTTTTTTCTTATAAGTAAATTTACTTAGTCTGCACCTGCTTCTTTAATTGAACAAACAAAGTTAGTTTTCATCCTTGCTTTAATTAAGCCATTCCTTCAACGTGGTTTCTTCTAAACTTGTTGATTTTAAATTCATCCCAAATTCTTTGGGGTTATGCCCACCATTAAAATAGTGATACTAAAGAGAGGCTCATCCTGGAGAAGAGCACTGTTTGCATATGACCTGCTTACCAGACCAGTTCATGTTTGAGACAACTCTTTCAAATTGCACTTGAGGAAACAGTCTCTGCCAGCCAGGAAAATCCTCCAGTGAACAGAAATAGTCCCAAGACAAGATCTTTGTTTGGGGTTGTTCAAAAGGCCAGTCGTCTTTCTTTTCTTATTCCTGTAGTTGCCAGAGATTCACGTGACTTGATGAAGGCCAATCCCGGCACCTTACAGAATACAACTCCTCAGCATGTGAGGCTTAAAAAGCGGCCCGCATGTATTTATCAGCATTTTCTCCACCACAACAGCTTAAGAAACTGGACAGTGGAGATTTTAGCACTGACGTTGGTTACTCCTCCAAGAAGTTTCGATGATTTCTTGCTGCCTCCTGTCAGCTGCTGTTTCTGGTGTTTCTTCTGTCAAAACGTAGCTTTTTGCAGTTATCATTATTGAATTTAGTTATGTTTTTTGAAGACCTTCTTTCCAGCCTATGAAGATTGAAATTCAACTCTGTCCTCCAGAGTACCTGTCCTCCCCTTACCCCAGCATGATGACACCTATAAATCTCATAAGTATACTCTCTGATACGTTCAACCAAGTTTGTACAGCCAGAGGAATATTATGAAGTAAAAACTCTGGAGAAAACAACAGAAACTGAAGCTCCTGTAAATGACTATTATGTACTGAAAGAAGATAAAACATTGAAAGCAAAGGTATTATTACAAGGCAAATACAAAGCCTAATCTGTTTTCATTTAACATAAATGAGCTCTGTTGATTTAGTGAAGCATTTATTTCATATTTCTGCTGAATGCAAGTAAAAATTGTCAGCCTAATTCTCTATTACCTGTTTGACATACAGAATTAACGTATTATGTTTCTGACATATAGAAGGGTTTACATCCACAGAAGGCTTTGAACACACTTGTGTATTACTGCTTTTTTTACCTGAGGAAGATACTGGGGCATCCATGACCTTCACAGCGCTTCACTTCTCTGGAAAGTTGTTACTTTTGGCTGTTGGGTATTCTGGGCTTTGTCTTTCTTAGCAGAGATGAGGAAATATGTCTTGAGCCAGAAAAAGGAAGACTAAGAGATTAATCTTTTAGCTTACTATCTTTCTTAGTGACTGACTACTTTGAACCCCTTTTTTTGCGGGGGGAGGGTGGGAGGGAGGAGGAGAAGGAAAAGGATTAACTCTTTCCACGGGGGGACTCTCAGTACCTGTTTTCAGGCTCTGAGTTTTACAGGATATCAGGATGCCTCACTGGTACCTGAATGAGGTTACTCATCTGGTAACGAGTCCTATCAAGGTCAAGGTTCTTCAGGCCTCATAGATAACAGAGAGTCTTTCAGCTAAACTTTCAATTTATTTTAGTTGCCATTCATAAAAACAGTTCCAATTCCACATTAACCTTACTCTGAGGCAGTCTTGTCCTCACAATACAAGGAAGAAAAAGACAGATGAGAAAAACAAAGAAACAAAAAGACAAACCGTGATAAGACCTCCCAGAAAGTGTGAAGTGACATTTTCTAAAAGCTTTCAGCAGCGTGTCATCCTTTGAAGGGTCCAAGCAGCATGACCAAAATCAACTAATCAGGCTGGAGCTAGCACAGGCAGTGGGGACAAATGTTGCCACGACTTAGTGCAGTGTCCTCAGCACTGTGCACCTCTGGGATCTGCAGCACTAACTGGTTTGGATTGCCAGGGCAAGCACCCAGACACTTAGCAGGACAGTTCACTACAGGCCTTAGAAAAACTAAGCATAGTCTGCTTCCTAAATACAGAGCCAGTTGCAGTTTTTCATATGTTTTTGTAAAAAAAATTAAAGGAACCCCTCATAATTGGGCAATGAAGATGATTGCTAAAATCCCATTCAGTGTTATTTTTTCCTGTTAATTGTCATTTACTTTTTAAGGCAAACAAACAAACCTTTTATTTCAAAGGAGACCTTGTTTTTCTCTTTTTGTGTTTGTATAAAAGGCTCTTTCGAGCAGAGAGAATTTACAAGAAATTATGCAACACTTTAAATGTTAGTCTGCCACCGTTAGAATATAATGGAATAGATTTTGCAGGTTTTTGGTGCAGCAATTTGTTTGACTATTCAGAAAACAGATTGTACTATTTGATCCTTTAAAGGTCTATTTATATATTAAAAGCTAATAGAAGCATAAAGGAAACCTGTTCCACATGGATACCACTTGACTCCAAATTCCTTGTTGCACTACGGTATTGTTGCAAGCATTTCTGTGTAGTATTAATGTATGCTCTTGAGCAGCATACTCTATTCTGCTATTTCCCTCCTAATGATTATATAAACCAAAATTGACATCCAAAACTGTAAGAAGTAAGTTGACTATGAATTTTAGGATTCTGTTTGGCATTTCTAGTTTTTTGTTCCCAATGGGAAAGAAAATCTGCTTAAAACAATTTATGCTGTAGTATGAAAATCACTTAAGGCAATAATTGAAACAAATATGTTAAATGCCAGTCATGTATATCACTGGAATTATTTTTGACACTTTCTGGTTTTTCACTTACTAGTTTCTAGTAAAGTTGAAAAGGGTACTAGAGGCAGGTTACACTCAAGTCATTTCACTGCTAAGTTAATGATCCTGTTCCACACAAAGTGTTCTTATGGTTATTTTGAAATAAACTAAGGGTTTTCATTTTTAACAGGGGAAAATGTTGACAGCTAAAAGGCTTTATTGCATTCTGTGGCTAGCCTGCACACAGGTATGACATCTACCCTTACTGTTAACACCTTCCCTCGTCTTCAGCTTTGGTTAGGCAGACCATACAGTGAGAGTTTATATGCACCTGTTTGGCAATTAACGAGAAGGGTGAAGTACTGAAATTGTGTGATTGCCTTTAAAATGAAACATTCCCAAGGTTTTGTTACCTATTTTATTTTTGCAAGATGTTTCACTTTATTTTGATTACTGCAAGCACACAAACATAACTAAGGGTTAGATTTTACATTCCTTACTCAAGGTAATTTAGGGTTGTGCCCCAAAGAGCAGAAAAGACAAAAACCTTATATATGACACTGATGAAGAAGCTTGTGTAGTTCTCCTTTTTTTGTTCTATATTTCTTCTGGATGGGTTATTTTCAAAAACATTTTGAAGAAAAATGCTTATCATAACCAAACCATCAAATCCACTTTTAGGCTTAGTGACAGAATTCATGTCAGTAGCACTTTAAAGGAAGATTAGAGATTATAAGTAAGTGAACAAATATCTTACTAATTTCTAGACTGATGAACAGCAGATCATGTTACATGTTGTCTTGGTAATGTGCTACCAAGTGTTGATAAACAGGAATACAGCCATTTAATATTCAATGTCACTGGTCAGATCTTACATTCTTTCATTTAACTCTCTTGACTGTCCCCTCTTATTCAGTCTTTCCAGGCAGCATTATTTGTGTTGATAGCCTGTGAGCTGATTTGATAATAACTTTCTGATAACATTATTATGCTTGAGGAGTAGTAATTCTAGCTGTGACTGTACCTGTTCTGCTTTGTATGAGTGCAGCCTTCCTTGTGCATGTTGCAGCTGCTTGTACAAAACCACCAGACATTGTGCTGGATACCTTAGGCACTTAAGTCCACTAACATTACTGGGTCTTTTTGTGCATTAAGATTTAGATGTGCATCCTTTTTTTTTTTTCAGTGAAAGAAGTGGCTGAACTCTTCTAACCAGTCTCTGATCACACTGAAGTAGGTTTTTCAGCTAAAATGGGTCAGTGTAGCAGAAATGTGCTCTTTATGGTTGTTCATTTCAGCTGAGATGGGTTTTGGGCGTGGACAAGAGCAGTTCAGTAGGCCATCATGATCCCAGGAAATGGCAGTCATGAGCAGCTGGAAGTAATTTTTAGAAGTGACCTTTTCAGTCAGTTCAGCTATAATCAGGAAAAAATAAGTGTGTCTGCAGCCTTACTGATTCCCAGGTTCTCCTTTCCTCTTTGTGCACTTAATTCCTCTCTCTCTTTCCCTCTTCCCCATCTTCTTCTTGTGGTAGATACCTGTATTTGTTCTACTTACCGCATAGGTGGAAAGAATTATCCTAAGCCAATATGATCTGTAGGACTTCTCACAAAATGCATTTGCAGGTACCTTGTTTCAGAAGGTGGCCCCAGAAGGCAGTAGTAAGGACATTCATTCTTTCTTCTTGCGCAGTATCCAGGTGGGTCACTCACCCAAGTGTGGAAAATCAGCGATCCCTGCTCAGTCTTTCAAAGAGAGGCTTCTGGACAACTACTTTCAGAAAAGATGTAACCTGTGGCTCCCAAGTACTTTCCTATCGTTTTGCATAAAGGGTTACCTTTAAGACACATCCTTCTCATTACTCTCCCCGTGACTAATGCTGGGCAGGACCTTGCTAAGCGTGTTGGCTTTAGACAGCTCCCTGCCTGCTGTGCTGTCTGCTGCAACTCCTGGTCTGAGGTGTGCAAGATGTCTGCCACCCTGGCGAGGCCCAAGATTCAAAGGCTGCATCTGTACTAGCCACATTACCAGTACCAGGGCCTTCCTCCGGCCACCAAGCCAACTTAACTTCTCATAGTCTTCTAATCAGGGTTGCCATGTCCAAAGCAGCTGTTGAGGAATGGTCCCGGCCTGTGCCAGCACCCAGGCTGAGTTGTAGGGAATCACATGGGGAAGTGCTGGATGAGCAGTGCCAAAAAGGTACCAGAGACCGTTCTGGCAATAGGTGATTTAACTTCTTTGCCCTGACACACTCTGATTCACTGGTGCAGGCAAAGCCCTCAGGTTTCTAAGGTCATGCAGAGACTGAAATAGTTTTTTGCACATAAATGCCTGTTGCCAGAAATTTGTGTATATGTGTTATGCTTTGCCTAACATCTAGTTGTGTGTGTGTTTACAAATTCCATTGCAAGGTTTGTGCACTTTGCTTTAAATGTCATCCTATCCAGAGGGAAATGTCACCAGAGGTTCTCAGAAGGTCTGGAGAGGGTGTCAGGGAAAGTCCTAGAGGAAGCAGGGGAGCAGAGCTTTAGATGGGTGACAAGCCACGAGGCCTGAGCTCCCAGGAAGGAGAATAAAGGGAACTCAGAGTAAAAGGATTCCTGAGAAGTAGAGCTAGTGCCTGTGCTTTTGAAGTACATGGCATGTGAGAGAGAGATCACAATTCAGCAGCTGGAGGCAGGAGATCATCGTGGGCTGAAGCCTCAAGTATAGTCAAGATTATTCTCTTCCTGGAGGCATTAATTTTATTTCTTCCATTAACTGAAAAATTCTGCATTTTATTTATTCCTCTGATTAATCTTTCCTGTTCATTTCTTTGCCTTGTTTGTGATTTGCAGGTTCTCTCCTTATGCCCTGCTTATGTTTGAAAGCATCACTAATACAATCTTCACTCCTTCTTGCAGATCACTTATGACAGCATCAAACATTGTCAGTTTTAACACTATCTTCTGCAATACACACCAGGATAGCTGTCTGCAGTCAATTCACCAACATTTATCGTTACTTTTTGCTAATGCTGCTTTTGTCAGTTTTTTATTTACTCAACTTGTAGCAGGTATGAGCCCAGGGGAAACTTCTAAATAACAGTCAACATAAAGTCCCCAAGGCAGAGGAGAATAAGCCAGGCTTGGAGAGAGGATCATCAAAGCTAGGGGTCCTGTTATATATTCAGATTCCATCTCCAGCACCTGTTTAAATCTTTGATAGCACCACTAATCTTATCCTTACATCAACTCTGGTGTTTATTATCCTGAAGGAAATAGTAACTGTAAGTGGGAGCAGCTGATAGTAAAGGAATTAAGACTCAGGGGAGGGGAAATCACTCAGAAAAAGAAGAGAATCTTGTTTTGACCTTCAAAAGGACAGCTTTAGTGGGAATAGGGCCCCAAAGTATATTATGGAAAAAAGAAACTTTTATAAAAATCTGATAATTTAAAAAGTTACAATAGAATAAAGACTGTCTCCTGAAATAGCTGCAGCTGACATACTAAAGAAGGGAGAAGCTGAAAGTGAAGATGGATTCACTCATTAATGTGCAAGAAATCCAGAAGGTAAATAAACATAATACAAAAACAGTAAGTAGTACAAGTAATATTGACTTCTTTAGCTTTGATAAGCTGATTAGCAATTATGTTAAAACTGTGATTATTGTGAATTTTATGTTATTGGAGATTTCTGTTCACAGCACTTTAAAGATTAACCTTTACACTGCTGATATCTTAGCATGAAATCAGGAGAGGGAAATTCTCATTTACAGATGTTGAGAGTAAAGTTGATACTTTAGAGTTAGAAGTGTACATTTCATGTAATGAAGCTATTGTATTCTGTACTTTTCTTAGAACTTCATTATCAGTCATTCAATTTCTATTTTTATCTGGTTTTTTACAATTCTTTTTGTCAAAACCCACTAACTTCGTAAGATTTTTAATACTTAGAAGCAAGCAGATTTTGAAACTTATGTTTTAATTTCTAAAAATTGAGGCCAGCTGTATCCACTACCAACTTTTACACATTGAAGGCTTCACATTTCCCAGAAATTTAGGGTCAATCCTCCTCTAGCACAGAAACTCTATAACTTATAAGGACAAAAAGTCTAGAACACACTGACTTAACTTGTGAATATTTTCAAAGAAGATATGTAAAGCATAAGATGAATATGGAGTGAATTGAAAGCCGACATATCAAAATTTGGTTTAATTCAGAGTTGTAATGAAATTCTGATAATTCTTATTTTTCATGAAATACAATCTCTCTTACTTGAACTGCTAGACTTGCTATACCTATTATCTCTCAGGTCTGTTTTGTTCTAGCATTTGTATATATTTCCAGCTTAAACTCTGTAGGTGTTTTTTACATCGCAGTCAACTCTTCTCATTCAGAAAATTATTATATCCAACTTAAATATAGAGCAAGATTTTTCAAATACAAGGTACTGAAACAAGCTTTAGACTACAAGTGGTTCAATAAAGTACTAATAATTAAGGATTTCATTCAGCAGTTCAGATTCCATTACATACAGCTCAAAGTTGTTTAGACATGTCAACAATTAATTCTATAGAAACAAATGTTATTCATTAATGAGTTGGAACCCATTAATATACAACTCTTTGAATAAATAAGCTGTAATTATATCAGAATATAATCCTCTGATGGATCAACTACAAAGTTTGTCTCTTTCTAAAAGCTTTTCCTAATGCCTCACTGATTTCTATTTCCTACTCGATAAATTATGGCCTAATTAGTGTAAAGCTTTGTTGCAGAAAAACAGCTTTCACTTTCAAAAATGTTAATCTCTTCATATTTCTACTTTCAGCAGTAGTCTGCCTAAAAATGATGCTGCTCTGCATCAAAGTTGCCACTTTATTTACTGTTATAAAATGCTGAGGTGATGAGGGGTGTGGAAATTGCTGTAATTATGCAAGTATATGTGTTTACTTATTGTCTCACAGCTGCCTAAATATTATTTAAAGATAGGGCTCATCAGCAAACAAACATTTACTGAATTTTTTTTTAAAGTCTTTCACATTAAATTCCTTCCAGTACAGTGGAAAAAATAAATCTTCAACCAAGATAGATCTCTCACCTAGACCCAAGTTCAAGCTTTTTGCTCTTCTGCAACCTGGAAGAGGCAAGATATTGAACCTGTTTCTTGCACCTTGTCTGCCTTACAAATTGACTGCCTCTCTGTCTCTCACAACTCAGGTATTCTTGCTGTGATTAAGATCTAATTAACCTGGTATTTTAAATCTGATTAAAACTTCTCTCTACATTTAAGAAATCTTTCCCAGCAAATTTTTTTTTTTAATTAAAATGTCCCTGAAAAAAGGCTTGTCTTTCAGATGGATATTTTTCTACAAAAAAAAATGTTTTCTTGAAAGTTCCCAGCTCTGTTTGGCTGCTGCAGGGGGGGAATGGTTTGCTACTATAAATCATGCACAGCACTTAAAGATAATTTGCAGAGCAATTAAAATAGCTACTAAGATTTTATGGTGTGCAATTATGTTTCTACCGTGAGAACATCATTAGGAGGAAACTTGTTTGCCCTTGCAAGTAGAGCTTGTTAAACATAAAGAAAAATGCAACTGGCAAGCAATAAAGGGCAGATTAAGGGACAAATAAGATGTCCAAGGAGTTCTTTATGAGTGGGGCTTTTTTGTGTGCTCAGCTTTTGTTTTTCTAGCCTTCCCTGGAATAAGAGCTCAGAAAACCTAATGAAGCCCATGTAGTTGGCTGACAGTTTGAAATGCAACTTCATGCATAAGTGGTAAATGTACTAGTTTATAGTTAAGCAAAAAAGTAGTGTGTGCTGAACTTGTGTATTGAATACTATATTTTGACATTCCCCTGTTTTTTCAGAGTTTTAGTCAATCTCCAAAAGGTGTCTGTATGGTTTTTAGAACTGTAGGAAAATTCAGGTTGGAAAGGACCTCAAAAGGTCTAGTCCAACCTCCTGCTCGAAGCAGCGTGAACTAGAAGGACAAACCAGATTGCTCAGTGATTTATCTAGTTGAGTTTTGAAAAATTCCAAGGACGGAAACTATATGACCTCTCTGGGCAGCATGTTCTGCTACTTGTTTGGCCTCACAGTGAAAACGTTTCTCCTTACCCAGTCTTAACCTCTTTTGTTTCCACTTATCCTTGTTGTCTCTCTTCTTCTTTCCATGTGTCACTGTGAAGAGCCTGGCTCTGGCCCCTTGATAATCTCCCTGTAGGCACTGGGAGATGCTGTTAGGCGTCCCTCCGAAGCCATCTCTTCTCCAGGCTGAACAACTCCCCCCTGACCATCCTGATGGCCTGCACAACTCACTCCATCCATGTTTTTCTTGCACTGGGGGGCCCGTTGTGGGCTGCAGTGGCTTTGATGTAGTCTTACGAGTATGGGGCAGAGGAGAATAATCTCTTCCCTTGATCAGCCATCTGTGCTCTTGCAGACACAGCCCAGGATGCTGTTGGTGCTCCTTGCTGCCAGGGTCACTGCAGGCTCTTGCTCAGCTCATCTGCCAGGCGCTCCCAGCCTGTGCTGCTGCAAGGGCTGCTTCCTTCCCAGGTGGGGCATATTGTCTTTTCCCTTGCTGAATTTCATGAAGTCTCTGTTAACCTGTTCTTCCAGTCTGTCCAGGTCCTTCTAAACAGTGGACCATTCACATGATCAACTGTCACAAGAGAATGACATTTCTTATACATTTTATTTCTTAAGTGAAATTATGTTTTGGCAGGTGCATCAGGGAACTGCCTGAATAAAGCATGCAAATGCATGCATAACATTAAGCATATATGCCTGAGTAATTCTGCACCAATCTAACAGTAATTCTTGTTTAAAAAATTTTTAAAACTTGTAAGTATACTCAAAGTAACATACATGCTAAATAAAAACTGAATACATTGGCAGCTTCAGCACTTTTTCAGAAAAATGAGCTGAATGTAATATTACACTGTTGCAGAGATGATAAACATCGGACTGGAATGCATAAGAGGAGTGAGCTTTCAGAAGAAAGCTTTTCAGAAGCTTTTCAGATTAGGCCACAAGAAAAATAAGGACCAATAGCAGAGAATTGGGATGGGGTTGTTTGTGTTTTAAACTTCTTCATAGTTAGATATCTAACCATACTTTTGGGGGAACACTGGAAAATTAGCATTGTTTAGGCTAATGAAGAGAAGACTTAGGGGAGCCATTAATAGCAGCTTTCAAGTACGTAAAAGGTGTATTTAAATATTGTATCTGATTCTGAATTTCTGGTTCACATGTAACACACTGAAGTTTGCAAGGTTACTTGCATGAATCAGCATGGCAGAACAGAGTTGTCAGATGGAGCATCCTCTAGCTGAACCACTGCTCAAAAAGGATTGATTCAAAATACAGACAAAACTAAGTCATGTTTTGCTCTCTGTCAGAAACTTGAGCTTTCAGCTGAAATAAAAAAGAAGAAAGCACAAATTACTTTGAAGTATTCATTCTGCTTAACCCATTGGTGTGAGAACAGAAAAAAATTGAATGAGAATAAAGTCAGTTTAGTGAAGAGAAACTGTCCAAACCATTTATTTATATAAGGCATCCTCATGTTTTAGGGAGAAATTGCAGGAAGGAAGAGGAGGCCTCTCTGTTTACTTGATAGGCTGTTCAAAAGTGGTAGCATTTTTTTTCTTTGCAGCACTCTTGGAGAGAAACAGAAGTAATTCATCTCTGCAGCAGTGTACTGGATTCCCAGGTGTCCACGTTGAAGGTGCACTTAACTTCTCATTTCAGGCTTCAACTGAAAAGTCTACTATTTTGCCTGATACTGTTTTCCTTTTGGGGTGAAACAGACCACTTCCTGCTTTAACCTCTGCAGACAGAAATAGAAGTAGAAGAGGAAAAAATAGGTCAGTAGATACTTAATAACTTGAGTAATAGACTTCTACACAACTTTACTCAGAACGCCCATTCATTCTCCTCAATTGTATCATCATCTCTACTAGACTGCATTACAGGCGAACATGGAATTTACACTAATAAAAAGATAAGTTTCTGCCATAAATAATTCTGAATTTAAATGAAATTTAGCACAACAGTAAGCCAGAGTTAGAAGAGCAGTTGTAACAGCAGCTGTCAAAATAATAAAATATTTTTTTGTTGTAGATTTTCAAGCACTTAAAAATGCTTTGAGTTTAGGAGCGGGTGTCCAGAGGGCAAATGTGATGAATTAATCCATGTTCAGAATAAAAAAAATCTAGGAGTTTTCTGATATTAAAATTATATAAAGTGGCATTTTAAGATCCTCCACACTCATTGGATTTCTGGATATGCATGTGCAAAACCATTCCACACTGAAGGCTTGTTCACATTCGTGGTATTTGTAGAATATTTCTCAAACGTTCCTGTCTTTAATGCTCTGTGGCAGAACATCAGACAAAAATGTGTGGTGATTCTCATTTCTTTTTGTCAGCAGTGGCTCAAGATAGATGGAACATTTTATATCTAGCACTCTGTTCTTGTCAATATAGCTTCCCTTTCATCACTTACTAGTTTGCTTTGGCCATGAAAGTTTCATTGGTTTTTTTGTTTTGTTTTGGGTTTTTTTGTGTGTGTATGCCATGTTGTCATCAACCACCAATCTCCATTTATAGTGGCTGAACATAGTCACCATGTTACATGTCTGTTTTGCCAAAGAACATCTCAGGAAAATGAGACTAAACTCAAAAAATTGCTGCATAAGCAGATCCTGGAGTTGTCCTCCGACTGTTTAGTGCTAGAGACTCGAAGTCTTCAGCTCCCTGTCTGGAATGTGTCATACCTTTGGGCACCAGCAAAGTTCCAAGTCCTGAAAGCCCTTGAGAGGTCGTTCCCTTAATGACCTTGCACCAGGAGATTCCCAGCCCCTTCAGTTTCTCTGGGTAGCCCAGTAGCAAGGGCTTTTTCTACACACTCCCATCAATTCATGAATCCCATGGCCTGAGGCTGCATTATGTATGTTTCTGGGGATTTTTTTCAAGAGATAAGGGAGTCTAAAAGCCTATTTTTCAAGCCCCTGGCAATCTCAACATTGCACCTGGGTTTTAAGTGCCTTTCTACTTTTGATAGTATCAATAGGAAGGGAGAAAAGATCTGAGTTCTATTGTTCATGCTCCGTCTGCACAGACACAGTATGTATGGGTTCCCTGCTGTTTCTGAGATTCATCTTATTCGTACAATTAGTCTACCTGTGTTCTACCAAGAACTTCATATCCCAAAAGTGGACTCATTCTTCAACCCTTTCCTTGGCAAAAGGATATTGCTTTTCACCACAAGAAGCAGTCCCCAAGGTTGTTTCTGCTAGTAATTGGAAAAGCTAAATTATGATTATTTCTTGCTAGAGACTCTTAAACTGGATAAATGAGTTACGTCAAGGTCCAATATGAGTCTACCAGGATGGAGACTATCCTCAGCACTCCCTGGAATTCAATAAAAGCTCTGTCTCCATCAAGAGTTAGCTATAGCTGGTAATGGTACAGGAGGTGTCAGTAGTGTTTCCATTACTGACACATCCCAAGCTGCTGCCTCCACCCAATGCAATTTATCTGGCATTATAATATCTCAGTGCCTTGGGTGACCAATAAGGACTGGCTAGTTTGTGCCTGTACTTTCTGGGGTTCTTTTGGTTGGACTCTGAGCCCTATAAGTCAGGGACAAGCTTTGAGTCATCCACAGTGTATGTGTGCCTACAGGCAACAACTCCAAGGTGTAACAAAAAGGTTATTCAGCACATTCATGCTCACATGCACTTCTGTGCTCTTCCTAACAGATACTATAAAATTAAAAAACAAATTGCTTTTGAGTGAGTATTAGTGCACTCACGGTGGGGCCACAGGCACACGCATCTCTGTGGACTGCTCCACTGGTAACATAGTTCTTGTATTTAAGGGAGCAACAATTTTGATAACCTCATTCAGACTGCATTCTATCAGTTTATGTTTTGCAATGCCAATCCTTGAGCAATAACCACAGTAAATTTCTTGGGAAATTTACTACTGACATCTATGAAGTTGTCTGATGCTATTTTAGACAGTGTATCCCTGGGTCCTGTTCTAGCAGTCACATCTATTTTTTTTGGCCTAGCCTCTTTCCTAGTAGCTTGTAGACTGATAGAAAGTTGGCCAATCTTCACCTCAGCCTCTGAATCCTCTCTTGTCTTGGTCCTTAGGCTGGTGCCTTCTTTTCTTATATTTTTTGGCCTTGGCTTGTGCTTGAACATGGAGCTCCTGTGTTCTCTGCCTCTTCTGGCTCCACTCCTGGCTTGGCCACAAGTCTTCCTCCTATTTGTGCCTAACAACTCCCGTCAAGAACAACACTGTTCAAGCAGGGTCTCAGACCTTAAACATCTACTTGTCCTGAACACTCCCTCAACTCCTTTTTTTTTTTTTTTTTTTTTTTTTTAAATTTAGACTATTATCTAAATAAGTTTAGTTAAGATGAAAGAAGTGTTGCTGGATTTGTTAATTTTTCAATAGTTACCTCTATTTTTAAGTCATCTGTTAATTTCCTTGAGAGAAGTATGAGGAAAAATTCATTTTAGCCACAGTGAGATTTTAGGATTTGAATGAAGGCAAACTACTTTAATCTCATCATTTCTCTGCAATTAGCAAAATTTATCTCATTGCCCTTTTGGGGGAACTCCCTGAGTCAAAGAGATACATTAAGAATGGACATTCAGATTTTTCAGCTGTTAATTCAAAGCCATAGTGTCAGACAGGGCATTAGTTATTGAGTAAGAAGGTGATGGATGGACAGGGTTTTGGCTTTTGTGTTTGCTGAAGTAATGGATGTAATACATCGTCTGGCAGTATCTCTATGCATGAGGGTTGGTTTTTTTTTTAAAGACTTTTTTTTATTACGTCAGTCTCATGATTTATTCTTTGTATTAATTCAGTGACTTGATAATTTCAGAATTCAGGAGCAAATTATTGTTGATTCATTGGTTGATTCACTCAGTCTTTTATTTGATATATGCATTGTTTATTTTTAATTAGCTGAACAGTTTAAAGTAATTTAGCCCCAGTCATTGTTATTGTTATTCACTTCTTCCTTTAATCATAATCCCTACACAGAGAATTGATCTTTCAAATTACTTCATTAACTCCAAGATTGTCAATAACTTAGCAAATAACTTCAGTTATTTAAGCCATTCTTCTAAATTACTACTTTTGTCACCCCAAAATGAACTATAAAGTCAGTAATGAAAAGCAAATAAGAAAGAGTCATGTGTTTTGAGGGTAAGATATACCATGGTTAAATACAGAGAGATCATGGCTCGGTGTCAGTCAGGGTCTTCCAGTGCCCTCTAAGTGGCATGGGATAATGTTGAGGTCTCTTGAGGAAGCTGTGGAAGTAAGATACTCAACGTTTGGACTGTCCTCCAAATTTAGCGTGAAAGCCATCACCTATGAATGTCCTGGGCTCAACCTGTCTAAACATCATCCTGAGCCTCTGAGCAACCCCGTGACTTAGCTTGGGCAGCAAGGAGCTCTCTGTGTGCCAGAAACAGGGCTTTCTCAGACATTAATTCAAGATCAATTCACTCAGCAGAGCTAGTGACCATCATAAAATGTCACTGCCCTTTGATCCAAGTGCAAAATGTGCCTTTTCTTTTTTTTTTTTTTTTTTTTTCCGATACCTTAAGATAAGCCTAGAATAGCACAGACATTGAGCTCTTGCAGGAAAGCTCTCTTCCCCCCTGTTACCCTAACAGCCTTTATTTTTACTTATGTAGCTGGAGCTCATCTTCCTTGAACATACATGGTCTGATATGTACACTGGAGTCCAAATGGGATTTCACCAGGTTCTTCTTGGAAATTTATATAGCTATATTCCTTTAGCAATACTTTCCCTGATACATGCTTGCTTTTTCACAATGGCGTCCCGTTGGTGGTTCATTATTCTATGATGGAATCAAACTCCTTTAATATACCCCTCCTCTGTGATGTTCAGCTGGCTAGCTGCATTTTTAACACATTATTCCCAAGTGTATAGCTCCCTCTGTTCTACTCATTTTGGTACATTCTTCTGTTTTGACAATGCTTCCCAACTTTGTGTCTGTTGTCCAGTGATTTCATTATCATCTTTCATTATCTATGGAAAATACTTTACATTCTTAAAATAAGGTTGGTCCAGAAAGCAAGCTTCAGTGGAAATCCTCCTCTGTCCTTCTAGTCCAATCTGCTATAATTTTCTTCTACCCCACTGTTGATGGCTTATTTGGATTGCACATAATTATGCTGCTTTTACTATATGTGATTCAAAAAAGATAACACTGTTCCTAATTACCATTTTGCAACAGTGCTAATTTGGAAAGGGCAACTGTCAATAGATGTGGTTTTACTTTAAAGAAATGTCATGGGAGCCCAAATTGATTCATACAGTAACTACTTTTTTCTTATTATTATGCAAGCACATTTGCTTGTTTATGCTTTTTGAGAAACCTGAATTACATTTTTTTTTTTCCTCTGAGAAAACAAATAAATCTGGAGACCTGGCTTGACACAATACTGAGCATTGAAACAATTCTGTGATGTTCTCCAGGCATATTATTCCTGACTTTATATGACAAGTTTATTGGAAACATTCAGGTAAAATGTTCTGATTTATTGCCTTTCCATGGTAGATTTACTGAATGCATAAAAATGCAGTGAAATGAAATAGGATTTTCATGAAATTATGCATGCAATAGCATTTTGGTATGAGTGAGGGATCACAGTTTTAACTGTATTTTAATGTGTGCTTTGATACTTTTGTATCAATTGTATAGTCTTTTTCAGCTCTGGTAATTTCTTGTTAATATTTCAATCATGCTCCAATGTATTTATGAAAAAATATGGGAATTTAAAGTACTGGGAATTTTTTAGGTGTTACATCCGGTGGGTTGTAAACCTGTTATAGGAGGACATGCAATTAAAAATGTATTAGCAATATATTTCATGTTCTGTGTGAAATACGAAATGAGAAGTACATCTTGCCTCCCTTAACTTCATCTGATGACGACGTATTTTAAGCAGAGCTCTGATCATTAACATTAAGAAAGGGCAACCCTGCCTTTCTCACTACCAGTCAGCGGGATGTGTGTACAGAGGAAACACAAAACTGCAACTCCTCAAGGGTCTCAGAAAATAAAACCAAAATTAATAGTAAAGACCACAGATGCCCATCTGATTGAAGACAAAAATCTCCGGTAGGCTGAGACCAAAAATCATGCCCTGGGAAAGGAAGGAGTGTTCTGGTACAGGGTATTCTGTGAGAATAAGTATGGTTATTTACTTGGAGGGAATAATTAAGGTATTAATTTCTCTAATAGTGTGATAGTTGAGGCATTTGGAATAATTTTTACATAAATATACCATATTGCTTCATAAGCTTGCAATAGATTATGTGGTTTAAACTGTATTGAAATTGCATATATTTGCTTCTACTAGACTGGGTTTGAAATAACTTTATGCAGTTAAACTCACAAAACAAAGATAATTTGAATTTTTCCCTTTAGATCCCAAAACTAACATCTGAATTTAAAAAAGTATCTAAATGTAAATTTTAAAGATTATTGATGTAGCAGTGGTAGTCAACCCATGTGTTCATTTATAAATTCTAAGTCTCTCCTCTTGTCACTGCTGAGGAACAGATCCTTCACTAGCTAAGCAGTAGGCTTTTTTTTCTTTATAATATTGAAATAGGTTCAGAAAATTCAGTCTTAAGTAAGAAACTTTCTTTCCCTCAAAAACCTTTTTCTTCCTAGTCTTAGAAAAATACACTTATCAACAACATCTTACTTCTTAATCTTTTATGCAGTAAACCTATGGCAAATAGTAATCTTCAAAAGGTTTGGGTAATTTTTGGTTCCAAACATTTCTAGCATGTGCCACCTGGGATGTGTTGTGATTATTGGAGCAAAACTGATTTGCATTGAAAGACTGACATATTTTATTTAGCAGACTTTGATAGGAACAGGTTTAATGGCAGAAATCACAAAAGCTTAACCAATATGCCTTTTCTGCCATAAAAAGGTTTTGTAGTAGAACAAATAGGCTTTTCTAATTGTTCTATATGATGTTACGCATGAAGTGCTTTAGAACTGTTGCCAAACTGGTATTAGTATTTTACAGGGAAACCATTCTGCTGGTGACTGTATTGAAAGAAGAGACAAAAAGCACAAAACCCTTAAATTACACTTCGTGTAAATGTGAACATTAGGAAACGTTGCAAAACAAAAATATTGATAAGGCTTTTATTCATGTCCCCTGCAAGAACCACATGGATTTTGTGGCTGATGTCATAAACTGCAGTAGCCCAGGAGTTCAGAATTGGACGGACTCGTATCTGACGAGTAGCTTAATAAGTTTCATATTACTTCAGAAACGAATTAACAACTAATGACAATACCATCTGCACTCTTATAGTGTGTACCTAGTACGCTTGTCACCTGGAAAACTGTCTTGGTGTTGAGTAAATAGGTTGAATACCATGGGAAGAGGGGGAAGTATTAAAAACAAACAAATAAAAAAACCCAAGCCCCAAATCTTTCCATACAGGAAGGTTTATTTTGTTAGTCCTATACATCTCTACCTTTGTTACATTCCAACAGTGTGCTATAATTGAAAAAAAAGCCCATGTACTTCATTACTTCCATTAAGTTAATTATGGGATTTTCAATAGGGAAACTCATTTATTCATTTAATTTTATTTACCCTTTCTGCTTCGTCACAGGAAACTGTATCATTTTGCCTTTTTGATGTAAGATGTCTAATATAAAATGGTGAAGATAAAATATGATCAGCCTTACAAAGGAAAGCAAATAAGCATTATGTCTTTGTTTCAAAACTTTTAGTAGGATTATTTAAGAATTCATAATTACTGAAACCCTAGTTCAGTAGTCTTAGTTTTCTAGTGACTGCATGCATCAGGTAGGTACCTGTATTCTCAAATTTTAAATACTACCATTTAGCTAAGTCTGTGTTTTGTCTGTGACTTAGTGCCATTGAATCAGCACATATTTCCTTTTCTGTTTCTCTGTTATCATTAATGCCTCTGTGGAAGTTGTGGTTTAAAAATTAAGGAGAAGGGACGATTTTGGAGGTAGTGAAGACAGTAATGCTGCAGGAAATTAGTAGGAAAAGAAAAATGGAGGTGGCTGTGGCCTAAATTGAACCTGAGGAGGCAGTAGCTCTCACATCTGACTGCAAACTCCTCTTCCACACCTTACCAAGCACCAGAAGCTGCAGCAAATCGCCACGGCTAGTTACCATCTTCCGAGTCAAGAAAAAGATGTGAAGAACCAGCTATTTATTGATGGTAGAGGAAAAAGAGGTCACAGGCTGTTGTGCACTAAGTTGACGGACCCTACGTGCACCCTTCTGCTGCTCCTCCTATGAGCTGAGCTGCCTGCGGCAGCGGAGGGCAGCGGGCAGCTCGGCCGGCCGGCTGTGTCCTGAACCCCTGCTGCTGAGTCAGCACCAGCTCGTCTGCCCGGGCCCCTTGAATTCGGCTGCCTTGCCCTACATGGCATCTGCTGTTACTGGCGAGAAAGGTGATGTTGATTTTTCTAATCTGTGATTATACAGGCTTTGCAATGGCTGTGAATAGACTGCTCTGGAAAGCATCTCCAAAGCCCACTAGTTAGTCACAGGAGGTAGTTCAATTGTACGTGGCTTGAATGAGTCCAGTGTTTCTCTGAGCTGGGGCATTTTGTCCCTATGTGAGACGTTACTGAATCGACATTAGAGGGAGAAACGCAATCAGACAATAATTTCAGAAAAGCAGAGCTATTGGACAGTAATTATCTCTCACAATTCCTATTTTATCCTTAAGACAAAATCAGAGAAGAAACAAAAAAAAAAGGGATTTTCCTTTCCCACAGGATAAACAATTGTATCTTTAAAAATGCTGCTAAAATCTATTTGTCCTTTTAAAACACAGATTTTAGAACTGGAATACTTTCCCCAACAGAATTACTTTACAACTCGGTTTCCTTGGATAATATTTTCTCTGCTTTTTATTCTACTTGTGTCTGCACAGAAATCAATAAATATATAAATGATGCTTATTTTGTATTCTAAATCAATAAAAGACATAGTTTAATAACAAAAATATTGTCCTATGTGGTAATGAAAACTCTGAGATTCAATAATGAAGTATGCATGCAAGTTAGTGAAATGTACATGCACAAGAGCTCACCTAATTGTGTTTAAGAGTTCCCTGTCAGATTTTTAAGGTGCAAAATCACTGTGCTCTAAAAGACCCACTTTATGTTTATTGCATATCCCAAACTCTCACTAAAACTCTCAATAAAGGGGGAAATGGGTTAAGAAATAACCATTGGACCCAAAGGACTTTTGCATTCGCTCTCTGGTGAGTTTTAAAATAATACTGGGTACACCATGTAGTGTATCATGGAAGTCTAATAAAGTAAACAGAGCTTGCATTTCTGTAAAATTGGAGGGTTGGTGCAGAGAAATACATTTTCCTGGTCTGAAAACACTATAGGTTTTTTTTTTTTTTTTTTTTTTTTCTGCAGAAGTATGTAGAATTCATACAGGTTTGCTATGTGAATGTCACCTGTTCCAGCATGATGATTTATTCACATCATTCTGGTAGCCATAGTAGGAGGATTTACTATCCCATGCTATGATTTTCACTCTGGCTAATGAAGAAGAGAAAATAAGACAAAATTATCTAAGCAATAAGTAAAAAGTACATGTTTTGTTATGGACATATTTTTACATCTCGGTCTTGTGTTATATGTGTACAGCAACATACATTAAGATGCTGTGTAGGAGTCATGCCAGCAGAAAATTTCTGGAGGTATATGGATACAGCAAGGAGCAGAATAGTAGGATGGAATTTAACAACTTCTGAGTTAGAGGTGGAAACTTCCAGGAACGAGGTAGTGTGAGGGGACTTGCGTGATGAGAGACGAAAGGGAAAGTAAAATGTGTTTCAGTGTGAAAGGCTAAACTGTAAAGCAGGTTTCTAATACAAACCAGAGGTTCAGATAGGGAGAAAGTCTTCAGGATATATGGTATGGTGCAAATAGAGGAGATGGAGGGGAGGGCAAGATCAGCGGTGTAGAATAAGCATGGAGGATAGTGTAGAAGAGAGGTCAGAGAGTCACTGGGAATCCTTAAGAGAAGGAGGAAAAGTTTTAATTTGATTTAAAAATACCACAAACGCTAAGGAAACAGATTGATGAGGTGCAGCTTCTGGATTATAGAATACATGCCACTTGACATGCGGTGTACTTATTGGGGAGGCTTTAAGAGAGAATGAGCAACAGTCAAGAGGAAAGGACTTCAAGTGTGAAAGTGTTGAAGGAGACAGTTAAAGCAGACAATGGGAATGCAGGAATGAATTGTAGTAAGGTTTTAAAGGTGGGGATAGGCTTCCTCATAGTAAAAATGATATGAAGGAAAAGCATTTGAGCATTTGTTAGCTATGAAAGCTAGCTCTCAAGGTTTTCATAATAATCGGGCTCCAAGAACAAAGTCAGATTTTGAGATTCAGAGCCTAATCAAGGTGCTCAGCAGAAAACAATAATAGTACCCTGTGACTGACTAGCCCTTTAGCTTATCCGGCTGAGATGCATAAACAAGAGTAAAGCTTAGTGGGGAAGGACATATAACAGAGTACATCAGCCTATAAAAGAAAAAATTAAAACACTATTGTTTCTCTAAGTTCTCACCACTCAAAATAGACCTAGATTTAGATAGCTAGATCCCATACACCGTGCAAGGGGAATGTACTTTTAAAATTGAAGCAGGTGGGGTGTAGAGTCACCAAAAGTTGGAGGAGAGCACAGGTGCATAAAATGAACAGGGAAATGTTGCAGATAAAAATCTGAAAGCCCAGCCCTCCTGACTCATTCATCACTTTGGGATCCATGGCTTGAACACTGTCTTGAACCTATATTCCCATTTTTTAAAAAACTGAGAAGGGACCCCTCAGGTGTATGACAGCTGTTCTATACCAGTGCTTGCAAGACACCGGGCAACCTTTTGCTATACTAGATAACTTCTGTCTCAACTGTATGTGGAGTTTGAGGGTTCATTTTTCTTCTCTTTGAAGTTTCATGCAGAGTAATTGGGACAAAACAGGAATCCAGATTTTCCCCCAGGATGTTTAATTTGTCCAACCACTAGTCACTAGTGAATTTTTGCAGCCTCAGCAGCACTAGTAATTTGTATTGCCTTTTGCCTTGCATGTTACAGAGAGTGTTTTCTCCACATGTCTGGAGTAGGTGCTAAATGCAAAGGCACACAGCTATCACAGCTGTTTCTTCATTCACCAACATCTGAGATGAGATGACAAAAGGATCTAGGAATTAGACAGCTATTTAGGAAAAATTTGGAGATGACTGAAATAAAATGGAACAGCTGCTTTCTGTGGAAGCCAATAGCATTATACCAGAAGTAGAATCAGCTCCCTGTAAGCCAGGTGTCTCTAAATTAGGAACAGACCCAATAAAGGACTTAAATATTGATATGCTATATTGAGATGCTGTAATGCTGTAATTTGGATTTTGTTCCTGACAAAGAAATCCAAAGCACAGTTAGGTACACAGTCATAATAATCATTGTGTGAGGACCGTCTGGCATGTCAGAATGAGATCCAAATTGCTAAAGCACTGAGCAAGGGGTTGTTTAAAACTGGATATCCAGAAGGGCTAGGAAGAGGGCTGTATGTTGAAGTCCCGCCTTAATATTCCAGAGCAGGCTTCATATAAATACCTCTGCAGAAGCCCTTCTGTCTGGTCTGGATGCCCTGTGTGTAGCCATCTCCTCAGGGCATGTGTCTGTGATTATTCATTAACAATGAGGCAAGGCTCACCCTTTTCTTTGAAAGGATAGCTATTTGGTGGCGTTGCCTATTTTTTATGTACATTCAAAAAGTTGAATATTCAAAGAAAGAAGTCTTGGGTTCAATATTCTTCTTAGCCCCTGTATTCCTGGCTGTAGTCCTTCAAGATTATCTTAACCACCAATTTAGAAGTTACAGTAGACAGGGCAGAGGGGCACATTTTAAACTTTTTAAAACAGAAAGGAGTAGAAAATTCATTGCCTGACACCACAATGGTTACCACAATGGTTATCATGGTAGCCAAGGCAGTCACCTTTTTCTGGGAGCAGCACCATTCTGCAGGGTCCATCAGGTGCAATCACAGCAGAGCAGTTCTGCCGACCCAAACCCTCTTTGCTGGGGGTGTATCATATTAAAAGATTTAGTCAAAATGGCGATTACAGGTAATTTTATGAGATGTTAATTGGCATATGGTGTACATCCAAAAATGCATTACAGAATAGGAGAAATACCAGCTGTGTGTGTTACTACTGATGATACCAAACAAGCAGCATCTGACCATGTAACAGCCACAGCTGGGTAACTCTAAAGGAGCACCTGCACTGTGCCGCTGCAAGGAGTCCGGGCAAATAAAATACAATCCATGTTTCCTGCACTGAGTATAATCAGTTGTCATCACTTACTCATATTAGTAGAGATGGGTTGATAGAAGAAAATTATTATATTCTTTGTATAATACCATTTCTCTAAAAAATAAGATCAGCTAACAGGCAAGTCAATATTTATATGGCAGGAATGGACACTAGCAAAAAGACTAATTTACGTGATTAATTCAGAATGATCATGTTGTGAATACTGGTATAAGTGTTACATAGTGCTAATTAAAAATGCAAGTGCTTCAGTTTTTTGGGACACAAATCTTTGCTTTTGAAATGGAGTAGGGACCTCCTTGGTTAAAGTGATCAAACACCAGCTATACCCTGTCTCTGACAGTTCAACCTGTAACATATGAATAAGCATTTTCAGACAATGTATTATAATCAAGCTAGAATAATATCAGCTGTTAATTATCTTTTAAAAGACAAATGAAAGAATATTTAATAAAAAGGAGACAGGGTTAGAAGTGGAAACTTCTGGGCAGCAGAGCTATAGATTACTTTATTTACCTTAAATCTCATTTTCCCTGTAACCTAGCATGTATTATCAAGAGGAAAAAGAGAATAAAATAAAATAGTAGCAAGGAATGTGTCTTTGTTTAATATTGAATGTCAACCTTTGTCATAGATGTGCACAAAAGAATTAGAAGCGCTTTCTCATTGTTAGGGCTTTCAACTGGAGGGAGACAGTAAAAAAGAATGTGGCTTATTTAAAATAGTACAAAGTTAAATAGTACAAAATAAAAAAGATAGTTGTGTGCATTTTATATGCACACATGCACTGTTTGGTTATATTGTTGTGGAGATTTGTACACTATATTCTTGGGCTTGTTATCCATGGGCCAGATGGTACTGTGACTTGCACCAGGTGAGGAGCCAATTCAGTATCCTTTTAAATGAAGCAATCAATGTAATATCAAAATGCATCATTTGGCAGTCTTTGTCATCCAAATTCATCAAAGGAGCTATGGTGCAAAGTGCAGACAGTTCTGACTGTCTGTTTGCAAGGAAGAAGATGAGCATATACTGTATAACAGCAGGTAGACTCCAGTTTGTGTCAGTGCTGGTGTTACCAGGACTGCTGAAGCTTTCTTGCACATGGAGTCTATACAGGCTACAAAGGATTCTGTGGACCAAAAATCGTCTAAGATTTGAAAAACATGAGGCTTACACAAATATTTAGTGTTCTGACATGAAGAGGAATGAAGTGATGATTAGGCCAATTATCCTTACATCTCCCTTACGCATGGCAGAGAGCATCCCAGAGTGTCTCGGCCAAACCAGCTAGTGTTTACGTGAAGGACTGTCACTGAGACATGTTTCCACTTTCCCTCCCCCGTAATCCTTTTTTGTCATCTTGGTTGCCTATTTATTTTTTTATTAATGATTGTCAGTTACTCATTCTGATCCTGATTTTCTTATCTAAGAACTTACAGGTAAGATGGTTTATTGTAATCTTGATCAAAAGGGACAATAGGACTCTTTCACTCAGTTCCCTAATAGCCAGTTGACAGGGACTTATTTTAAAGCATGTTACTGTTAATGTAACACATGCAAGAGGGAGTAAATGGCAATATAGAGGTGTTTTCATGTTGCAAGTTGTGCTCAACTATGGCAAGACATCATTGAAGGTATCTTACAGAGGATGCATCTTTTCTAGCTGTATCTAAACATGGAGATTGTTGATGCTTGTCACCAGACAGTGATTAGTGTACCAACTTTATCATTGTTCATCAAGAAGTTCTAAGCAAAATTTTCCAAATCATGACCCAAGACTTGTGATTCTGAACCATCTTGGCTTGTGGAAGATTCACAAGACATCTTGTGTCCCTGCTTAAAGACATTTTGAAAAACTACTTTTCTTTCCTCCGGTAAGAATGCAAAAATCTAAAAAATAAACTGTAAAGAAATCAGGACTGGATTTTTTGGTTTCAGTTATCTACTGTCCGAGATCAAATCTCTGATGCCTGAACAAGGAGAAGCTGCCTAAAGGTTAATTCATAATTCATCTAATTGAAAGTTGTATTATAGATGTGCTCAGGATGTGGACCAGAAGTAGTACTGATGTATAGGTTTTTTTGACCTGAAGACCTGAGAAAATCTGGCAGGGATCCAGGAAATGCACTAAGGTAGTCTGAGTCCTTCTTGGAGGGATGCATCCACAAAGTAGAGGTGAATTAAAGCACAACTGGAAAGAAACTTAGTATGACAAGCTATATACAAAGAAGAACTGCAGGAGTGCACTCTACTTTTAGACTATGAAGGTTATAGTAGCTTTCTAGAAACCTCATGGGATTTGTTTGCTCTTTTGTTTTTTTTTTTCCCCTCTTGCTTTCTGACATATTTAAGGAATTTAAATCATCTCAATCATTCCACTCTTCCTGGAAGGAAAAGCAAAATCATTTTATTAATTCAAGTGTCTCCCTGCGCTGTTCATCCAATTCTATTTTTTTTAATAGACCATGTTTCTTGGTTTCATTCTCTTGTAATATTCTGGCCTAAATTGCTTTTATATAGTCTTATTGATTATAGTCATCTACTACAACCTTTGTAAGGGCTAGAAGGATTTCTTACAATGTGCCAAATTCCAAAGCACATTCATAAAAAAATGTAGCATTGAAAGAATTCCCCAAAAATCATCTGATTCCACTGATGGAAGCTCAGCAGATACCTTATAATGAGTATTTCTCTAACCTGTTCCTAAAAAATCTTCTGAGCTTTATTATGTGGACCTATTCTTTCTAAATAAAATAAAATAAAAAATGCAATGTACTAAAAAAGCTACATCAAATTCATGAGAATTTTTGCACTATAAATTTTTCAGTAGCCATTTCAGCTTCAAAAACATGTTTAAGTCCTTTCACTTTAGCATTATTAGATAAAAATTGTATTCTGTCACCTTTGTTCACCATAAACAAATGCTTACTTCTGTATAATGAATTAATAAATTAAATGGATGAAATCTCTGGATAAAAAAAAAAGGAATTTTTAGCAGATATTTAGGAAATTATTTGATCTCACTGGCGATGAATGACTTCCTAGATCACAGCAGCTACTTTGAGCTGAAGAGCTTACAACTATTCTCTGTCCTTGAGAAGAAGCAATAAAAGTCAGTGCTTGCTCACAATTGTGGCACTCAAAACGCACCTGTGTTGTACTGTAAATCATTCCACTGCACGTGACAGACAGGCTTAACAGCCCCATTTTAGTCTGTGTAATGGCTGAACCCCACTGCGACAGCACCCCTCTGCTGCCACTAAGCTTCAGGTGTATGCATGGCCCTTTGGATGCAGATATGCCCCAGGCTAAATTCTGTTTGCAGGGATCTCATAAGCACAGCTTGAGGTGGGGCATGTGATGGGCTTCTTGGCTGGAGAGAAATTGCCTCATATTTCCCGAAATTGCATTACATTGCAACTGTTGGGTTTTATAACCAACTGGTCTTGTAGCTTAGCTACTGTGTTAGAGGCAAAATTGTGTTAAATGGCCAATTTAATTTCTATGTTGGAGTAAAACGGTAGCAGTTTGGTGTTCTTATTATTCAAAATGGTTTGCAGTTTTGTTTTAGACTTTGGCTTCTGATCTAAGTGTGCGTTGCCTGTAGCAGCCAGTGGAATTCCTTTCCTGCTGGTTTCGTGGTGGCACCAGTGGACCTGTCCGTGTTTTGTTAAAAAATCAAAAAGTAACAATCTGGAAATGCTCAATGTGATGTGATTAATATGATTTCTGCAAAACTGAACAAAAAAAAAAATCAACCCTTATAACTTCTGATTTCAAACTTTAGGACATTTTTCGTCTATTCTGAATACCAGTTAAAACATTCACTTTAAAGCAAGGATTGTAAACGTTGCTGTCATGTAGACAGAGAAGTGGCATTTGTTCAAATTAAAATTTAATAGCAGGATCTGTTCTTGTAAAATCATGTTTGTGTAAAGCTTAAGGATTTACTTTGAGGCTTTAAAAAAAATTAATTATTTTCTTAGCCTTTCTTTACAGATTTTGTATCTTAGATACCATAATAACCATAGGAATTATTTGGGTATAAGTGTGTGAGGTATCTTTTTCCTGGGCTAATTTATTTAATTTGAATGTAATTTGGTCAGTGTGAAAGTCCAGCTTTTAAATGGTAATTTTATATTAGATGAATATGCTTAATAGCAAAAGTGTGTATGAAAAGAATGTGTTAGCACTGTCCATTGAGCTTTTTTTTTTTTTTATATGGACCACCTTACTAGCTTTGTTTCTAAATTGAAGCCCACTGACGAGTGAAATGATCCTTCATCTCTATAGTTACACTCTAGTCAAACAACACTAAGCTTGTTACCGCTTCTCAGCCTTCTGCAGAGGGAAGTAACGGCCAGGGCGAGCCGGGAGGGAGGAGAGGCAGGAGGAAACTGCAGAGCGCAGGGACGCGAGCGCTGTAACAGCGGCTGCTGAAGCTGCTGTACGACGGGAGGATTACTTTGTGCGGTATTTCTAGAGGCACCCCTGGGATCGAGCGTAGTTTGTCTTTTCTGTGTTAGTTCTGGGCATGGGATGCAGCTTAGCTGTCAGTGGGTTCTGGACGTGAAGTTAAACGCACAAAATTGTCAGTGCTCACCAGTGTTTAAGTTATAGCGGAAAAGACCAGCCTGTGTCTCCCCATGGGACAATAAATAGCTCTTATTCAAGGCTCAGTCTGAAGACTATTTTGACCCTCTAAGGCTATCTGGTGTGTGGAAGTGATTGCTTCTAAATGTCAGCCCTCACCAGCCTGGAGGGACCTGGAAGCCCACGGACTTCAGAGGCTGTCTTACTTCAGAGGATGATCTTGCTTATCATCTTGCCCAGACCTTTTTGAAGATAAGGAGAAGGAATGAGCTAGTTTAGAACGTGTCTTCTCCCTGGTGAACCTCCTGTCTCCTGTGTCAGAAGTTGTACATATGAGAAAAGTCCCCTCCACGTTTCTGATGGGGCTCAGCATGACCGTGGTGCTGCCCTGGGGAGGTGACTGCCATCTCTCGGTATGAGCAATTCCCAGGGCAGAACTCTTGGGACAGCTGCTCTGTCCCTGCTCTGTCTCATAAAGATAGCTCTATAAGTGAGATTTCTTGTCTTCTGGCACAAATTCCTTGTCTTCAGGGGACACTTTTTTTTAATATCTGTTGCTTGACAAACATGTACAAGCAACAGGCTGTAGGCAAGGGAATGTGCCTGCCTCTGTGCAACAGTGAAGGCCCGATTTTGCCATTCACCTCCAAAAAAATAACTTACCACTGAGTGCTGCTAGCTCCAGAATAGATCTCTGATTATCTGAAATAATCTTCATTTCCATCGTAGTCCCACACATCCTCCAAGATCCTAGCCATGGAGGATGTTGAAACCTCCTTCCCTTTGCAGCTCAGCTCTCACAAATACAAAAATGAAGAATAGTCTCACGTATGCAACAAATAGGCAGAAGAGCTCTATAATTAGACTGCACTGCTCAGTGGTTGTCTTCTCCTTTATGGCTGGGATTCATAGCTTGAGACAACACCATTTAGTTTTCTGGTCAGCCTTGGTTGTCTAGATGAGTAGGTAGCGAGCATCTCTGAAGGGCAATTTGTCTAGTGTGTTTTACATGTGTTTTCACTCGTTATTTCTTTCCACTGACTGCAAAGGATGGAACGGCTAGCATAGTCTTACATAACTACTAATTTTAATGCCTAAATTAGGTAAAATGGATTCCACCTGACATGCTTGCCTAGTGTCTGTTATTTGTAAGGGATTTATGCCTGTGTGAATGGGAACCCAGGTTTCCCTTTATTTGTCCGTAGATTTCTGGCACATCACAATGTCCTTGTGATAACTGAACATTCCCTTCTCAAAAAAAAATCATTTGGCAAGATTCGCTATTAGTATCTCAGAACTATATCTCCTGCAAATAAGATTTTTGTGGTAGGTTTCTTTCTGCTGAAATAACATGCATGTTTGAGTATTTAATTCACTAAGAAAAAACAACACATTTTCATTTGAAAATAGATTTTAGAAGAGCACTGAAGAGAGAGTAATAAGGAGAAAATAGCATGTATTTGCTTGTGAAAGGCAGAAGAAAATCAGTATTAGTCATGCTGCCAAACAATCTTCTAAAGTACTGAACGTGGCCAGAGCTTTCATGTTGAAACAGTAGCAGACTCCTCAAATTTGTTTCTCAGATAAGTAGGGAAAATCAAAATAGTTCCTTCTGCACATAGCTTTTCGGTTCTATGCCACTGAAAATTTTCATTCCAATACTTCACCTTGTTTAGTGTTCAGGCTCTTCCACCATCCCAGATTTGTGCATACTAGTTAACTATCACCTATGGTAGGAAGTCATTCCTCTTGCTCCAAGATGAATCCATCTATGTAACTCCTACGTCAGTGCTGACAGACCCTCATGTGTCTCTGGGTCCCCCCACTTCCCAAACCGTCTCTGCCCCTGCTCTCCATGTGCTCACCTGTGGCTTCCTCAGCCCCAGCCACTGCCCTGGCTGCCGCCATCTCTCATATTAGGCCTGAGAAAGGGGGAAGAAAGAGTGAGTGAGAGCAAAGGAGACGTGTTGTTGTCTACAGGCAGGCTGTAAATGGAGGAAACGAAGCCTGAGATATGAAGCTGATCCTGCACCTCACCTTCTCTCCTTTGAAAGGTGTCAGGTTTCTGGGAAGAGACGGGAAATTACACATCCTCCTTGCTGTAAGCTCTTCTCCTGGATCTCAGCATAGGGAGGCCAAAGTGGGACTGGATTCGACCAGGATGGGCATAGAAAGAAGTCTGTGGCACCATCTATTGCTGAACGGTGGAGATTACGAGGATTTTATTTTTTCTACCCAGCGTTCGAAGCCGCTATAATTATACAGTCTCAGGAGCTGAGAAGGAAGCTCAAGACTCCTGTATGCTCCTGTTCTCCTCTCCCACTGTATTTCTACAAGGGGTTTGGAAAGGTGGTAGTTTAAAGGTTATATAAATACTCACAAAAGATCCCAATGTTGTCAATAAGGCTTGTTAAAGCTATGGGTGACAGCAGCAGGGCTGAGTCCTAGTCAACATGTGTCTATTAAGCAGCTGTATAAACTGAGGTTGCTACAACTGAATTAGTGAAGTCATAAGATTAGGCAGGTTCTCAGGAGAAATGCAAAACAAGGTACGTAGGGTAATACCCACCAACACCAAAGTTGTGAGTGAATGGCATATGGGTTGAAGAGAAGGAAGGAAAATGTGCAGTAAAAGAATATTTGCTTATCAAGTACATGTACAGCTAGGTAGGGAACTGGAGAGGTGGACTACTTACTGTCAGCATTAGCAACAGGAAAGTTTGATTTCACCATTTAGAGTAATGCCTTATTTTCCCCAAGTTGATGCTGAGTTCTGATGTAGGCTCACGGTTCACAGAAATGGAGATGTGAAAACATGGTCTGCTACCGACACCCAGGGAAGGTATTTAGATTTTCCAGAAATTCAGAGTGGAGATTCCAGCTGGTGTTTCTTTACTTTGCAGGTCCTTGGCTTTGCTGATAAAAGACATATGTTTCTTTTAGGGCTGTTTTCTAGATGGTCCAAAGGTGACTAGTGGTACTTGTGTCTCCACCATATTGTAGAGAGCAGCAGATTTGAGGGGATAGGTTTTCAGGGGGTTGTAGGAAGTTTGGTTGCTAAAACAATAGGAACATAAAAAGCCATAAAAGGACCTTTCCTTCAGTTCCTGTAATAATTTTTCTTTAAGAAATTTGTCAGAGTTTTAGAGAATACAAATATTTTGCATCTGCTAGATCACCTTTATCTACACGCTTATTGATAACCTAATCAAGCACCAGCTCGTTAGTGTGACAGGTACAGACACCACACCGAATCCTTCCCAGCAGACTGTCTCTATCCGTGTGCTTTATGTTCTTGTTCTTCATTACAGGCTCTACAGTCTCACTGGAGCTGAAAGTCAATCTCAAGAGTCTGTGGTGCCCAGATTCCCCTGCAGAGTCCTTTCCATAGATGGGACTTGTATCATCAGTCCTCTGCCATCGTGGTTCTTTGCATGGCAGATTACACATTGGCCCTGCAATTTCACATTTGAAACCCTCCAGAGCTCTGGGGCGAGTACCAGCCAGTCCAGAGGACTGACTGGTGCCTGGTTTAGTACCTCTTGTACATTTATGTCAGTGTTCCATTGCCAAAAGTCCATTGCCATTCTGTCTGTACTGCTGTTGTGATTTGTGCTGAAGTCCTACAGCTGCACCTTTCATTTTACTGCTTTGGCACACCACAGTAAGACATTCAGTGGGTTCATTTCACTGGCTCCTGTGCCCACATCTAGTGAACGTGTATGTAAGAGCAGAGACTCCTGAATAGTCTATCAAGCCTCTAAGCTGCCAGTTTCTTAGCCTTAATATGTATAGCTGTATGAGAGGGAACTATATCTTTCATGGGATGCAGTGACTATATAATGTGACTCAGATGTACTTAAACTCTTGCATCCATCTATATCTGTAAAAAATTCAGCAAATCATGGTCACTAGTGTAAATAACGTCAGCAATATCTGTTCTGATATCTGAGAACATGTGCAATTGCTTCCTTCACAACCGGCAAACAACCCAAAGTCAATGCAAGATGCTGCTTCATACCAGTGAAAGTCTGTGCAGCAAATTTCCTTTTCAGAAGTCCTTAACAGTCACAGCTGCCATCTCTTTTTCTTGCCTTGAAGCATTAATATCACGTGGGGTAGCGCAATTGAGCACGTCTGTTAATACCTCCGTGCCAGGAGAGAATGACTAAGTGGTGTGGGAAGGAAAGGTGTTCAGCTCAAGGTTGTCTCCTGCTTCCATTATGTAAAGCTTCATTTCAAAAGGATATTTTGACTCAAGTAAAACTATTCAGATTGACAAAAAGTTAGCTGTCTACTCATAAGAAATACCTGAGCAGATCAAATGCAGTCTACTTCAGGTCTTCTTTGCAGACTCTGAGAAATGAAATGTCAGTCTCAGGCTGGAAATACATTCTGAGGAAATCAGTGCAGCACGAAATTTGTTCTTCCTAAAAGGTTTTGAGTGTCCAATGATAATGAAATAGCAAGGAGGCTACACATCTGGAAAATGTCAGGGATGGTTCAACACTTGGAAAATTCCTTTCCAGAATATTGCAACCAAAGACTGGAGTATTAAAGCAGCATGATTAATCTAATAAATTATATTCTAACTAACGCCAAATTTAACTCACCATCAGAGACCTAAAATTGCCTTGATTTAATAATTAAATCTGCAGAAATTCATATTGGCCGTGTGTTTTTTCACTCGTCCCCTTGCAATAAGCTATTATAGGAAGAGCTGCTTTCAGGAAATGAGCCGTAGCCTTGAACAAACCCCAGCACAGTGGTCCTATGGCTTCTGTCATGCTTTAAACCCTGCTTATAGAGATGTAGTTAACTTTGAGCACATAAAGAGTTCTCTTTCCTTGAAGTGGTTCCTAATTAAGAGAGGGGGGCCTAAATCATCCTTCTCCATCTAGTGCTTTTGAGCTTGACACTCTTTATCCTTCTAATTAAGAGTGAATATTTGCAGTGAGGTATTGTTATTTTGGGTGTAATTATGAGGCCGAGGGTGAAAAGCATCAGACTGACTCCTCTGTGCTGAGGAGCTGAAGTACATGATGCTGCCCATGCTCAGAAAACAAAACAAAAACTGGGCACTAACTATTAGCAAATATTATGTTAAATAATAGCAAAATATTTGATTGAAGTTGTCAATAATTAGAAACAAGATGAATCATACACAGGCTGCTATCTAAGTGTCTTAGCTATTATATTAACACACAACAAAAAAGAAATTGTTAGAGAAAGGCCGTTCCCTGCAAGCCCCAGGCCTCACATTCATGTGCGTGCAGGCATGCGGAGAGGACAGGGCATATTAAGTCCGGCAGTCCAACTTACTTCTCACTGTCCCATCATTTTTGTCCTTTCTCAGAGCACTCCTCCTCTCATGCACTTTCTAATAGTGTGGCTTTGTGTGCAAATGGGGTATAAACAGGTTTTGAAATTGTGAAAGCTGAACGTGTCTGAGACATCTTTAACAATGAAAACAGAAATTATTTGGGATTCTTCGTTAAGGCCTTTACTACTGCCCACCGAATCGGTGGATGAAATCACAGTTATGACAAATGTGCTTCTTCACTGCTTTTGGAAATACTGGCTCTTGAAGCAGTACCCCCTCAAACCTGGCAATCTTTTAGGTAAAGATATAAAAGCTCCTTACTTTTTTTAAAATTTTGCTCTTCTATCCCTGATTCAATCTTTTGACTGATGCTGTCAGAAATTCTGCTTTTTGGGGGGCTTTTTTCACTTCCACTTCGAATAGTTTCCATTTCTGCACTGTATTCCTAAGGAGAAATTTGTCCTTTCAAGTAGTTTGGGCATCTCTGGAGTCACAAAGAAAAGCTGGGATGGGCCAGGGTGGTGGTGGGGGAGGTTACCCAGCCTATGCCACTGCCCAAAGCAGTTCCTTTCTTATTTCTGCTCTTAAAACCACCCAGTGATGGAGGCTGCACCAGCCCCTCAGGTTATCTACTACAATGTTTTGCTCTCCTTAGCAATTTAAAGTTCATCCTAATATTTAACACCAATCATTATTGCTGCACATTAAGCCATTACTTCTTGTCTGGCTGCCATGGACAGAAGGATCAAATTGTTCCTTTGTACTTTGCACAACCTTCAAAAACTGTCCCACCTTGATCTTCTTTTCTGTAGTAAAACAACCTTTGGGTCTTCCCATATATTTTCCTAGCCAGTTACGTGTTCATGTAGTTGATCTTTTCATCTAAATAAATTATTCCTATGGAATTTCACCCATTTTTTCAATCCCTTTTTGCCAGCTGGTCAAGATCACTTCTTCTTGTTGTTGTTACTTCCTTCCAAAAATTAGAATCTGTGACTATTATCCTGTGGTTTTATATAGACCTCGTGGAAATTTAGAGTAGGAAATGAGAAGCCAAGAACAGAAAAGGATGAAGAGGATGAGAAGACAGGTTCTCTTACATATTATTGTATTAAAATAACTGCTTGACTTCAACTCTTGTAAAACTGTGCAGCACTAACATCATGGGAGCACAACAGAAGTTCAGAAAATTTTGGAACAGTATATATTATGTACTATCATAAAAGTCTGGCTTATTTTCTCCTTGGAATTACATTTTTTAAACAGCCACAGCTGGGCTGTTTTGGGGAGAAGGAAGTGTGATGGTTGTGTATTAGTTGATTGATGTTGTGAGACCATTTCTTTATCTGAGCAACAGTTCCAGATATCCTGTGTGGGCACCACAGAGGGTACAAGACTGGGACAGACCCTGGGAACCCCTCCTTCCTTTCCATTTCCTTGCAATATCTTCTTTATCCTGAGTGGACCCAGTCCAGAAGAGGCTTCATTCTCTGTCCCTTTTCTTTCCCCAGCCCTCCATGACTGGCCTCTGCATCTGCTTTTGCATGAAAGGCTCTGCACAAAGCACAAATGTTGGGAGGGGGAAAGGTACTTTTCTGGATTCCTTTGCTTTTGTGACATTCAGTTTCTGTGTCCTTTCTTGAATTCACTGGAGTGACGTTAGTTATCACTGTGTTGCTCATAATAAAATGCCCTCAGATAATCAGTGCTCCCCTTCTGGTTTAAAAAGCTTGCCCCAGCATACCTTGACAGCCTGTCCTAATTTTGGTAGGTTAATAAGGGATAAAACTGTTTTCTGGGAGGTTTATATACACTGTTCAGTCAAGTGCAGCATTGCTTGCTCATCTCCTTAAAGATTATTTAAGAGATAATCTCTATTGATTTGAAACATATAAAGCCGTGGGTAACCCTGAGATAACTTAATAGCTGACACAGTAATAAAGCATTTAATCAGCCTCCAAAGCTATTTAGGGTGCTATGTTCTAAAGCAATTTTTGTTATTCTGTAGCAAGCCATAAAACGAGAGGGAAAAATATTGAATGCCCTTTTGTGCGTGACATCGAAGTGCTGAGGTGACCAAGGTGTTTTGAGCTGCCTGCTCTGTGACCTGGTTGTTCAATACCCGCTATGTTTGTTGCACCCATGTTTGATAGACAGTCTGGACCCCAGTCAGACCTGCAAGTATGCAATTCCCATCAGAGGCAGAAGACTGACATCTGTTAATCCTGGATCTGCTTAGCTCAGTGATATGTTTGTCTTTTCACAAGACTGAACTGAGTGTTGATTTCATTTGGGTTTCTCTCCCATCAAGCTTCTCTAACTTAGGAGTTATTGTTGCCACAATAGCTGAATTCCTCTCTGTTTTATGAAAGTGTTAAAAGCTGGTTTATTTAGGCTGTGCTGGCATCATCCTGCTTCAAAAGAAAAGGGAATCTGGATTACTCTAAGGGTCAGGCAAACGATTTAGCTTGTGTTAGGGTCTTTGGCTAACACAGAACAGAAAGTCTGAGGTGGCTCTTCAGTGTCCAACAGCTGCCCCTTTAGCCCCTGTGCCTGAGGTTGTGTCTCTCTGTGCATCAGGCTGATCTGCTGAGCCAAGCCTGTCCCCAGAAAGCCTGTATGTGCTGTGTTGTGCACAGGAATGGGGAGGCCTTTTCTTACCCTGCAAGACTGCAGTGGATTTGGAAAGCCCCATGGCAAAGGGAAGAATTTCCCCTCAGCAAACGAGATGCACAGTCCTCCATAACCCTTCCACAGTCCCCTTGAGAAATCAAATTCTTTCTGTGTGCAATGAGGAAAACAGATGTTATACTTATTAGGTCGTAAGTTATCACCTGCGGGAATGTTAAATTAGTCTCTATATAACTGCCTTGTTTTTTAAATAGGAAAAAAACCTGCACCCAAAAAACAGTGCCAAAAGTGGAAATTAGATACAGAGACTACATAGCTAAAACAAATTTCCTACCATAGTTCATACCAGAGTCACTACCATTCCCATGGCAAATTGGACAAAGATTCAATGTCACTTGACAAAATAAGATTTTTTTTCTCCACCTTGCTTGCTTTTTTCTTCAGAATTAGTGTGTACTTACTGGAATAATTTTGTAAACATAATGTTGAAGACATTAAATATGTTCTTAAAAAAGAAAGGCATAAAGTATGGTCAGGGCAGATTTCCCACTTCACCTATGAACTCAGTTCTGGCTAGGTAGAAGAAGATCACTTGCTTCCAAGTTGGTATCCTTACTGATGCTGGGCCACGTACATTTCTGCTTTCTCTTTATTTTTCACCACTGCATGTTCCTTGCTCAGTGTAAAATCTTGCTAGATGATTAAATCACTTTCCTGCAACCTTGGCTTTTTGACCCACTGTCGTGGTTTAACCTGGCAGGCAGCCAAATACCACACAGCCGCTCACTAACTCCCCCCACCCCCAGTGGGACGGGGAGAGAATCGGAAGAGAGAAACCTGTGGGTCGAGATAAAGACAGTTTAATAGAACAGAAAAGGGAAAATAATAATAATAATGATAGAATATACAAAATGAGTGACGCACAATGCAATTGCTCACCACCTGTGCTGACCAATAACCAAGTAGCAATTGGTACTTCCTGGATCACGCCTACCATTCATATACTGAGCATGACGTCACACGGTATGGAATACCCCGTTGGCCAGCCAGGCTGGCTGTCCTGATTATGTTCCCTCCCATCTTGTGTACCTAGCTCAGTCAGCAGGCATGGGAGCTGTCCTTGGACTAGGAGGGTATTTAGCAACAACTGAAAACATCAGTATGTTATCAACATTCTTCTCATACTAAATCCAAAACACAGCACTAGGAAGAAATTTAACCCTATCCCAGCCAAAACCAGGACACAAAGACAAATGCAAAGTCCTCCTCTTGGGACTGAACAACTCCATGCAACAGTACAGACGGGGAACTAGCTTGCTGGGGAGCAGCTCTGCAGAAAAGGGCCTGGGGATCCAGGCCTTATTCAGAGGTTCACAAAGAAAGGACAAAAGACAGCCAAATTCCAACTAAAGGGAAGAAAATTCAGAGAGGTTGGCTAAACACTGGAGCATGTTCCTCAGGGACACTGTGGAGCCTCCACCCCCAGAAATTTTCCAAACTCAACAAGGCTTTGAACAGCCTAATCTCACACTGAAGTTAGCCTTGCTTTCAGCTGGGGGCTACACTAGATGCCTCTGAGGGTCCTTTCTGACCTGAAGTATTTTATGATGATTTTTATGATTTGCACTCTTTCTTCCAGCAGGTTTCTGTCTCGCTGAGAGCTGTCAAGATTCAAACTATCCTTCCTAACCATTTTTCACCCATGCACCTCTACCACTCTTTTTGTCTTTAGCTAAGCTACTTGTGATGGTAATTTCCTTTTCTGGATGGCAAGGCAAACATCCAGACCACCCTCAGGGACCTGGTGCGCAGCATAACCAAAGCGATGCGGGAACCTGTGTGTCTGTTGTAGCTGCAGTTCGAAACAGAGGTGTTAGACCTTGCAGACTTCTCTTCTCAAGGGACGTCAGGCAGATGTGACAGGGAGAAGTTAAGCTGGGAGACCCCTTTAACCTACAGCAGAAAAAAACTAACTGCAGAAGTCAATAAGATTTATTTATTCTGTAGAAAAATAAAAGCAGAACCTTGGGCAGGGGGAAGAAGTGATTTTTAAGTTGTGATATTTCTCAGTAATAGGAAAGGAAGAATCCATCTGCTCTATATTGTCGTGAAGGTCTTTGTCTTTCCTAACACTCTGTCCTTAGCAGCTCCCATGGTGTTTTATCCCTGTCTCATGAAGATACTTGGCAGAGTTGGCAGTGAGAGATTTTTTGAATGAGAGCCTTGATTCTCACCGCTCATATCGTTTCCTTGTGGGTGTGTTGTGAAATATTTCTGCTAAAGCTGGAACTGGAAAAAAAAATCTCTGCAGCTGAACTCTGTGTCAGTTTGCATTCTGGTTATGTTCTCTAAAATTTCAGCCTTGTGGGAAAAGGGAAAACTTACCACCAGAGTTTCACTAGAGGTTTTAATGTCTGAAAAGCACATGCCTGCCTCTTGGTCTTTGTTGGCTTTCTAGCAAGGACATGCCACCTTTTCCATTCCTTTGAAATTCCTCAAGTCTTGTGTACCCTGTTAATTTGGTGATTTGGGGGAACATGCCTATTCAACAGCAATACACATCTTTTCAGCTTACTCCCAGTCATTGCCACATTGAATACTGTCTACTTGTTCCTGCTGTGTTTCCTGGTTTCCATTTCCTTTTTCCGTTCCACTGGTTTCTGATGTGCAGCAATGCCTCACCCCATTACCACTTAGGTTAGCTCTAGCCATAGAGTTAACTTGGGTATAAAGAGGTTGAGCTTTGCCCACATGAAAGCATCCCAGTGCACAACGAAGATTCGTGCATTGGGGTTAGCGGCACAAGCAGCTGCATCCCACTGCGTGAGTGGCAGTCAAGCTCCATTCCTGCCTCCCGCAGCCTCTGGCTGTAGCCCTGGTTAACTCAGCCCAGAGAGAAGGGTCTGAGTTGTCCCTTGATCTAGCTCTACCAAAAAGATAAGTTTGTGTTATTTTCTTGTATTTGGAAGAAAAACACGTTTAATCACCCTCTATAAATACCCCTTCCATTTTTTCTTCTTGTTTTTCTTCTTCTTCTACACAAGTCCATCAGGCTTGTCTTTACTCCCAGTGTACAATGCTGTATGGTTTCGCTGAAGGCAAGGACATTTTTTGCTACAAATGGGTACGTTAGCAGCTGCAGGAAGCTGCTCTTCTGATAACACAGAGCCGTGCCACCTCTTAGCAGAATCTCTACAAATCTTTGGCCCACCTCCAGATCCTCCAAAAAGGGGCAAATAACTAGTTTTGGCACATAAAGAACCAGGCTGTTCCTCAAATGGTGGCTTTGAGGACACTACCATAAGCAAATCAAGTAGCTGCCCTGCAAGCGTCCTTGTCCTCATTTGACCTTCCACAGGGGAAGAAGTATGGTTTAGGCTGGAAAGAGAGTAGTACTGAGATGAAAGGTTTGATAAAAGCTGTAGAGATAAACTAGGTGTGTAAATACTGAGGATACACTTACTAACAAAGTGACACAAATACACCTCCCAAGGAACTGTCTTTGCTCTGCCTTCCCTGTCCGATATTTCAGACTTTACCCTTGCTACTCAGCCATGACCATCTAATCAAAAATTTATAGTGGTAAAGGCATCTTACAGCTCACAGCAGCTGCAGCACGCTGTTAATTTAACTGTAGCAAAACATGAGTGGCTGCAGTTGCGGAGACATATCTTAGACTACACTTCATTGTGGTTTTGCTGAGTAGGAGCAAAACGAACATTGCTGTAATTAGTGCTGGTGACAGCAGAAGCTGAGGCAAACCTGAACCAACTGCGGCAGTACCCCAGACAAGCTCATTCAGGCAGGCTGCTGAACACTTGGATAAAAACAAAAATAAGCATCTAATTTGATTTTCTGTCTTCCATATCTTCTTTTGAAGGTGTTTGAGGTTGTTGAAGATGTATCTTTTTGAACTCTTGTTTTATAGCCATCCTTACCACTTTCCTGTTGTACCTAACCCCCCAACTGTGTTGACCACTTTTAACCATGGACCAAACAGCTAAAGTACAGTTCACATTTCCTTTTTCTTGGCAGTATTTATCCTCATTTTCTCAGATGAGACTAGCTTGATTCAATGTAGTAACTGCAGCCAACAGTCCATCTCAGAGCAGTTCAGTTTTGTACCAGTAATGAAGTTTCACACATAGGTTTTGTTGTCTGCTTTACCTCTAACTCCGATGACTCGAATTTAGCTCATCCGATCACAAAATGCAGGGGAAGAGTGAAAAATACTCCCACCTCATAAGGGGCACTAAAGCACACTTTCTTGAGGTCTATATATATTTGTTACGTAGGAGACTGATAACATGGTGACAACTAAGAAATCCACACCTCTTTGGCAACTTTGTTTTGCACCCTTATAATTCATGTATTTCTAGCGCAGCAGCACTGCTGTGTAATACTGTGTGATTTGGCATGGTTGCTCTTTGGAGATTACTGTGAAGTTCTACTGAGTTGTAGAAATAATAGAACCATGCCCAACCCAAATTTGAAGGCTGAGAGATGAAATTTGGAACTATATACTGATCTTTTGCCTCGGCTTAATTTCTCATAGGTAATCCTTGAAAGATAAGTTGCTGGGAGGTTATATCACTGCCTTTCTGTCATCATGCTGTGAAGTTGAAGCTGTACTCTCGCAAAACAGGAGTGCTGAAAAAATAATGCTGACTTAATTGCAATCAAATAATATATTAACTTGTATGTCTCTGTCTTATCACCTCATCACAGATCTAAAGAAGATAGCCAGAAGTGAATGTATTTCTTTCTGAACTGGTAGATATTTTCAAGGTTTTTTCAAGGAAGTAAATGTCTTCCTTCAAGACAGAAATTCAAAATGGCTTTTCATTCTTTCCAAGACAAAAAAGGAAACAATAATACTTCTTATCAGGGCTCACCAGGTTTATAGGATCAGTAGGGTATGTAATGTATTTTTTCTAAGTATAGCATCACATCTAATAGTAGAAAGATACAGAAATGATTACATAGCACCAAAGGGCATATTAGTAGCTGACTCCTTTCATCTAAGATAAATTAATGGGTACAAAAATATGAATTCAAAACACTTGTACTGCCCTTAAGGTGCAGAAAGGCATTACGTATCTTCCAAGTTAAGGCACTGTCCTATTAGATTTCTTCTACTGGCAGCTGCTTTCTTGAAAGTAATTCCTTCAAGAAACTTGATAATCCTAGTACTCAGTTGGAAAAGCTTCATATTGCAAATGGGCAGGCTAAAAATTGCCTCTTAATCTTGCATTTCCATTACAAAAGTCCTTTTCAGTCTTCCCATACATGGTATTGGAACAAGTGTAGTGTGATGCCAATATTTTATATAATAAACTAATGGCTGGAGTCCTCACCATGAAGAAGGTCGGACTTCATTTTATTTGACTTTTTCAGCCCTAGACAATTCCCTTCTTTCCAGGAGCGTGGCTTAATGCCGCAGGCAGTGCCAGCTCTTGGGTGAGAGCACCTCTCTTGTTGAAGCTGGGCCAATGCTGAAAGCAAGATTCACTCTTTGTGTGTGTGTGCCTAGGAGACAGAGAAGAGAAGTGAGGAGACAGCAGGGTGGCTGACTGCAGCACAGTGATGTAGGTATTCAAACGGCAGTGGGGACATTCCCGTGACTGCAGCAGCCTGGACCCTTTCTGTATTTTAGCCCATGGCTACCGAGAAGTGACTATTTAGAAGCCCTAGTTTAAATGTTATGTCATTAAGAAGGCGGGCACTGCATACTCTTGTTGTCTGTGCATGTTAAGCATCCTAAGGGCACATCTCCTTGGTTGTGTCTTTGGGTCAATTCGTGTCATACAGAAGGTAAGGAATCTGAAACAGCCTTACATATGCTAAAGTAGTCCACGTGCTTCTGTGCTTCTAAGGCATAGTCAACATCAATTTTCCTTCTAGGTCTCTTATGTCCACAAGACCTTTTCTAACTATCTGTTCCTCATGATCAAAGTCCATTTATAAACTGAGGACAAGGATTACTTTCTTGCCCTACAGCATGCTCTGTATTAGTCCAAGGATAAAAAAAGGGTGAGTCAACTTACAGAGTATTCATCTTGCCACACGATGCCAGTATTCCATTGAATATCTCTTGATTGGGGTCACAGGCACAGCAAATGTTAAGTAGCTTTATGTATTTATTTAAGTGATACACTGCTCTTCGTTCCTGTCACCGTCACACGGCTGCTTGCGTTGCCATTCTGCAAACCGCATGCAGAGAGGTTCCACCAGCAGAACTGCTGTCAGAAAGCAAATGTGAACCTTTGCACTGCAGTCCTTGTGGATTACGCATTTTCAGTTGGGTTTCTATGAGCACTGGCACCTGCACATTAAGCACATCCTTCAGTCTAGCCCTCATCAACAAAACACTTAAGGATTTGGCTGAGTGCTCTCCTCAACTGGGGCCTTCAACTCCAATTCTGAGCTCACTGCAGTCGATGCAAGCTTTGACAAGAGCTACAAGAAGAGCAGCCCCAGCCTTCCAGCTTCAATGAATATGTGAAGTGTCCTTAAAAGTTTTTATTCTACTTTCCTAACCTTGACTGTCAATATCTCCTCCTACTGCAACTCTCCTTAAAGTGCTGCACTTTGTCATGCGTTATTGGTTTTGCCTCTTGACGTATTAAGTGGAGGGCTAATGTAATGTTGCAGGATAGCATTTTGTTTGTTTTCTGGGGACAGTATTTGTTTGGTAGCTGTTTCCCATCCAGATGGATGCAGAGGCTCTGCAGGTGCCTCAGCAGAGCGCTGCGCAGCCCCGCAGTCCTCACACCTAATATCTTATAAGGCATGTAACTGCAGCAATTCATCCATCACCGGTTTGTATCACACCTCAAACAGTGAGGAACAGGAGCCACTCTTTCTTTCTCTGTCCCCTTCAGTGGTTTTACATGATTTTCAGCTACTGCTAACTCTAATCATCCCAAATCTTCAGAAAAAATGATGAACTGTTTATACAGCTGTAGCCTGTTTGCCCTATTTCTGTTAAATATGAAATAATTACTTCTAGGGTTCTTTTATTATTGAAGGCTGAGAGTGACTCGGGAAAGGAGGTAAACACAGACCTATCCTGAACCAAAACACTCTTCTGATGGTGAATATTTCCAGTCATTGATGTCAGTAACGCAGGTCTCAGAAAGGGGCTGGTTTGTGTAGGAGGTGTTATGCTGCAGGAAGGAGTTACAGACTGTGAGCCCATCTCTGAACGTCCATACAAAGAGACTCAAGCACATATATCAAAGCTTTGACCTGGACTGACATATTAAATTATGCCAGTTTGATACAGTGCTGTTCATTGCTGCATAGCCACAATATCAATCTGTCATCGTCCTGACCTGCACACCTCTTCCTGGGAAGCAGGGTGCCTTGCCACAAGCTAAGCTAAGAGGGTTTGGGCAACGTGCTCCCAAGTGGGGCCCACGTGGCTTCAAACCGACAATACAACACATCGAGGAGAGTCCCCTGGAAATCCAGTGAGAAGAGCTGTGTGGTAAGGGGTCCCCCCGAGGCAGTTAATTTGCCCATGAGTCACATACAACACGGAGACATCCCATCCCTCATTCAGTATTTCGTTGTAGGGGACAGCCTGGGCTGTTACTCACTGAACTAACGTGCCAGGTGCCCTGGGTAAACTACCAAACATTTCCTTACATCTTCAGATTCCTAAATACCTTTCAAACCTGGGCTCCAAATCCTCTTCGCCTTTGAAGGAAGAACTCCCTAAATTCTCCTCTCAGAATGGCTCTCAGCCCTTTCTCCTTGGGAGAGGCAATCTGCCGCACTGACAGTTCACCTTGCAGCCCCTCCTGGGCATGAGTAAATACTTGCTAGACCCACAGCACCATCACACTAATTGCCTCCATGGGCATGGTGAAGACAAAGCAGATCTAAGAGGCAAGCTTCACCCTTTCCAGTTTCAACAAACATTTGTTGTCCAGTGTGTTGTTCAATGTAAAAAAAATGGAAATACTTTATAGCAAGAGTCACTTCAGGTTTACATTTTCTTCTGGAATAGTGTCAGGGAAGATATTCCAAATGGGGCACAAGTAAATCTTCAGCTGGCTCAGTTGATCCCAAACGCCTGGTGCAGCCCCTCCTGTTGGGTCTGCCCTAACTCCTAGCATGAGACCCGGTCAAGCACAGGAGGCAACCAGCTCTTCTCCTATTGCAGAAAGCCAGGCGGCGGTTGCTAATGCAGTGCTGACACTGACTGAAGACTGAGTAAGGTTTCAGATGAGTAAAGTCTGTGTTAGGATTTCAAGCATCCCACACCATAGAAGGATCCAGGAACCCTGCAAAACCAACACCACCCAGTTGATTTTTTTCAGCTATTTTTGAACTCCCTTCCCTTCCTTATTACCATTTTAAAGGCCAATTTCTTTGTTAACATGTAAAAGAGTATTTGCAAAGGTCTCATAACTATGTCCTATATGAGAAAACAGCTAGTGGTTTGCATGACTGATTCAGAGGTTGCTGCCATCTGCAGTATTCCAAATACCATGTCTTATTTCAGAAGAGATATAAGAAAATAGTCATAAATATGTGACTAAGCGACATGATAAATTTGACACCTAAGAAGTAGCATTTTCTGCATGATCTCAAACTTCATAGAAATAAAGCATACATTTTTAGTGCTAAAAGAGATTAATTTCAGCATTCTGCAGAAATGGGGCCCATTGAAATTTACCTGAGATAAAATTACAAACAAATTCCACATGTTGACAAATAAGTACATATTCACTTCAGGCATTACCAATGACCTAAAATTAGGCTGAAACCTAATTGAATTAGAATTGGAACCAGAAAATACTTGCAATGTGTGCAAAAGGAGTTTTCCTTCCAAGAAAGTAGATTAGTAGCAAAAATGCAGGAGAAATTTTCACAACAAATCTTTGTAAACAGAAAATGACAATGATTTGCTGTCCCATAGCAAAAGGGAGTCCTACCAGATAGAGGATTATCCTCAAATCTCTTGGAATCCATAATTCTCAAAATGGATGACAGTATGTCATTAAGAATTAAGAATTACATTTCTTTAATGTAAAGAAATGCTTCCTAATGTCNGTCATATCTGCATTTGCTGAAGAAACCATCGCAACAACAACAAAGCAGAAATAACAGTGAGTGTAGCCAATATGCATATATATTTGATTTCCTTGTTCACAAACACCATCTGGAAAAGCCTCATCCACAAAAATGAAAGAATGGGAAAAAAAGTGTTTCTTTCCTGTATTGCATCTGAACTTCATAAGGACGTGGGTCAAACTGAATGGCAAGTTAAATTTTACAGCAGTAACACAAAGCATAAACACAAACAAAACTAATCATGTTTGCATATATTATATCATCTCATGTGCTTTGGTCTTGTTCAGAAGAGCCTGGAGAAGTAAGGCTGGATGGGAACTCAAATGGGCATCTGCCTGCCCTATGATTACTCTGGAGAGATGCTTTTCCATCCTGTTCAGAAACATTTCCACTCAGTGAGATCTGCAGCCCTTCGTGCAGCTTGTTCCAGTTGTTCACTACGTCTGTAGTCTGTTCACCACGTTGGGCTCAGAGAACACATTATTCTCTTTCTTGAAGCAGCCTCGCATACTTGGAGACCATTATTGCGTGTCCTACAGTCCTTCCCTCCTTGGGCTAAACAGTCTTCAGTTTTTCTGGTCTGTTCTTACAGACACATTCGCTAAATATCTTATTGTTCCTACTGCTCTTCTTTGAACATCGGTTAGTCCAAATCTTTCATGCAAATGCTGCTGAAAGCCTGACTGAAGACTGGAGCAGGGGCCTTGGCATTACTAAGCAGAACCAAAGGATTGTTTCACGTGCTGGTTGTACTTGTAGATTTAAACATCCCCGAATGGTATTTCCCTTTTTTTCAGTACCATGGGCAGCTCAAAATCTATTATAATGCCGTGATACTTCTTGGAGAACTGCTCTGTAGAATAGAATAAAATATTTCAGTTGGAAGGGACCTACAATGATCATCTAGTCCAACTGTCTGACCAATTCAGGGCTGACCACATATTAAAGCACGTTGTTAAGGGCATTGTCCAAATGCCTCTTAAACACTGACAGGTTTGAGGCATGGACCACCTCTCTAGGAAGCCTGGTCCAGTGTTTGACCATCCTCTTGGNGTTGTGCCTGGTGTTACTCTGTCACAGGTGCAGAATCCAGCATTTGTTCTTGTTAAATTTCATCCCATTGATGATTGCCCAATCTATCTAGATTGAGACGGGAATCTGGTGCTCCCCATTCCCTATTAGTTCACTTGATTATTCCTTCCTGTGTGTAGCACTTTTCAGTTGTCCCTATTGAATGTACAGATTTTTTCTGATTATTTCTCCATTTTCAACTCTTCTCTGCCTTGCAGCATAACTGTAGTACTTCTGTCTTTTTTAGTATAAGCATCCTATCTATTCCTTCACCCAGACTGCTAGCAAAAACAGACTAGAATAGAGTGAAGACAAAGCCTTGCAGAGCTGCATAATTATATCTTCCCCTTTTGTCAAGAAACCACTGAAAAGTATTTCTTGAGCACGATTTTGCTTGCAGGTTTGGTTTTTTTCATCTATACTATGATTCTGTAGCTGGCTTGCGAATATCATGTTAAACACTGTGAAAAGCCTTACTAAGATCCAAGGTATAAAATGCTCATGGCTCCCATTCTACACACAAATGTCATTATTCAATTGTAAAAGGAGTTACTTGGGTTTGCCAAGAACAAGTTACATGAGAAGAGAGTTGATGGCAACTCATCTCATTATAATTTTCCAGTTACTTATGAATAGGTTGCAGAATTATTTGTTCCAGAATTGTTCTGGGTATTAAAGTTATGCTGAGTGGTACATAGCTCCCTTGCTTCTCTTCTCACCCTTGTTCCCCCTAAAGAAAGGGGGGAAAGCAACAATGATGATGTCAATTTATGGCACTTCATCCATCCTTCATGAATTCCCAAAGGTGGCTGCTGCTGGCTCTGAGATCTTTTTAGCCAGCGCTTTTTCTGTCAAAGAATGAAGTTCCTCAGGTCTGGAAGAGCTAAAAATACCTTATTTATCTAAGTATCTTATTTACCTCTAACTGAGGCAGAGGGTTTATTGCCGGTATTAACTTTGCTAATCTCTCCTTCTTGCTGACTTTTCTACTGAAGATTGAAAGGTAACACTGCCTACCTTGCATAATAGTTAACTAAAAAAACTGAACCCTCTACAACACTTTTTGTCTTTTATAAAATGTAGTGATTGCAAATATTTCCTGAAGTTCAATTAGAAATTAATCTTACAAAAATTCAATACCACTCATAATTGCAAAGGGTTCAGGCATGCAATGGAATGTATAATTGTCTATTGTATTCCCTTAAATTCTGGTTAACCTCTCACTGCTCCTAAATTAGAAAAAAAGCAGAGACACATAGAATGAGAGTAACCTCAGAATATCAATATAAATTGACTGAAATAAGTTACTGAGGATGCAACTTGCATATTAAAATCAAGACTTCAGTTGTGATACAGAACTTGAAAGAGGGAGATTAAGTCAATAATGGTCATGAACTTTCATCTTCTTAAACTGTTATTAAATATACTATTATTAAATGTTATATAAATCATTATTAAGTATATCCAGGACTGAAAATACTTCTATGTAGATACTATTTCAGTGGCAATGATCATAGGAAAGACAGGAGGATGGCTTTTCTTGCCATAGTTGCACTGGAAAAGGGGAACTTTGACACCTTTTGGCAAGTAGAAATTTATTAAACCTGAGGGGAAAAGTCAGCCCTAGATAAAACAAGCTTTTTGATCTGGCAGCTTCTCAAAGGCAATTTGCACTTATTCTGATTCATATATTAAAACCATGATTCAGATTTTTCACCCATTAGTTGAGGTCCTGTTGCTAACTGTTGGGAACCTTATCAGCTTTCTCTCTCACTCATGCAGCCCACTTGTGTCAAAATGAAGGTTTTAATAGGGTGTTTTGCATTAAAATGGAGATAACAGTGTGTTTGCTTGAAGCAGAACAAGGCAGAATAAGCCAGATCTTCAGGTAATATACATTTGTCACAGCTCTATAAAGATAATGAAGCTTTACTAATTTACATTAGTTAAGAAGCAGAGCTGCTGTGTCTTATACAGACTCCTCTGCAGATCTCCTTCATGCAGATGAGGAGAGACACTGGTGATGACGTGCAGCCCTGACAGCTTCCAGCACGTGCCTCCGATAGGTCAGAAACAGTCTGAATCATGCTCCACTGAAGATCGCTGATAGGCAAGAATTTGTCGTAAGTAAAAGCTTGAATACTAATGCTTTCCCCTGGACTGGCTTTTGGTACTCTTAGGCAAAGCTGCTCCATCTTACCTTTGCCTTCAGGACCAGGGGTTTGCATTCTTTCATGACTGCTTGGAATTTCTCATATGCAATTAAGAATCATGTGTTACTCCAAATCTAGCTGGGGACCCACTCCATCCTCTCTGGTATTCACCTCTTCCCTGTCTCCTCTTGCCTCTTGATTGTTAGGCAGTGGGGAGGTTTTCCTCAGCTTTTCTACCTCTTTTAACACTCTTTCCTTCCCTGTCTCACTCACTTGTCTCAAATATTCTTGTAAGGCCACCTGCTGAGGAGGAGTCAGGTACCATTTACCTTATCTGCATATCTTTCCAGCTGATATCACTCTGCCTTTTAAAGTGACAAAAGAAAATAAATTTCAATAATTTGAATTTTGAGTAAGTAATAAAGGTTGAAGAGATTCCTTATTGTTGTATTTTTCTGAAAACACAGACAGTCATTGGCCTTCAGGAGCCCACGAGGTGAGTCTACAGGGATTCACCATCTGGGTCACAAGTATGCAAGTCCCACTTAAATACCAGCTGAAACTCTCAAGTCCTTTTACAGACGTCATTGTTTAATTCACGCAAACTGGAAGCAAAAGTGACAATAACCAAAAAGAAGTGTATTTGTTCCTCCTGTTTCCTTTCGCTGGGAAGTTCATGCAGTTTTCATGTCTTGTGACATTATTTTGTGTTCCCGGGGACGGCTGCATAACCAACAGCCTGACAGCCGGGGGCAGTGGGGACAGACACTCGAAGCCCTGTGACTGCAAGGTTCTGGATAAGTGACAAAAAGCAGTCAATGAAAAATTCAGCAGAAACACAGCATTTTTTTTCTGTTCGAGAAAGCAAATTGTATCCCTCCCAAACAAATTCTTTTAAGAAATTTTTTTTTTTTTTTTAATGGAAATTTTCTGTGGATTGATGTGTGTGAATGCATGAACTGTATGAACTGCATGAACTGCTTTTTCTTTCAAATTTCAGTGTGGAAAATTCCTGTAGCTGCAGGTACTTTTCTGCCTTTGAGTCAGAGTATCCACTGAGATGTAATATTCATTTCATTAGGCTCATCAGTGTTAATGCTGTTCAGCTCCATTTAATGAAAACAGTAAATTAGCATGTGCAGTAGTTCTCTTTCACTAACTAATTGATATATGATGAAAGTTCCCATGTTACCAGCTAGTACATCTTCAAGGAGAGTAACTAGAAACAGTGGCTTAAGGGTTTTTAAAAATGCAGTGAAAGCCAGTATATGCTATTTAAGAGATAAAAGCAAAAAAAAAAAAGAATTGGTACCGCCCAGTAACAAAATCTTGTCCAATTCATTTTCTACCCTGGGAGTTTAAGTAGCTATTGTTCTTACACAGGAATGGTCTTTGAATACATATTTCAGCAGCATTACATACTTTAGCATATGGATTATCATTCTGAAATCTGCTCTCTGCTGATTGCTAGGCAAGAAAGACTTGAGTTACTAAATGTTTTCCAGGAAGTTAAAATGGAGCACAGGAGATTCTCATCTGATGTTAAGTAGTTACTCTGTTTAAAATTGAATTGAACTGTGCTGATTTGCACCAAAGGATGGGAAAGAAACCTGGTGAGGAAGCACTGAAGGACACTTCTGTCAATGCCAGAGGCACCATGGTGCTCCAGAAGCCCAGGAGTCTTTATCAGGCCACGGGCAAGCAGCTGTTTCCAAAGGAAACTTTGAATGACCAGAGAGGGGAATAAATGAAAAATCTTGTGCTTCATCAGTATCGGCTTGTGGATGACTTCAGTCTTCCTAAAAAAATCAGCTGCTGACTTCCCTTTCTGTAGTTACAGAAAACCTTCAGAGGAAAAAATGGGAGACAGATGAGAATGAAAAATGCAAAAGAAACTGAAAATAATCCTTTCTGCTGGAGGAAGTAAGGAAAAGACTCCAAATATGAGCTTGCACATCTCCCAAGGCATCGTTTTAAAAAGGGAATGGATCGGTGTGAAAAGAAAGCAGCTTTAGCAGCTTTGTAGCCAAACCGATCTGCTGAAATTGCAAGAAATCTCTGACCAGGTCTTGCAGTATGCAAGGCACACAAACTGTACAAGGCACCAAGTTGCTTAAAAGTCACATTTCCCTTGGCCAGTGGGTCTGCAGCAGTGAGATGCTGCTCGCCTGCAAGCCATGAAAAGCCAGGGGTCATAACAATTGTTTTTTCTGAGTTCATGTGTCCCGGGAAACACATTGCTTTTCCAAGGTAAACGCGTCACTGGCTTCATCCTGCTGCCCGTCGGCAGCTACTCAAACTTGTACAGTGCCAAACCACACGGCCCTCGCAGGTGAGGTTTTTCTTGGCAGGAAAACACAGGGGTGCTGGGCCAGGTAACCTGAGGACTGCTGCGCTCACTGCATTTGTTTAAATTGGCCTGGACTGCCACAGCGCAGAAATAGGCCTTGCAGCATCTTCAGAGACTGAACAATGTGGTAGATAGTCTGTATTTAACCAGAAGTGAACTTTATAAATTCAAAGTTTTTATTTTATTAACCCAAACTTGTTTTCTCCCAATTACTTTTTAACAAGTATCTCAGTGTTGTTATACTCCATATGGACAAGCCAAAAATCCTGTCCCGTAGACAGATGGAGCAAATGAAGGGGAAATTATTATAAATGCAAACAAAATTATTTAACTGGAGGCTTGCTCATGGCTTTAGGTTCTTGATTTTCTAGTCTGTGAAGTGTCTTTCTCTCATATGTGATAGCTTTTGTCATAAGGCAGTGATCTCCTATTGCATATTGCATCTCCTTTCCTACTTCTTCTTCATCATGTATTTTTCAAATAAACGTTATGTATTTTTGAACTAAATGTGAGAGGATTGTATAAAGAAAAAAATGAGTCTATGGACATATCTCTGAACTTCTTGCATGTACTTTAAATCTTATCATGAGGAGTACAATCTATCATTTTCCTGCCTAGGTGGAATGTGGGGTGGTACAGTCTCTGCCCCTGCTTTCCAGATATAGTCAATTTTTCTCTTTATTTTGGATCATTCCAGAATAATTTTATATTGTGGAGGACTATATTGATTCAAATTTAAGATGTATACTTTTTGAGTACTGCATTGTGTTCATCTGTATCATTTATATTTGTGACCGATAAATTGGGTATCTGAGTGATACTTCCCATTGCTGAAGTTTAAAAAGTCTGTGAAAACTGATAAAAATGGCAAAGCACAGGACTGCTTCAGGTCATATATTGGCTTCTCTTCACAAACTTCATGTTGGATTACCACTGAGCAAGAAGCCACAGAGATGATATTGTAAAAGATTCATGTTGTTCTGTATCTTTGGAAGAGATCAATGGTGTGGTGGTAAAGGATATGAAGGAAGACACTTTGTCTATGTCCTGCTTTAAATGTTATGCCAGGTGATAAGTTTTCCTTTTATTTCTGTCAGCCAAACTCCGCTGCTCATGTAGTGGTTTGTATTGTGTTTTTTTCACTTGCAATTAAAATTTCTAAATGTGTTGGACTGGCAGCAGCACTTCAGTTTATTGAGCTGACTTTTTACGGAACTGCTGGGTCAGTTGCTGTACAACTGCTGGGACAAAATAAAATATTGCCTTTATTTTTCTAGGCATTGTATTTAAAGTTAGCAAAGGCTTAACAAATTCCCCAAAGCCTTCCTGGATGAGATGGAAACTCTGGGATCTAGAGCTTCCCTGGAGTGATTTTGAGTGTTTCATCCCCACCCTGGCCCCAGCCTGCATTGGCCATGCCCTGGTTTTGAACAAAATGGTTCATTATTTTTCTGTTGCCCTGGGCCCAGTCAGGCCCGATGCTGCAGCTCGCTAATGGAGTAGTGGTAAACATGACCTTGCCTATTACTATTTTTCGTCTTAGCCCGCAAGTGTTATAAAACATGGGATTCCCAGTTGTAATTGAACCACAACAAGGTCTGCTAGAGGAAAAATGTAGTTCCAAGTGCCTCCCCCCTTTCCTCCTCCTCATCCTGAGACGTGTTCCTGGGTAATGCAATATCTTGTGTACTCTTACATCATGTTTAACTGTATTAGGTAATTTAAGAGCTGAATAAAACAATTGATAATTGTCTCATGGAGGAGAAAACAGTCTCTTAACACTTTTCTTTTTCTCTTGCTGTTCATTTTGGCAAGAAGTCTAGGGAACTTGCATCTTAGCAGTATAATATTGATGGGAATTCTGGTCTTAAGAAATCCCAATTACCCTCTGGATTTATTATATAAATGACCTTTTCTGGTATGGGTTTTAGTTTCTTTGTTTTGTTTGGGGGGGGAGCACTGATTTGCTTTTTGTCCCTAGTTAAAGGCCTATTTCTTGTGTCTGTTTCAATCCATTTCCTAAATCATATTTGCACTTGGGTTTTTTGACTGTGCCCTCATTGCACTTGCACATTGGCAACATTGTACTTTAAGGTGAGATACAGAACAGAAGTTTGAATCCTCTTTAGCCACTCTTTTTACTAAATTTCATTTGGGTACCCTGGTACAGAAAGAGATTATAATTGTACTCCTTCTCTGGTCTTATATAGTTAAAGTGACATTTACTGGGTACTGCACTAGATGCGCTGTTGATCTGACTCAGTGTCACTCGTGTTATTTTTGCTAAGTAAGGGTAGAAGTGGGAACTCTTAATTTTTTGTTGTTGTTTTTGTTGTTTTTCACTAGCTCCTGAAATCACAAAGCATTAGACTGAGCATAGGAACCAGGCAGATTATGAGATGTTAGTGGGATGCATGAGTATCTCACTAATCTATACTGACATATATTCACTGAGTTCAGCCTGTGCTTTAGATGCTGAAAAGGGGCCCAAGAATACCCTGTTCCTCTTCCCATTCCTATTATGTTGCATGAAGATGTTGTTTCACCCTTAGTGCCCCGATTTGCCTCTCGTGTTGCAAAGAAGGGAACCAGGGGAATTGCCATTTAGTTCTTCCAAAAGATTTAAAGGAAGCGAGAATTGCTTTCCACTAAAAAGATCAGGAGGATGTCAGGTAGCCTATCCCTGACAAGGTCACCCTACAACTGGAGAAAATGGTATTACTGCTCAAATTAATGATATAGTGAGTGTACTTAAAAGCTTGGGATTGTCTCAGTGCCTGTGCTACCAAGGGGAAAAAAAAAAAAGTAATCAGCCTGTGTGATTTGGCTGGGCTCAGATTCTGGAAGTATGTTCAACTCCAAATCAAAATAGTTTATTTTCCCTAAGATCGTACTCTTTAGGGTACAAAACCTTGCTGTTTGCAGATTCTAGCATGAAGGGAGATAAAAACATGGTATCCTTCAGCTTTAATATTTCCCCAGGACCTCAGGTCTGCTCCTGAGATCACAGCAGTACTGGCTCCTGAGGAGAGTGCCCATTTCCACCTGTGCCTGTTCTAACCTTGCCTCTCAGGGGGAGAGAAAGCAAAATCTCTTTACCCGTGTGGTTCACAGCAGTTTCCTGTTCTTTAAATTGACTTTTTTGCCTACTTTGAATACTGATGCAGAGCATCCCAGCAGTCTGTTGAGATCAAAGGCAGCCACCGTTTTCCAATGAGCCCACCTCAGCAGAAGCAGGTCTTCACCAGGCGGTTGGGAACAAGATGCTTAAAGGTGGTTTCATGACAAAGCTATCCAGAAGTCATTAACTACATACACATGCAAGTTCTTGTATATAAATGTACACGCAAACATATTTTATATCTAAATAACTCAGAAGAAGAAAACAAGGCATCATACCCACTCCAGGGCTGTGATTACAACTAGAAACTGCATATAGCACAGCTGATATAAAATTGTCCAATATATATTAGATCAGGCTGAAGGTTAACCTTTTTAATGCCACGTGGCAAAGCTGAAAGAGAAGTGAGTCGGAGCCAAGGAGGGCAGCCATGGTCATCCACCCATCATCCTGACTCCCTCTATCTGGGGGAATCTCTAGCACAGTTCCAGCAGGACAGTCAGGAGTGGTTGGGTTTGTAGGGCATGGACAAAACACAGCCACTTTAGTCGCCCTGCTTTTGGCAACGAGCGGCCCTTGAGGTGCAACTTCGCATCTGGGATCACTGCTCTCTGAAGAGTGGATGCCCAGAGCTCACTCCTCCTTGTCAGGAGCCCCTCAGCTGCCCAGCTGTTAGCTGTGAGTCTGAGCTGTGGCATGGAGTCCCTGCAGACAGCCTGCATTTGTAGATCCTTTATCGCCTGCATGTCCCCTCTTCTGAGAACTTCCAGGTGCCTTTCTGATAAACTCTTTTTTGTTTAATATTAAAACTGCTTTGAGACAACCTTTAATAATAAAGCCATGAGGTAGAAGTCTTTTACTTTTTTCCCCTATCTTTTTACTACGTCATGTTTATGTATGAGCAAATTATAATATTCAATAACTTTACAATCCTATGAGTTTTTATAAATATTTAAAACCATTGCACTCTGTTTAAAATTTGCCATGCATTAGAGAGACAGTAAATTAAATTTATATTGCATGTTTGAATATTGGATGTCAGTATACTCTGAAGTTATTTGGACTAAAGCAAGTAAAATAAACTACCTAATACAAATGCAGTGATTTGCCTTGACATAGTTTCTTGATTCATTGGCAGTTTATACAACTGCAGAAAAAAGATGACACACGTTTGAAATTGTTTGGGGAAAGTTAACAATCAGGTCAAAATTGTAATTCGCAAAGCTAAATAAACTGATGGTAGGCATGGAACAATATCAGATTTTGAGGTTATTTCTTTTTCTTTGTTCCCCTTTGGCTTCTGTTTCTTATTTCCTTGCATTATGGATTTCTTTTCTCTGTACCTTGTAATGTAACCGAGTCACATAGGTACTGGGAATACAATATGTGTTTATTTCCATCCAGACTGTCTCTCATACAAATTTCATTTGCTTCAATTTTCTGTCCTTGTAAACAGAAATTAAAAGATCCCCTGAACAGTCTTCAAGAAGTGTCCTAGCTACTGCTATCTCACATTAACAAAAATTGTAGTCAATACAAATAACAGAAAACAGAAACGAAGCAAAAGCAGAATTTGAGGTGCTTAAACTATGTCCTTTCATTTCCTGTTCTGTTTCTTACTTATTTTAATACTGTCCTCAAAATAATTCTGATAAATATTTTCAAATATAGCAAGGGAAAAGCATTGCTCAGCCTTTCCAGTTATGCGGGTTCTTCAGTTTCCTCTTGCCAGGTCCTCACAATCAGCAATCAGGTAAGAAACTGGCAATTTTGTTTCCTTGTGGTTGTTGCTACCTATTTCTTTTAAACAAAATTAGTTTGCTTGGCCAAGAGATGTGCAGGGTGGAGGACACATGATAACCAGAAATGTAATCAATTATTCTGAAAAAAAGGCTAGGACTGTAGATAATTTATGTAGGCTCAAGATTTTAGAGAAAGAAGTGGCCATTAGCCTTGTTCAGCTTCCTCACTGCAGAAGTCGGAGCATTTCACACACTGCCTCATACTGAGCCACACACTTATAGTCTGATTTAAAGCAGTCTTTCAGAAGGCATCCACTCCTGATGTGGAGGCATCTAGAGATGGAGAAACCACTTGTTCTGTAAGTTACCCTTTCTGTTTAAAAACATACAGAGATTTCGGTTGAAATTTGTCTAGTTTGGGTATTGTTTTTTCCTATGTTCTTCTCTTCTCTTAGGAGATTAGCAATTTTAATATAATATTATTTTATTTCTGTGGTGGTAATCAAGTTGTCTCTCATCCTTCTCTGTCACGGACTGAACAGACTGCCCTCTGTAGCACGGCCAAGGGCTGAAATGGAGACTGTGAAGCTGACACAGAGGTGTTCAGCACAGAGAAGGTGGGTGGAAATAGAGTGACAGCCACGTGGTGGGGGGGAGCAGTGCAGGAGGTGGAGGGAAGAGGTCACAAAACCCAGACTGGTTAATCATGGGCTTTGGGAAACAGAAAACCAACTAACTCTGTCTCTGCGAGGCACGTGTGTGGTGTTTGATTCATGGCTCTTTCACTGCAGAGGCAAGAAGTGTAGCTCGGAGGTGATGCCCAGAGTTACGGATTAATTAACCCAGGATGGTAGTCCTTATGGTAGTTGCCAAGTACCTTAGGTCTTGCTTTGCTACACTGGTAAGTAATGGGAAAACAGAATAGACAAAATAGGAGTAATTAAGACAAAGTGTTGGAGAATTTAATGGAAAAGTACTAAAGTACTGTGTATTTCAGAAGCACAGCTGCTGCTACCTAACAGGAACTAATAATTATATGATTGTGAGAGGCTAAGAGCGATCCTTAATTACCTGTCCTCTAAGAACACTGAAGACCATTAAAGAAATGACCCCGGTTAGTAAGGGAAACACCACGTCCAAAAATCAGCAGTCAAAAAGAGAGTTTAAATTTATTCGGCTATCGGTAGCATGACTGGGAAAAGGTAGTTAAGTATGAGTTACGGCTTCATTCCACGTACTACAGCCTGTAGCAGGTTTTAATAAACTTCACTAGGAAGAAAATAAAATGGATTCTGTGAAAATACCTGAGGTGTTTTGAAGATACTGGAATCCAAGGAAATATATTTTATGGCAAGCATCCCTATAATGCAGAGGAGCAGGGGACATGTAAGTATGTAATGAATATAGAACAGGCTTGGGAAAATAAGTGCTGGTGAATTTAAGCAAGCTGTGTGCCTTGAAATGTAAAACAACCAAAGTATATTTCTTCAGTACAACAGTGAGTAGTAATATACATTTATTAGCTGCAGAGTAACTGAACTCCCTCTAACGTTAAATGCAACCCCCTGAAGGAATAAAACGTTTTGGTTGAAAAGAAAAGGGGTCTTCACACAGTGCAGTCAAGCCCATTAACAACCAGTTTGCTCTTAAAATGCCTTGTAGGGGTGCTGTGTAAGTGTCCGCTGCCCCCGCAGGCGGGCGCGGGGGCGATGGGAGGGGAGGAGGTGGCAAGTGAAAGGCTGCAACGAGGAGCTGTCACCTCACACTCCGAAGTCACCGACGGCGGCTTGCTGCTGCTGCGACAGATAAAGCGTTTTTAAGCACAGCAGCCTTAGGACAGTGTGGTAGGACCAAAGCTGCCAGGCAAAAAAGTCTTCTTTCCTGGGGCTCTTTTGCTGCTGCTGCGCTAGGTACCTCCCTGCTTGGCTTAAGTCTCAAGCCCCAAGTAAAGGGTGTTTCTACTTACTGATATAAACTTTTGTGTAGCGCTCCATAGGCAAATAGTAGAAGAAAGTCCTTCTTGATGAAGCAGCCTGAATAACATAATGATACCTGACAAATAAATGCACTAAACAAAGGTAGGTATTTCTTTAGCATCCAAAATTAATTTAATTAGCTTACACTGGTTGTGGAATATGAAGCAAGAGCAAGGCAAAGTATGGCAAGGCTGCAGGCAGTTCTTCAGCTCTCCTGCAGTGCAGCAGTGCTCTAGGGACTTTAACTCCTGGAAGTTATGGAGAAGAGCACTCTTCATCAGCTGGTCTCCCAGGTAAGTCTGTAACAGCATTACCTGGGCTGTGCATAGCTGGACACTGATTATGTGCTTTTTTTTCCTAGGAGAGTGCAACATTTTAAAAGCCGTGTGTTGTTCTCAGGGAGAGAAATCCTCAGGTAACCACTTGGTATCTTTACCCATCTCTTCCCCCTGTAAACAAGAGCAGCTTCAATGACAGTTGTTGCTGTTGCTCTTGTTTCCATGAGGGAGATCATCTTACTGCTTTGGGGACCTGGAGGATCACCTTGTCTATGCTGTAGGAAATAATGCTGCTACACTGTTACTACAAGCTCCACGTGAACCCTTATAGGAGGAAAATGTCATTTCATTTTAAAAGAAATCTGACTTCACTCACATTTTCCTGCCCTGCTTCTCATAAGCACCAGGACAGGTGTCTCCAGGTGTCTCCTGGGGGTGATGGGGAGAACAAGACTCCAGCTCTGACTCCTCGCCGTGCTGCCTGGGCCCTGCTTGGGCTGGGGAGGGTGGTTGAGCTTGGAAGTGTTCTTTGTGCCCTTTAGGAGCTGCCAATGTTTTTTTACCTCTCTGTCCCATCCCACTTCTGTGAGTCCATAGGATTTCCTCACTGTCCTTTCTTACCTTCCCTGGGCAGTCAAGGGCTCCAGCCTGTTTCTTTATCTTCCCACCCAGATGGGAACCCTTACTGGTTTGCATCTTGGGTGTAGGCTGTCCCAGGATCTCTAGTTGCCCTGAGAAACTGCACATAGCTGTGCTGGGATGTCCATGACCTGCTAGTCTGGGTGCCATCAACATGTACTGCTCTTGTGCAATGTGGCCTCCACTGCAATGTGGCCCTTCTCCTGTTCCTTCTGGTGCTCCCACATCCAGATCTCCCCATACAGTCTCTGTTCATGTCAATCTTAATGTTTCTGTTACAGTCCTCTGAAATACTCAGCAAAACTCTTCAATGACCCGTGTCCTCATTGCTACCACCTGGCATTATTATGAAGTGAAATGAAAGCTCAGATCCAATCTTACCTGTCCTTGTGATTCCTAATAATTCAGAATATATCATTCAGCATCTGCCTTTGCAAAACAATTCAAGTTGTTAACAACTTGAAATGAAGAATACCTCAGGAAAAATATTAAGCTGCAATGAATATATATAGTGAGAGGAAGCAGAAAACCTCTGGGTTCAATGAGCTATGTCATTTACATCTTTGTTCTGTTACATGTTACAGTGATTCTGCAAAATATCTTTGGTTTGATATTTTCCATGATTATTCTTACCTCAAGCAGATGTTAGAGCTGTTTGCTTTTGTTGTTCTTAATTTCGAAACTGAGATTAATGCAGTTTTCTCTAAGTTTTCGCAGCCAGAAAAAAAATGCACTGCAGTGCATAACTGGTACACATGTTTAGCCATCCAAACAGAACCCAAGGAGCAGAAGCTGCAGTCTGGCTCATTAAGGATTTTTATGTAAAAATAATGTTGATACATAAAGGAAAATCAACTCAAAGTTTCAAGAGTTCGTGAGTTATACAAATCGAGTAGACTCACTAGTTTAGCAATATTAAAATCTGGTTAGTAAAAAAGTATTCAGATGGAGTGTTTTAGTTATAACTGGTGTCATTTCTACATACATTTACATACTTATAGCTACTCTGCTAGTATTTCTTCCTGCCATGTTCCTTGCTATAACAGAAAATTGTTTCTGAAATGTAATAATACCATACAGCCTCTATAGCCAGAGCTGAATCTTCTCTCGGTAGTATTGTAGGGTGTTCGACGTTAATTTAGAATGCAGTGTCATTTCCCAGGAGTTATGGGTTAATTCTGAAAAAAATTAAATGACCTTCAGATACATGCTGTATAAATGATTCTCACTCATCCATATTCAAAACAAGACTTTTAAAAGAGGCTCCTTGTAGCTCATATCTGCAAGTGTGATCTCAGGGAAAAATAATTACATTCAAAATTGCATTTTCTCAACTAGACGCAAAATTTTAAAAATGTCTACCTCTTTAAACAAAACATCTTGCATTTGAAATTTATTTTCAGCTTTCCAGGTGGTTATCTTTGTCAGTGTTTCAGGAAGCAAAATAATACATATGAACCAATAGGCACTAGATAATTGAAGCCTCCTATAAAGACAAACTACTGTGTATGTAAACATCTCAGCAGTGACAATATAAGTTAAAAATGCTATTCAGCACACGTTTTTGCATGCTACTTTCAGATAACTGTTTTCTATGATTTCATAAGGAACAATGTTATTCCATTTCATGTGATTTAAACATCCATTTTATTTTCTGTTAAAAATACTTTTTGCAATGCTTAATGCACTTCCAGGTACTCTTGGAGAACAGCAGAGCTGTCTTAAGTTTCCCTAAAAAATCTAGACCACCTCAGAAAACCTCCTGAGTTTAAAACATATTCTCATTTTATGAGAGTAAATACATATTTTCCTTTTGAACAAGAAGCAGCAATTAACAAATTCCTGTTTTCTAGATGAAAATAAATGGACAGTATCTGTTTAGATGTATAGGTCCCTCAGCTGTTTAATATGAAAACCCCATGTGATTGTATGAGTGGATTCTACTTCTGACTCTTAACTCCCACAAAAATGTGCCTCTGACATCTTTTTTTCTTCCAATACCACTTTTTCCAGGAGGCAGACTCAGCATTGCAAGTCCCATATGAGAATTTATCACACTTTTAGAATAGTTTTCTAGATTTTAGCCCATCCGTGCTCCCCAGCAACTCTGTCTGGCAGCCTGTGAGTTTGAAGATGCAGAGCCCTTCACATCTGCGCAATATGAGTAAGACAGGGAAAATAGGTATGTAAAGTAGAAAAGATCTGTGTGTAAGCTATTTGATACAAATCCCAGAACTGCATGCCAGGGCTGACGACAGAGTCACAACGTACCTCGCTGCAGGTCCAGTGGCTGGGGTGCAATCAGTTGTCCCCCGCCATCCCATCCTGGGAGCGTTCCCCCAGGCCGGGTCTGGGGTCGCTGCCTCTATCTGTCTGCTCCCGGGTTCACTCTCTGCAACCAGCAATTTCAAGGCCACTAAAGCTTGTCATTCTGTATCATGGGCATTGACAAACCCCAGCAATGCACCCACGCCTGTCTCACAACGCTGAAGAGAAGATGGAGCCGCACGATGTGATACGTACCGGAGAATGTTTTGTTCTCCTTCCCTAATTTCGCAACTGCTAAAACCAGTTTCAAATCTATGCTGAGTTTAGGAAACACTTCAAGCTGAAATCACAAATGAAAATTATTTGAGCCTTTTTGTTTTCTTTTTAAAGCTTTTCCTTATAAAAGTCTAATTATTGTCACTTATTAAAAAGGTCAAGAATATGAAGGTCCAGAGTCTCCTATCACGTAAGTGTCAAACCCCCGCACGCAAACCAGGGTCTCAGGGGGCACTAAGCACCAGTCTTTTTCTTTTATGTGATCCTTTTCAGATCCGTTCCATGCTTGGCTATGCATGTGGTTTGGTATGGAGAGAACCATGCTGCCTGCAGGACGGTAAGGACTGGGAGGAGGTGTTGGCACCTTCTCTCGTTTTACCAAATGAAACAACCACCGAATGCGAGAAAATGAGACAGACGGATTTCATGTCCTCGTGGACAGTGCTGGAAGGTGCCTGCTGATTTCAGTCCACTCTGTCTGAATCAGAGCAGAGGTTCAGCCTCTGCCTTCTGAATGAGGTACGTACCTTAGCCCTAGGAACTGTGCCTGTGTGTTGGGGAAGAAAAGGGGACTACAGACAGCTTTCTGGACCTTCATTTGCTTGTTGTTTATTGCAAATATATTTAAAATGAAAGAAAAGGTTTGTTCAGATCAAAACCCACCTCCCCCTTTCCCCCTCTTTCCCCCTCTTTNCTAGTTACTTGCACCCACTTGTACCTACTTTTCTATTTTATCTGCAAGTGTGTAAAATTACCCAGTCCTGATTTAACCCTTTATCCTTTTGTAGCAGGTGATATGGTGGTGGTTTTAGAGACAGAGACATGGACATAGTTATAGACATAAATGGATCTGAATCCATCTCTTCTGTTTCCCAAAGTAGTTTCTTACTCAGGTCCCAGCTCCCTTTCTCTAGACCACATGTTTTCTCACAGTTAAGGGTGTGTAGAGGACAGACTGTAAACCCTTCACTCTGGCTTCCCTTAGTATGGATATATGTGTCACAAGCCTTAGTATAAATCTATTAGGAAAAAAAAAGAAAACTATTTATTCTTATAAGGCCTATTCACAGGGAATGGGAGAGGGCTTGAGACTAGGACATGTGGGTTATCTGTATGTGTGTATATAAAGAGAGGGAAATTAAATGTGTAGAAGAAGAGGGCTTGAGGTATATACCCAGGAAAATGTTGGGAATTGCAGGTGGCAAGGAGAATCTGGTGTATATTGCCAGGTAGTAAGCTGTTTTCCTGAGCAATATGATCCTTCTGTCTTATGCTGGTAATTGTTTCAGGCAGAAGCCAGAACTTCTCTCCACAAAGTTGAAAAAAAGCAAAAGTAGGAAGGAGCCAGTGGGAGAAAATTCACAACCAAAATTTCGTTTGAGACTTCACATCTTTGAAGAATAAGAAAAATCCCACAGTAATGGTCCCTTTTGGTTTATTGCTTACTGTTCATCTAAGACATAATGATTTTTCTTGATTAGCTTGATTTTTACATGGCTAAACTATGCATAATTTAAAAGTACATTGTTGCCAAGTGCACCTTTAGTCTAATTTAGGGCAGATAACTACATAGTCACAACAACATTGTCCCCAAAGCAAGTAGTATAAACCTAGGAATTTCAGAGTTAAGCTTGAATTTAAAAGAAATTGAAAAATGTCATAGTATGGCATCTCAAGACCAAGTCTAAACTTATTTGTATTCCTGTTAGTACAATGTGTGGGGAAGAAAGAGGAAATCTGACAGTATGAAAAAGCTCTGAAATTATATTGGGTATCATATATTGTTGCTGTTCTGTGTCTGTGAATAACTAAAACATATCTTTCAATTGTACTTTTTATTTTATAATTTTGTAACAGAATCCTTGTCCAGGAATTCACTTTAAACTGATATTTTTGCACCCTATATTTACACCTGCCGTTTGTAAACTCTACGTAATTTAGGTCTGTTTTTTACTGTATGAGCCAAATTCCATATTGTCAGTCAAATTCCAAATTCCATATTGTCAGAAATTGAATAGTGGAAAAAACGCACAGTGAATTTTTCATTCTTCTGAACAAAAGTTTAATAACCATATTGTTAACTGTGTTGTTAAAACACTGCACAATCTACTTAAATATTAAAGTGTTTATTCTGCTAACACTATTTTTCTATATTGAGGTAATTCTCCTGAAAGACTTGACATCTCTTTGTTAGATAGTCAGCTTCCAGTAAGTGTTCTTTAAAGGCTGTAATAAGGGTAACAGTTTCATATGTATATTTACTGCCAGTGTATAAGAAAGAAATTTTTTTTAAATGAGAAGTCCTTACCCACTGGAATGATAAAATGAACCTCTTCTCTGATAGTACCCTGAGGAATTCCTCTTTTAGTATGCTGGAACGTATTGGAAAATCTTTTGTTAGCCTTTAGATGAGACATATTACTATGCACTATAATTATAATAATTTGCTGATTTGTTCATTGATTTTAAAGCTCTATGTTCTTATTGCCTTTTTGCAATATTTTCAATTCAGGATAGTAGGTTAAAAACAAAATAATAGAGATATCCATTTACATAGGCTATCTCTAGATTTTTCTGGTTGATCCATTGACTGTAGCTCTCTGTGTAGGTTTTACCATGAGGCTCATCATCTGCCTTGCAAATTCCTGACAACCAAAGTAGCAATAGCCGTGCATTGCCACTGCAGTACTAGCCATCCTGGGAGGAGCAATGCACAAGGGTAGAAATAGTGCAAGGAATATTGACTCTCATCTGAGAAGAAGAGTCAAGCAAAGACTTACTATTTCCATGCAAATGTTATGTCTGTATTTTTGATCACTTCCTTGTGGCTTGAGTATAATGGTGCTTGGAAACTCTGGGCTATGCTAGATTTAGGACCCTAGCTCTAAACAAAATAGACGACCAAGAATATATAACATTATACTTGCTAGTGGCTTAAAATCTGAATTGTAGGTTCGTTTTTTCAGTCCCTAGTGGGACTGTACCTTGTTTTTTTAGGAGGTATCAATTTTGCAGAGGCATGATCCTTTCCTCTTCATGAATTCTTTTCCTTGGATAGAAATTTCAGAAGTGTTGAAGCATCAGTTTTTCGCTTTTACAAAGAATCCTTGTGTATAGCCATGGACACTGCTCACTGCAATATTTATTTGGTTTGTGTGACATCCAGGTTTGCAAAATCTCCATTGTTTTTTAGTCCATGGGATTGTAAGAACTGTCTTGCAAAAGCGGATCGAACATTACTGATGCTGTCTATAAAAAACCCAAAACAACACTCTGAGGACTGTAAATAAATCTGGAGCTCATTAATCCATATAAAGTGCTAATACTGCAGTATTATCAGTGAGACACTGCTCTAGTCAGGAGCCCGGGTTAAGTCATCTCAGTACTCCAGGAATTTTGCCTAAGGCACAGCTACAAATATCCTGCACAAGTCATACTACACAATTATACAGCACAAGGCTTTTAGAGGAAAAATACTTCTGAATACAACAGGATCATTTAAGATGGTGGATGGAGCAGAAATTTTGGGGGAGATGGCACAAAATTCATGATGTTCTCTCACTGACAGCACTGGCTTAAGCACTGGCTTAAGTTCCCTTGTCCATCAATGGAAGGAAAATAAACCTTGGCAGAAAAAATGGGCTGCAATGTTTTGGATTGTTCATGAGCAGAAAACACAGGTAGCATCCAGACTTTCTGCACATGCAATTTAGAGGTTGCTATACCAGGACTCATATGTAGGACACTCACAGGTTTCCAGGTTCCCAAGGACTGAACAGTAGTTTTTCCATAATTATTTGTTGAAAATAAATCCCTCACTGAAGATAAAAGGATGGCTAAGAGTTCGTGGAGGTTAAAAGTTTGAAATTCAGGAGGGCTTTATGCATTCTGTAGCTTTTCACTGCCAGTGCTCGTGACTTGGGCTAAGGAATCACTAGCTTTAGAAATGTGACTGCACATGCCATTTGCTTGTTTGGAGAAGATTCAGGGTTTTTTCTTTCTTTTTTCTCTTTTATTGCTTTAGACATGACAGGAAGCTGACACAAAGCATGATAACAATTTATATAAACCTAACAGGTATAGATTGTGTCAGGGCAAAGATCCATCCCATTCACTAGTCTGCCTTTTGGAAGTGCCCAGCAGCAGTTGCCTGGGGAGTGAGTGTAAGCACCACAGCATTCTCCTAGAGAAGCTCACGGCTCACGGCTTAGACAGCTCTTTGCTTGGGTAAAAAACTGGCTGGATGGCCGAACCCAGAGAGTTGTGGTCACTGGAGCTAAATCCAGTTGGTGGCTGGTCACGAGCGGTGGTCCCCAGGGCTCAGTTTTGGGGCCAGTGTTGTTCAATATCTTTATCAACGATCTGGATGAGGGGATCGAGTGCTCCCTCAGCAAGTTTGCAGACAACACCAAGCTGAGCGGGAGTGTTGATCTGCTGGAGGGTAGGAAGGCTCTGCAGAGGGACCTGGACAGGCTGGATCAATGGGCCGAGGCCAACTGCATGAGGTTCAACAAGGCCAAGTGCCGGGTCCTGCATTTGGGTCACAACAAGGCAGGTTGTGCTGTGTGCTCCCAGGCAACGCTACAGGCTTGGGGAAGAGTGGCTGGAAAGCTGCCCAGAGGAAAAGGACCTGGGGGTGCTAGTGATAGGACAAGAGGAAATGGCCTCAAGTTGTGCCAAGGGAGGTTTAGATTGGATATTAGGAAAAATTTCTTTACTGAAAGAGTGGTTAAACATTGTGACAGGCTGCCCAGGGCAGCGGTGGAGTCACCATCCCTGGAAGTATTGAAAAGACGTGTAGATGAGGCGCTTAGGGACATGGTTTAGTGGGCATGGTGGTGTTGGGTTGATGGATGGACTCGATGATCTGATCTTTTCCAACCTTAATGATTCTAGGATTCTATATCTAAAGTGCAGTTATTTAAAGAAGCTTGAATGAGGTTGTACCTAAAAGTCAACTAATATCAACTAATAAAACTGTGCAGAATATAAAATATTCCTTTTTTTGTATCATCTGTTATTTATGGTATTTCTCAGAACCTGTGCTGAATTAGGAATATTGAAATATGCTTGCAGGATAGTTACTTAAAGGAAAATAAAATATATCATGTTACAACTGTAGTTGGAAAAATCAACCAAAGGCTAAAGCCACTAAAGTACATCAGCGGACATAATTCTAAGTGTGAAATTGGAGTCCGCGGTACCGCCACTAACCTGTTCTTTTGGGCTCTGAATGTGCCTGAAATCTTATGTGAAAACTTAATTGCCCCAAGTCTGTCTTGATACACGCAGAAGCACCAACCCAGCTGGTATTGACTATGGCCTGACATCTAGGTTAGATACACCCTTAAAGGACTATGGAAACCAGGGACTCTTCCAGCCATGTGTTTTGCTCTGGCTGGTGTTCCCTAGCTACCCCAAAACACCATAAAGAGAGGTACAATGGGAAACAGAAGATGCCTTGCAGTCTCATTTTGCCCAGTAGTCTATTTTACTAAGAACTGTCACCCATGATGGAGAGAGAAATTCAAGACCCTTCCCTCTCTATCCAGCTCCTCGTGTGGAATGGACATCCGCTCCTCCTACTCCTAAAAAAAGTATTAGTTGGAGCAGCAACTGGAGCTGTGTGTTCTCAGATTAGATTGCAGCTACCAGGTGATAGCATATGCTGGGATGTGGAGCTGATCTCAGATCATGAAAGAAATACACATCAGACAGGAGAAAATGAGCCCAAATATTACGTACTAGCTACTGCACTCAAGAAATAGATAGACCTTTTATAGTAAATTGCTCAGTATTAGATACCAGATCATTTCCATAAAAGGGAAAGCTCAAACTACCTCATTACAGAGTCCTCCCTATCTGTGCTCTCTGTCTCAGCAGGGTGAAACCAGACTTAGGTCCTTATTTACTAGTACCTTATTCTGCTACTTCAGTGTAGTAAACATTGAGCAGTAACACCATATTAAACTTCAGAAAAGTAATATGCGATAGTCTGAAACACTTTGAACATGATAGATATTACTTTTTGGTTTCCTCAGTCATTAAGGCAAAACTAGGCGGCATGATACCTCATCCATCTCCTTCCCCAGGGTGTTTGTCATGCCTATATTATTCTTGACCAGTATTTGCCTAACCTATTATTCTTACAGACTTTCAGAGATGTCTATCTCATAACCTTTCCAAGCCTGTTCCTATGCTTCATTATCCATCCTATCAGATTTTCCTCATCACACTTCCGTTTAAGCTCCTTACCTCGTATCATATCCACTCAAAGTTATGGGAAACTGGTTATTATTTTTGTGATATATGTTCTTTAGGCTCTTTTGCTCTAGACTAAGCTGTCTTAAATTATTCAGCCTTTCTCCACACGTTGCATTTTGGTACTTTGAATTCTTTGCAGTTGAGCCACATTTTTTTGGAGCATATTTATTATTGCCTGAAATTGGGCACACTACTCAATGAAGGCTGAGGCAGGAAAAAAAAAAAAGAGAACAGCCTGCTGTATTTGGTAAGTTACATTCTTGTGTGTGTACATATGCATATATATATGTGTGTGTGTGTATATTCTAGTAGAGTGCTTGTCTATTTTTCCCAACAGTGTGACTAGATTCATTAATGTTCAACTTAAGATCAAATCTTCTTCTCAAACTCAAATCCTTTTCTTCAGAACTATTACCCAGCCTTCTACATGTGCAGCCTGCCTATCTATACTATAATACCTTTCACATGTCTTTATTGAAGAGCATACAGTGCACTATTTCTTAAGTTCACATGATCATCTTAAATTCTAACCCTGTTCTGTGTTCTCTCATCCCCTCCAAGTTCAGTGTCATCTGCAAACTTCATAAGTGTATTCTTCTGTACAAGTTCTTAACAGAAACTTTTGAGTAGTAGTAATCTCAAGAGAGACCTCTACAAAATTCCACCACGATGTCTTCCATTTTGACAAAGAACCATTAATTAATACTTTTAGTGGTTTCCAAATACTCTAGCTTTATACTCTCTCATCAAAATCTGACTCTGACAGGCTTTTTTCCAAACTTGTTTTCAGGAACATCACATAAATGTGTCAAACTTTGCTAAAGTGAGAATATGACAACTTCTGCTTCTCCTTTGTCCACAAAGCCTATTATTCTCTCATGGAGCCCTTAAATCAAATTTACAAATTCTAAACTGGCTGGTTTATATCTTCTTGTCATCGTCCAGGTGTCTATAAATTACAGCTTGATTATTTGTTATTATATTTTCCCAGAAATTCCATCCTCGATGGTGTTTAACTCCCCAGCACTTCCTTTATTCTTTCTTTAAAACTTGCAATATGTTTGCTCATTTTCAGTCTTTTGGACCACATCCGTTCTCCATGAACTCTGAAAATTGTCAGTGGTTTTTGTTTGAGATTATTTCAGTCAGTTCTCTAAATGCTTTACAATGAAGCTCATCAGTCTTAGACAATTTCAAAATATATACCTTATGTATATCTCTAAAGTAGATGGAGATTTTACTCTTTGGTATTTATGATGGTAGCTGTCTGTTGAAAATGACCTTTTTTAGTCAAGGCAAATGCAAAAAAGGCATTAACCACGTCAGTCTTCTCAGCACCCTTTTGCTATCTTTCCCCATTCATTCCTTACTCCCCCTAGCCCCTTGCTATTAACTTAATAGTGCTTATGGCTTAGTCAAATTAACTTCTTACTATACATGGTATCCTGCATTAGGGTAATTTGTGCTTGCACCCTTAATGTCATTACTTAAAGGAATTGCTAGCCCTTAACCTTAACTCTCCTTTTTTTTTCTCTTAATTGGCTTCCCATGATTTTTGCCTACCAGTTCTTTGAGTTAAACGAAATCTATCTTCTTGAAGTCCATTATACAGTTTCCAAGGAATTGCTTCATCGTAATGGAGAACGTGGCTTTTTTAAAATTAAAAGAAACTCAAATCTAAATTTTCTATCGGTATCTTTTCGTAAACATAGACTTAAAAACTCATCCCTTCTCTCAGATGAAGCAAAAGAAGATGAGTTGCATCCACAAATGTGTTCCAGGGAAAGTATTCAGCAAATAACTGAATAATTTAACGTTATGTTGTTGTTGTTGTTTGTTTTTTTTAATGTTCCTTATAGGTGTAGGTGTAAAAAGTTGTGAAGAGCACCTTTAGGAAAGGTGGGACACTCTCCTTCATGAGCTTCATTTTATTCATAGCAGTCTGTCTCTATTATCAGGTCTATAGTTTCTATTGACATGTGTAGCTTGCTGCAAATTATACATATTTCAAGAAGTGTTCCTTGGCTAGATGCAGCAATGAACCCCCAGCGGGTTAGGCTGCTGCAAATCTATGCACCTACTGAGGTGGCATAGCAGATCTGCTGCTTTTGTTTATCTGTTCTCTGGTAATTTTTCATCTAGGTAATTTGAAGCTAACATGGGTGCATCTATATTTGATCAAGTGTAGGTATACCTGAAGCTGCAGTACCCAGGAATGGATAACAGGTGAGTGACTCAACAGTCTGTTCCACCTACTACTGTTGCTTATGCTGACAATGAAACTATATGTGTTTCTCCGAAGTCCAGGTGTGCCAATGATATATCAAAACACCGCTATCAGAGCACCATGTTGAAAGACACCTCTTGATGCAATTAAATTGCAATCTAAGTATAAGAAAATAGGTATATGCAGACTGACAAGGACAACAAGGAAAAATACCCTTGAAAATGATAGAAAGTAATGTCAGTTCATCAGCAGCCTAAATTGTTGTGAAGTTTACACATGCCATGGAGGAGTTCTGAAGCAGGGATTCGAAGGTGGTAGAACAGTGAGTTAACATGGAGTCTTACTCCCAAGGGTGAGGGGAGGCATATGATAGACATAAAGATGCCATTAAAAAATTAAAAGTAGAGGCTGGAGCATTGCAACATAAGCTGGCTGATGGTAGTAGTTGTCATTGCAAAGTAGGAGCAATGGTGGTAGAAAAGAGAAAAGGCTTAAAAAGAGTAAAACAATTAAGTAATAGTTATTGTTTTGGAAAACAAGTAATCAATGTGGAGTGCAAAGAAAAACATAACATGATGTCCTGGTTTCAGCTGGGATAGAGTTAATTTTTTTTCTAGTAGCTGGCATAGTGCTGTGTTTTGGATTTAGTATGAGAATAATGTTGATAACACACTGATGTTTTAGTTGTTGCTAAGTCGTGTTTACCCTAGTCAAGGACTTTTCAGCTTCCCATGCTCTGCCAGGTGCACAAGAAGNGAATGAGGGAGTGGCTGTGTGGTGTTTAGTTGCTGGCTAGGGTTAAACCGTGACACATGATCAGAACAATGCTGTAGTAATATGATCATGCTGAAAATATATGAAGAAGGCAAGGTTGATTTGTCAGGACCGAAAGTAACCACGTTTATTCAGTGTTGCAGTAATCAAGACTGACATGCTGAGAACTGAGATGAGGATCATACTTGTGTTGACAGAAAAGTCATGCAAAACAATCAGCAAAGTTACGTTATAAGCCAGCTGTGAGGAGCCATCTTAAACGTGGGAACATAAAAACTGAGTGGAGGTCATGTAATCAGCGTTTAAAAATAGGAGGTGATCTCTGCACCAGTCAAGAACCAAATAAGAGGGAAGGATTAAAAAGGGGGACTCACATTTCAAAGCTTCTTTTGTTTGTTGTTTTTTTTTTATCCCAGAAATGTTGACAGAAAAGCTTTAAATACATTTTCTGTACCTAGAGTATTTAATTCAGATGTAATGTAATTACATTTTCACGTGTTGTGAGGTGCTTACCTGAGGGGAGATGGACTCGGGAAAGCTGGGGAATCTTCAAGGACAGCCTCCTGAAAGAACATGGATGATCCATTTTGATGTGCAGGAGAACACATAGGGGTGAGAGGAGGCCAGCATGGATGAACAAGGAACTCCTGACTGAAATCAGACACAGGAAAGTGTACGGTAGGTGGAAGCAGGAGTACGCTGCCCAAAAGGCATGCAGGGATGAAACTGCAAAACGGAAAGCTTCCTGGAGTTGAAACCAGTCAAGTTTGTGTTGAGCAACAAAACCAGCTTATCTAGGTATGTTAGCAAGAAAAGAAAAACGTTAGCATATTGCTGAATGGGCGAGCAACCCACTGATGAAGGATTTGGAAAGGGCTGAAGTATTCAGTGCCTTCTTTGCTGCAGTCTTTACTGGCAAAGTCTACTCTCCTGCCTCCCAGGTCTCCATGCCTCGTGGCAGTGTAAGGGGGAGAGCAGTACTAACCAGAGCAGGGCAGGATTGAGTTATAATTAAAGTAAACTGGACATGCAGAAACCAAAATGACCACACAGGACGCATCTGAGGAAGCTCAGGGAGCTGGCCAATGTCATTGTAAGGCCTCTCTGTTATTTTTGAAACTGATAGCAAACGGGTGGTGTGGGTTTCCAACAACACATAAAAGACAAATCTATGTCTGTCTTCAGGAAGGCCAAGAAGAAGGGTTCACAGAAGTTTAGATGGTCAGCCTAACTTGGTGTCTGGGAAGACTGTGGAGCAAATATTCCAGGAAGACATGTCCAGCACATGAAGATGACTGGGAACAGCCAGCTCATATTTGCCAATCAATTCATACCTGACCAACCTAAGTGCTTCCTGTGATGAAATGAACAAGAGGAGCATGGCAGATGTCTTTTACCTTGACTTTTGACAGACTCACAGTTTCCTTTTAGCCAGAATAGGGAGATGTGGACTGGACAAGGGGACAGTGAGGTGGATGAAAACCTGCCTGGATGCTGCCTGTGAGAATAAGAGAGAAACTGGCCCAAGAGTGAGACCACTGGAGGACTGGTCTCTTAATAGATGGTCAGGGGCTGGAGCAAATGATGTGCGAGGAGAGGCTGAGACAGCTGGGTTTCTTTAGCCTGGAGAAGAGAGGGCTAAGCTGGGGGCAGAAGTAATTGCTGTCTTCAGCAACTCAGAGAGGAGGAGCAGGGAAAAAAAGAGTTAGACTCAGAGGTGTGCAACAAAAAGACAAGAGGCAATGTGTACAGATTGCAGCTAGACATAAGGAAAAAAAAATTCACAGCTAGAGTTCCTGCTAAGCACTGGAACAGGTTTCTCAGTGAGGTTGTGGAGTTTCTATCTGGACAAGTCCCTGAACAATCTGAAAAAATGTTGAAGTTGGCCTTGCTTTGAGAGGGGTTGGGACTAGATGACCATCACAGGTCTCTTCCAGCATACAGTTCTAGTACTCTGTATTGTTTTTATTACTTCTCTTTTTTTGCTCTGAAGTACAAGGTTGAACTGAGTTTTGTCTCTGATGAGTGAACATGATCAAGCTAGATGTAAGCATAACAAAATGATTAGTAAGAACTGAATTCTCATAATTTTCTGCAGTTTATGCTTCTTTCTACTCAATGCCAGCAGCAGTGCCCAGTCCCTTTGTGTCAATTGTTATTACTCATCAGCTGGGTTCCCAACTGTTCTGGAAATAAAATGGGTAGGTCACACGAATGACAAATATTTGTAAGTTGAATCACCATATGGCTATAAGATGGTGTTTCATGTCTCTAAGACTTGCTCTTATAAATTGCTTTTGCTGTTTTTTGTATCTGTCTCGTACCTCTTTTAATTAATTTCCAGCATGGTGCTATCATGTATAACTTGTATGGAAAGAAAAAGGCTTTTTTTCTGTGCTTAAAGTCTAAGTATGCTATAACATAGGCCTAGGCAAAACAATAATTAGTATCACTCAATTAAACAGATGAGCCAAAGCACTCTGCTTTATCTGTATAAGGTCAGCTATCTCGAAGCAGATCTCTCCCTTGGGAGGTGCACTATGGGGAGGTCAGCCTATGCCGTGCCGTGAAGAGATTCATCACTTACACTGTAAGTAAAATCAGTTGATTACTTCCTCCATCTTTGGTGCACTTTGTCACGGCCGGAAGGGAGCCTGTGAACTGCTGGCTTGCACAGCTGCGTGTTAGAGTCTTGAGGCCTGACTGGGGTTACAGTGTTTTCTGCCCCTTCCATTTCTTTGAGCTGGTCTCCACATTCTTGCTGCAGTCGGTTTCTAGGAAAGAACACAAAGTTATGTTTTTGTTCATCTCACCAGGTATCACGCTTGAGCCCTTACCTTTCTGTGTGTGAAGCCTGCAGCTGGTCTGCCTGCTAGACAGCTCTTCCTTTTGTGAGAGCTGCCGTGTACCTTGCTGTAAAAATAACAAGCTTGGCCAGCGTGGTCATTGCTTTATAAACCATTTGTCATGGCCCTCAATGTATTGTATGTGTCCTTTATGATACTAAGCACACAGAGGAAGCTACAAAATATGGTATTTGATTATTTATTCTGGAGAGTAATTTCTACTGAACGAGAGAACAGCAATGACTAATATGTCCTGCCAGCTCTTGGCAGGCTGACCAGCCCGGCAAGCTGACCGACCTGTCAAATCTTTTTGTTTGTCATCATCCACCGAGCAGAGATGCCTTTCAAAACCTCTTTTTGAGCACTTTATAAGTCCATCTATTTTCATTCTCCCTTTAAATTTTCTCCCTTAACATCTTTCTTTATTTACCAAGAGCAAAGCTGTGTTTTTTCCTAGCTGTACCTCTAGCAAAATGGGAAGTTTGAGTGCACTATTTTTGGGTGGAGTGTTGACATTAAGGGGTGAAACATCTTTTCTCCATGGAGCCTTCAGATTTATTTTTATTTTGTTAATAATTTCAGAGTGTGTATGTATATGAGAATTTTACCAATATTATACATTAACATGAAAGGACTTAACTACGATTTATGTCACTTTTCGCTTACGTCTCTAGAATCTGATAATTGAAGTTTTGATATAAACATTCTGTTTATTATTCTGTATATCATATTTGGTATGAAGCTTATTAGCTTGTAAATCCAACAGCTTGCTTGTCTAATGTCTTATCAGCAGTTCACTCAAGTAATTCACATTAGTTCAAATGTCTAACTTCTTTTTTTAAATTACATTAGGCTTCCTGAATCATTATCTTTATCATATTCTTTTCAGCATTCCTACACTCTGCCATGCTTGAAGAATGACACTATGCTATACAAACTGACTGACTGACTGACAATTGTTTCAGTGTAAACAATATTTTAAAAAACATTAATACCTTAAAAAAGGAACACTCTTTTTAAAAAGTTATCTTAGTACAGGCATTTCTAAGTAAAGTCACATGTATATTTCTAACTTATTATCCTAGTTATAACATCTCAAACTCCCTTTGCTCTTTTCATAGAAAGTATTGTAAGAATTTCCTAGAAATATTAAGCTTTGTGTCTCTATTTCGAGGTAGTAGCATATAGCAATTTACAGGTACTAAACTTGCATCACAGAAGCGTGAGCAATCAAAATGTTAAAGCAGGTCATTGTCAATTTACTAAAGTAGATGTCCCCACACCCCCTTTGCATCTTAGTTTGACAGACAGATGCATGTCTTGCTGCTCACATATATGCAAAGATGAAAGTTTTTTTTTTTTTTCTATTGCCATCTTTAGGGAAAATTCAAGAAACAGGGAGCACAGGCAAGGGATACCACTGATGTATCCTACTGGAAGCATAGCCTTTGGTGCTTGCTAACAATTGTGAGCAACTCTTCAAGCAGCATATGGACTCTGGGAGCTCTGAGCAGTGGATTTTCCTGAGACAATGGACCTCTTGAATCACTCTGATACAGTATGTGTCCTCCAGGGTATCTTAATGAATGCAATAGCAAAAAAAGATATTGAAATAAATACTGAAGAAAAGGTGGTTCACTAGAAAGAGGTCGTAAAAGGACTTTCAGTGGTGTATAAAGGCAGTCTGGAAAAGTAATTTATTATCCTGTGCATTTGGTAGCCTGGCACATATGCCCTTAAGCGACAGGTTTGGTTGGTTCCTGTAGAAATGATGTCTGATTATTATTGTTTTTATAATACCTCTTCCAGTAGTTAGCTGAAAGTGCTATCCACAGGCTATCCATTCTGCTAAGATTTCAAATTCATTATGGTCATTTTTCAGAACAGGGAAATCCATTTTCTATTACCCAGAAGATGTTGGCTTCATGTGTTTCTGAAAGAGCACAATTGTAGTGGTTGCTGATGGTGAGTGAGTAATTGACCAGAGAAACTTTCTGTATCCACTTCGGCATGATAAAAAGCTAGTGCTGTTCAAAAGAAACATTATAAGCTTTTTCTTTGTACAGAGAACTCATTCTTTGTCCAGGTAGTAAGTGCAAATAATTCCACGCCATTTAGTTGAATAAAAAGATAGATGACAGAAAACAGGAGAATACTATAGCAAAGAGAAGAAAAAAAAAATTACTGTGTAAAACTTATAAATAATGTTTACCTGGACAGAGCCCTTGAGATAAGAGGTAATAGTCTGCTTCAAAAGGAAATTGATCTTACAATTAATACCACAACTTTTTTAAGTCCTACTGAGACCACCCTGGTATGAGCTGTTATGGCTTGAACTCTCCCCATTGCCATGCGGTGGGCTGTGCAGCAAAGCAGAGCTGGCACAGCCCTGCTAATAGGCTGGGGGGGAGTGGGTGCTGGGGAAAAAATCTCACCAAGCACAGAAAGCAGGTTGAGACTCTGTGAATCGCCACATGCGGTGCCTCAACACCCATGTCTGGAGCTCGGTTATGTATGCTTCACCTCTGGCACTCTTGTCTTTCCACTTCCACTCTCTCCAGCCTGGTAGAGATGGTGGTAGATAAAGGTCACATTTCAGATTAACATATATCCTCTAAAGTGATTGTTTCAAATTAATCCTGTTATGCTTATTTTTTGACAGTAGGAAGAGAGGAAGGAGCACAGGGCCCCGTGACATGAAAAGCATTTCTATTGACCACAAGGAGGGCAGACACAAAGTTGTTAACAGTAGCAAATCCCATAGGCTGAACCTCTTCATACAGTGAAATGGTTTTTTTCCATTTTATGTTTTGCAATTCATGACTCAGTTTCCTAGGTGGGGAGCACTGTTCTTTTCCTTTACTTAGTAACTGAGCATAACAAAACACAAATGAGCTACTCTATTGCAACGTAAATTCAGTTTTCCTGATTTGTGGCAAAGCATAGTGCTGCGATTTAATATTGAATAAACGCTGAAGTCCAAAGACATCACAATCAATTAGTAGAAAATAATATATTTTTGCAAGATTGTGAATCTCAATGGTTAGGTAGAAAGAAGCACTGAGGGAATTTAAATGCCATTGAGGAGGATTTTGATAACTCATTAAACATGAAGGACAGTACACAGGAAAGAAAACTGCAAATGAAGTTCCCAAGTGTAAGACAGAAGAGAAGAACAACAAAAACCCAAACTGCTACTGAATATAATGCTGAAAGTCTGATTTCAGTCTTCTGGTAGACAGGAGAGCCCAAAAAATGTATAATTTAATAAAAGCTAGTCAGAGTAGATCCATCACTGGAAGCCCAAGCTTCAGAAATTCGCTTGGATATTTTTGTATATACTACAAAAGAGATCAGCATGGGTGAAAGTCATAATGTATCTGTATTTCAGGAAGTATTGTACATCATACTGCAAATAGATTATTCTGTAGAATATGAGGGAAGGTGCCCTGGGCAGCTATCGGCCGGGTGCAACAAGCCCGGACTCAGGGACAGGTGTCCCCAGTGGGACGGAGCACAGGCACACTTCTCTGTTGGGCGGTCTCTGTCTATGTGTCCAGCAGGAGGTAAAGGGAGGATTTGTGTACCGCAGCATGCCCTACCGTGAGCGTGGATGCAGATTGCCTTGACAGGATGGCTTAGATCATCTTCCTATCAATAGAGACAATCACACCCCTCCTGCCCACGTCTAGTAGTGGGGCATTTCATCAGTCTTTTCATTAAGATACCATGGGGTAGATTTAGTCTGCTGAGACACCTACCTTAGAGCTGTATTTTTGGTTTTCTGGTGAAGCACTCTTCCTTCAGCTGAATGCTCTTCCTTAAACAGTCAGTGAAATGTGCTTAAGTGTTTTGAAGGTCTCCAGGGGTACATTTGTTCTTCTGGAGCTGGATTCTGGGTCAGAGTTAGGAAGAGATAAAGCTTCCATTTATGGGTTGTATTTGCTTGAGTAACTTAATTCTTCTTTGCCCCAGTTATCCTATGCAGAATAAGAGAAAACATGCTTTGAATCCCTTCTAGGGGCTTTTATCCCTTTATATGACAATGATTATATTATTACTAAGCATTTTTATTTTTGAAAGGCCACGATGATCGTTAAGGAAGCTCAGTGCTATTGCAGTACCAATAGATATTAATCAAAAAGCTATGTTGTTTTTATTATGGGTCATGTGCAAAAGCCAAGCTCTTTTCATGCTTGAATAAAGGAGAAATATTTTGCCCTTGTTGCTGTTAGGATTTGTCTCACTGTCTCATTCTTTGAACAGATTCAAAGAGGTTGTCTTTGCCAAAATCTTAGCCACATTAAACACTTACTAGATATCCACCTCGTGTTTTGACATCTCACATGATACAAATCATTCTATGCTGATTTAGTCAAGGTCATGCTTATGCAGATAGTAAAAGCTGTCTCCGATAACAGATTTTCTGTTTGAGGGATTTTTGTCATTCAAATGCATGTTTTCTTCCTAATATGTTTGATTTGAAAAACATCTGGAACTGACTTCTAAATCAGGCATGGTTTTGCTATTCATGCTATTGCTAGGATGATGTAAACATTCACATTACACAAATGATAAATTAACTGTAAGCAACTGTTTTGTGCCTTTCTTCCTCAGTGAAAATAGGAAATTCTTGGGGTTTAGCTGTCTGTCACAGTGAATTAGACGCACAGACTACCAAGTTTAAGGAGACTCTCTCTAATCAAAATGGTGGAAGAACTCTGTCTGTAAACTGCTATCCAATAAAAAAGTAGTGCATCATTCAGAAACAAGGGTAAGATGTAGAAAAAGTGAATCGCTGACATCACAAGAAGTTTTGGTGCTTGAAGCTGGAGCTTCTTTTCAGCTTCTTCTGTACCCTGTGTAGCAGAGTACGTCATTGCTTTTGAAATAGTGATGACAGTTACATGGACAGGTTGTTGCCCTGAGTCCCAAACATATCCTCATGTTCAAAGAAAACAGAAGTCTGCTTTCTGATATTCTAATGCTGATGTCTGCTTATTGGCATATATTATAATGCTTCCTTTGGATGAAGACTCCATATTCTCTTATAGAGAGTAGAAAATGATCATAAGCTGTAAGAGAAAGACCTTGTACAGGATTCAGAGTGAAATAGCATATTACTGATTCAGTTGTCATACTCATTTACCATATTACAGCTGCCAGTGAAAGGTAGTCAGAAGTTCATGTTGTACGCTTATGTGATGCTATCTCATTATTTTCCGGCCTGTCTGCAATTAACCTCTTACATTGAATGTGGTGAAAATGTGCAGTAATAGCATACAACATTTCAAACATATTTCAAAGTGCATCTTTGTCACTTCCGTCACTCATGAGGGAAACAAATTGTTCCTTACTGATTTGCATGCATGCTGGTCATAAACAATTCTTATCCTTAACATCACATATTTGAAAAAAGGAATAAACTTCATTAATGGATTGGTTGTGTGTCATCATTGTCTGAATTTTGATAGCTCCTGAATCTTGAGCACAAGTAATGCAAGCAGTAGTAAATTGCTTGAGAGCTCTAAGGAGATCATCCTGACTCTGGAGCTGCCTGTGATGAAGACTGGCCAGATGTTAGTCCCGAAATGAAGTCACTGTGCTGTCACTCAAACCCTCAGGGGAACTTCCAGTACGCCAATTTACTAGCACTTTGGGTGTGCAATATAATGCAGAATTGCTACTCATATTTTCACCCTCGCACATACTGTGTGGTGACATACCTGTTTCAAAATTTCTACCCTGACCAACCCAGGTATTTAAAAGTTAGTCTTACGGACCTAAACTAAGCACCTTACCCTCCCTTTGTAGCCAAATACAACACTCCTTTATAAGGTAATTCCTCTCATCCTCAGATAGTGGTTATGATAGGTGAGAGAAACTGTACCTCTGGAGTTGCCTATTCTCCCTAAGAACAAAGTTGGGAGTGATGAACTTCAACTTGCACAAGGACCTTCTAACCTCTGGCGTTGGTTGGGGTTTGCCTGGTTTTTTTCCTTTTCTTCTGCGAGACAGCTATTCTAAGCTAATCATCTGGTTTCCCACCTACAGACAGCGGAGAGCAAAGAGCCTCTCCAGGGGATGATTCATCCTCTCCAAAGATAAGTATCTGACACAGGTGGGTGTTAGTCAAAGTAGAAAATGTACTGTAAATTCATTTCTGCTTGTATTGTTCACTACTTAAACAGTCTCTTAGGAGGAGAGCTTCTTATCTGATTTTTGCTTTGGAGAAGGGAGTGCCCCACCCATCGCATTGCTGGAGGATGAGATCTCCTGGATGTTAGTCTGAGCATTATTTCAGTGTAGACCGCATATGGAGCGGAAGGCCCATGGGAAAGGCATGAGCAAGGAAAAGTAATTTGGGAACGTAAGAGGGTACGTGTGAGAGGCAGTGATTACTGAAGCAAATAAGAAGGGATTTTTAGGAGAGGAAGAATGGTGCAGGAAATCAAATAGAGCAGAGGTTAAGCAGCACAAAAGATGTGGGAAAAAAAAGATGATGAATGCAGATGCCATCAGAAATGGATGGTAAATACAGGATGAAACTGGTGAGAAAAAAGATGCCTGCAAAACAGGAGATTTAGAAGAAGTTATTTACAAAATAAAAAAGAAAGTTGCTGACAGCTAAGTAAAATAGGTGCTGCTTTATTCCTTCAATTTCAGAATAAGTTCCTGACAGAGACAGGAAAATGGTTGGAAAACACGCCTTTTTGACATTCCCAGGCCAGGCTACTAGAAACAGATGAATTCTATATTGCTTGAATTAGAAGTCAATAAACTCCATTTACTGTGTAGTACTGTGCTTACTCTATGAAACCCATCACTGGGTCCTAAATATACAGCTATCGAGGGATTTTTCAACTTGGTTATACGTGCCAGTTGTCAAATTAGTATGTGTTAGGAGTGTGAATAGCAGAGAGGAACAGCATCAAGTGATACAAAAGACATAAAGGTAATCCAAAAGCCAAGTGTCTTTGTCAGGAAGACTGAGATCTCCAGGAAAGTGCAAACAAAACTCTGGATGAGTCCCATTCAGAGGGGTAATTCAAAGGTAAGAAACCAATTAAAAGGGAAATAGTAGAAATCCAACTTTTAGAATTACTATTGTTTAGAAAATCCTGTTCCCTTTCTCGGGTCCTTCTTGGGTTGTGCTACTTCCAAAATGATATGGTCTTTCTCTACAAACATCTGTGTGTACACAAACATGTATGTATTTGAAAATTGTTCAGTCTGTCCTAATATTGGAAAACCTGTTAGTAAAGCAGTAAATAAGAAAGCAGTCCAGTGCTTAATGCCTAGTTCCAAATAACAATTTGCAACTTATCCTGACTGCATCATGTGGAATATTTCAGACACACAACAGCGTAACAGTACAGTGGTATCTGGTCAGATGTGAGGAGCCAGTGACTTATTTTAACATTTGAAACAGAATTAGCAGATAAGATTAGATAAAAATGTGGCTCCAGAGAATTGACGTTTGAAACTTAAAACTACTTCAATATCACAGATTTGAACAATTTTATCTTTATATTGAGAAGACTCTTTTGTCCTTTTCTTTTCCCTCTTTCCTTCCTCAACCAAAAAACTTACTGACTGAAGAATGTCTGATGAAAAAAAGTCTCTGGAAATTACAGCTGGAAGCAGGCTGTTACTCCAGCCAGATACTTCAGTTTAAATAAGCAAGGTTGTGGATATCCATCACATTATGTGGTTGGGGCACTGAATATGGCCATATTTCTAGGTTTCTCTCCAAATACTCTAGAGTAAAGGAAGGGACCATCCTTAGCATCCTTTGTTTTGCTGGTCTTGTATTGGCTGTTTCCCAGATCAATGGGAGGAAAAAAAAAAAAAAAGAAAGAAGATCTGCTCCCACTGGGAAAATTTTTCTCATGTTCAGAAAACATTTTTAATTAATGTCATGAATACATGGAAATAATATGAAAGGACCCATGTCTTCTCCATCTCCAGGGACTCAGCAGCTGCTTCTGTTTTACTCGATGCTTCTAATAGCAGGGAAGTTACTCCTTCAGGGTTCACTCATGATGGGAAGGAGAATTATCAGTATCTTAATTTTTGTGCATCTATTATGATTACACAAATATGTTCCTAGAAAGAAAACTGGAAAACAGGGTAGGTGTGGTTCTGGCAGCAAAGAGAAAGTCAACCTCTCCTCTTCTGGCAGTGTGAGGAGAAGCAGGAAAAAAAGTTCAAATATTGACAAGTACTATAGTGATCTATATTTTTAATCTGAATGGCAATTTCAGGCACAGGTGTGCATCTGAAAGATCCTGGGACCTCCATGAACCTGTTTTGCAGATTTCACCTGAACAATTTTACCAACAACATGATGATCCTCCAGGTGGGATTCAGTTCAGGACTACAGCATCTGAACTGAGATGATCACATGTTGTGTGCATAAGTTACTGTCACAGTCAGTGGGGGTTTGGTCAGCCCAGGGAGGGATTCAGCTGGCCAGCCACCTGCTTTGTAGCTAGCAGAAACACTCTTGTATTGGGTGGATCTCCATTCACCAAAGTGGGAGTTCAGGCCCCTAATGTGCCTGTAAACACCTAGGTGTGGAGTTGGATGTGTTAATCTTGAACTGAATCTTACTCTCCTAGGCTGTGCTAGCCTGCTCACACAGACAATAAACTTAATTATTTTTTCCTTTGCTTCATTCCTGTTCTTTGTTACCATAAAGATTTGATTTCTTGGGCAATAATAAGTATTTAGCCACAGCAATGTGGATTCACAGTGCACCAGCTGTGATGTATTAACCCCATGTGCACAGAGAATTTTACTTCAGTGTAAAGATGGAATAAACTATGGTTCATTAAGACACATGAATGCATCACTTTTAAATAAGTTACATCAGAAGCATGCACTGGGAGTTAATTCACCTGATTTAAGCACATCACTAGTCCTAGCTCTTAAGATCTAAATGAGGCTCTTCTAAAACAGATGTCTTAAGTGCTCAGGGCGAGAAGTGACTCTAGTTCTCCAGAGAAAGACCCTGCTGTATTTAGGGGCTTCACTTTGCTGTACAGGACTTAACCGGGTGGCTACAGTCCACAATATTCACTTGAGGATTTTGGACAGCACAGCCAGAAAACTATTCCTACACTGCACCTACAGTGTAAGCTATAGTACAGAGCTGCGTTGTAACTAGATTAGACTAAACTAATTATTCCCAGGCCATTTCTTCCTACCTGTTGACACTGTTCTCAACACAACAAGACCGCAGGCCTGACTACTGCCCTTGGATGCAATTGTAATACAATCAAAACCCAAGAGTTTGACAGTTGATCGTAGGAGGCTAATGGAGCAGGGACTCTTTGAGTTCTTGATCATGTCAGAAGGCACAGAAATGAATCTACATTCTTCTCTCAGTATTAAAAGCAAATCACTTAAAGTCCCTGAATGTCTGTAAGCCATTTTTAAGTATGCTTTAGCTATTGGTATTTGCTAGCACTGCTCAAAAGTCTGAGAAAGGGCCTGCTTAAGCTGCCTATCAGAAATGCCAAATGGTCAGCACCAAATTATATCTATGTTTTGTCAAAATGCTGAGAAAAGTGGAAAGTTCTTATCTTTTTGTTCCAGACTGCAGCTGAGTTTTATTCTTACTGAGAAGGAGTACAAGCAGAGTCCGTTTTAGAGCAGAAATCTGAGCATTAGAAGTCTAGCAATGACTCTGGGCTAAAGCTGATCCATGAACCAATAGAAGCTTCAAGAATAACATTGTTTTCCTTATTTGAAGTTCTTTCATCAGTCTTCATTCATTGGGAATGCTTTGTACTGTTCCTCTTACACTTCTGGCATAACAAATCCTCGATTTTAAGATTATAAATTACTCCTAAGAAGAGTACTTAACTGAAAGTTGAGCTCCTTTTTCTGTACATCTTACACAGCACTTACATATGTGAGTAAGTTCCTTCCTCTACAGACCCCCTTAACACTCTGGCAGCTCAAAGAGAGAAATAAAAGTCACCTTTGTAGATGACTTCCATTCACACATCTTATCTAGCCTAACTAACTTCTGCTGTTGGCTTCAAAGGGCCTGGACACCATGTAGGTCAATGAATGTATAATTATGGCTGGCTATATCAAGTTATGCATGTAGATTTTCAGAGTCTTCCTCATTTCAAAAAGGACTCTATATGTTGGTATAACTTTTATAAAAGTAAGATTCTCATATATAAAACTGTCTTGCAACAATGCCTGAATCCAGCAGCACATAGATAAGATATGTCTGAGAAAATCACTCTCCATACATCTGGTTCATTTCAATGCCATGGCACATTGAAACAGTACATTGGGAATAGATTCGTGAAATAAAATGTTTGCTAGCAAAGGATAATTTGAACAACGTAAATAATTTTAAGAGAATGACCTTTTAACTCAGATTTGCTCTGATTCTTTTGTACATATATTTTATTTCCTAAGAAGAAAATGTTAGATCAATTACTATCCATTCCTACAGGATTTTTTGTTCTTTTTTAAACTCCAAATACAGTAGAAAATAGGCTTACATTCTGGAAATTATGTATAGAACCAAACACACATATAGTTTGTGTTCCAAAGGGCTTGTGTCTTACCTGTTTGTCCTCTGTAAATGACAGATGGGTGTCAGAAATCACAGGAGTACCAAGAAGCTCCAGCATATAACACATTAAAATAAAACAAGAGCAATACATTATTTCTAAGGAGAATTAAACATAATCCTCCTAATATGCCAACTGTAAAGCTCTAAGTATATCCCATTATCTTTCAAGAAATATGTGATTTCCCCCCCTCCCCCCCATTTTCTAGTCTTTTTTGTTCTATTATGTCAAATTCATTCATGAGTTTGTTCTTTTTGGTTCTGAACATGTATCGATTAGAATTTTTTTTCCAGGGAGTCCTTCACTGGGTAGATTAAAGAAACTTTTTTGTCCTACGTTCTTCGGTAAAAACCTCTGCATTGATTGTGCTATCCTTTCTTAATACACTGTTGTGATGAGTTCTTACTTCTCCCGGTACAATCTAACTATAGGACGCACTAAAAATATTGTATTAAATTCCCCTCTTCCAAAATAACCTTAGATCCAGTTCTGGCCTAAAATATTTCCTTGGGTGAATGGAAGGTTATAAAGATAACTTACTCTTACATTTCAACTGGTATCTATATTCACTGCAATCTGAAGGAGGAATATGGTTGTATGATTCAGTCACAGAATATTAGTTTGAAATATATTGATTTCCCCCTTAGATCAATACTCTCATAGCATACAATCTATATGCAAAGTTGATGGTATCATTTGAAAAGCAATACAAGCACAATTTATTTTTAGGTAAGTCTTGAACGTTCGATGTTTTATTATGGCTACCAAAATAATTGACCATAATTTTTTCTCAAGTTCATTTATTTGTCTTGTTTCCCACACATCTTACAAGGAAACTGTGAAAATATCCCATGTGTTATAAATGTGTTATATCCCATTTTAATTAAACTTCAGAAGTGTTTTCATATCCTTGTTGCTTTCAGACAGTGGACCTCAGTGCAAACAATCCAATTGAATTATAAGTTGGTTGTATCAAAACACTTCATAATGGGAGAAATGTAATGGAACTAATCAATTTGTCATACATGTGACAGTTTTGCTTATAGAATCATAGAATCATTAAGGTTGGAAAAGACCTCTAAGGTCATCGAGTCCAACCGTCAACCCAACACCCCCATGCCCACTAAACCATGTCCCTAAGCACCTCATCTACACGTCTTTTAAATACCTCCAGGGATGGTGACTCCACCACTTCCCTGGGCAGCCTGTTCCAAGGCCTGACCACTCTTTCAGTAAAGAATTTTTTCCTAACGTCCAGCCTAAACCTCCCTTGGCGCAACTTGAGGCCATTTCCTCTCGTCCTATCGCTGGTTACTTGGGAGAAGAGACCAACCCCCACCTCACTACAACCTCCCTTCAGGTAGTTGTAGAGCGCGATGAGGTCTCCCCTCAGCCTCTTCTTCTCCAGACTAAACAACCCCAGTTCCCTCAGCCGCTCCTCATAAGACTTGTGCTCCAGGCCCTTCACCAGCTTCGTTGCCCTTCTCTGGACACGCTCCAGCACCTCCATGTCCTTCTTGTAGTGAGGGGCCCAAAATTGAACACAGTACTCAAGGTGCGGCCTCACCAGTGCCGAATACAGGGGCACGATCACCTCCCGACTCCTGCTGGCCACACTATTGCTTGTTTTTTTCCTCTCCTTTGGCCAGTAAAGCAGGGGGTCATCATCCTGCTTATTCATTGCAGGTACTAGAAATCTAATTTCACAAAGGCACATTTAGTGCAATGTGTTAGTAATCATTGTAATTGTTTTAAATGCTTGAATTGACCGAGAACATTCATAGATTTGTTCATTAATTGACTGCAAGATAATGCTGGTTAAAACTGGAACATTTTGTTATACTACTTAAAAGGCCTTAGGAAAGTTTCTTTGATGAATAAATTTGTTTTTTCAACCTGCTGTTCTGAATATTTTTCAAGTGAAGGTAAAGATTCAAGTGCATGAAAAGGTGAATGTATTGTGTTACCTTAGGAATTCACTCTATTTTACTGGAATGGTAACATAACAAAATCCAGGATTTAAATAAGCAATGAGAAACAATATTTATCAGCACATATCTACAGCTTGAAGTTTCCTCAGGATGCCACAGGAAATCACCGCACTCTAGTAATGAATGATTTTAGAGAAGTTTAATGTTCTTTTTTGAACATTGATAAACTCTTGAAAAGACCAACTGCTGTTTTCCTCTTTGGTACTAGCACTGTCCCAGCTTTTTCCAGTGGGGACAGAGGAACATAGCCTACATGAACTACAAGCATTTAAAGTGGTCCCTCACTTGGGATTTTTCACAGGGTAGTCACAGGAAGTTAAAAGCCAAACTGTCCATCCTTCAATCTGTAAAACAATACCCTTTTTCTACAGCAAAAGAATGGAGAGATCAAAAATACTGAGAGAGTAAAGGTCAAAGCTGCGCAGGCTACAACTTGGGTTCCTTCTCCTCATAGAACAAGTCACAAGTAGGAGCAAGAAAACCAAGATGTACAGTAGAAGGCATCTGTACTCCCAAACTTTAGCTCTTTGCAAGACGCAAAAAGCTGCTAAGTAAATTCTTCTGTATATAGCAGCAAAGGGGAACAAATCCTGTTGTCATTAAAACTCAACTTATTAAACTTAACTTATAAACTTATTAAACTTAACTTATTAACTTATTGACTGTTTATAATGAGAAATGTCAAAATAAGCATAGCTGTGATTCTTGGTATGCAGATCAAAGCTTGTCCCTTCTCAATTTCAGCATCGCCAACACAGAAATCTGTTGGGAATTTCTGAGAGATAGCTTAGAAAAGACTGGTTGCAAATTCAAACCTGAGGGACGGGAATAGAAAAGCTGGGCCTAATAACATCTAGAAATGAGAGGGCTGACAATGTGGAATCAGTCTGCTACAGTAAATCAAACTGTTTTTATTGTTACTCATTGAGGTCAGTTAGTGATTTCTATTTAGGTAATATATTGGTTTCCACATAGACTTTTCTCTTTATTTGTGCTGAGCAGCTGTTATATTAAAGATTTTTTTTTTTTTTTTTTATTTATGAATATTGACAGGTCATGTTCTGCTCTCAGTTAAACCAATAATAAAATTCAATTTCACCTGTATAAATCTGTTATCCAATAGTTAACCTACATAGAAATAGGTGCAACTGACGGTGGAATTTTGATAACTAAATGTAATCTGTAGAAATGAAACGCCTTTACACACTTTTTAGAATCATAAACTTTTTAGTTAGATCTACACCTGCCAGCTATATGCCTCTGGTACCTATCTCAGGTGTTACAAGGTACTGGATTCAGAAGGCATCAAGTTTTATTTTTTATGATAATTTCTATGTTTTTAAGAATCACTGATATCAATCTGTTCTTGTTCAGGTAAGAATCTTCATAAAACCCAGTAAACGAAGTGAGAAAGGTTCTAATTAGCATGAGTAGTGCATAATTTATTTCTTTGCTCTTTCAGTAGTAGCCTATGTTACTTTCTGATTGCAGAACTTTTGGTTTATCCTTGAGATTAGGTCTTTCCTATCATTTATTGTCAAAGATATTTTCATGTGGAACAACTGTTAAACACTGGTGATGATTTTTAATGTTTAAGATTTTCCAAGATATTTTAGCAAAGCCCTCTGGATTTTATTCCAACTCTGGGGTTTGTTTAAGCTGCCCTAGTGCCTACAGTCCTAATTAAAAAATGTATTGAATCTCAAACTATTAGTCAGAGCGTTCTCAAGAGAAGACTCTCCTCTTCTAAGCATTTATGAAGGAACAATTAGAACAATAACAATATCCATAAAAGTTAGAAGTAGCTAAAAAGTCTCTGCAGAGGATTAGAAAAATTCTCAAAACTCAAATTCTCAAAACTTCAGTGCCAATGCATGGCAATATGGGTTACTTAAAAATATAAAGGCGACTTTTATATTTGCAGAATCATTCCAGCATGAGACAGTTGTGAATTTGGAGTGCTTATCGGCCATGTTGGAGTAGGGGATAGAAATTTCCCTGTTGCACCTCTTTCCCCTGAGAGACTATCTGTTGGTGTACAGCAGTAATTTGCACTGGATAGTCCCCTCTCTAAAATACATATTCACGCTTGATCTTTAAAATACTTTAGTTCCCTTGCCGAAATCTTCAGTTAATTCAATCAGTCCTTTACACAGTTCAAAGGAAAAGATAACTGTAGATTACTTTTTGCCTAGCTGTGAAATAAGTATCAGTGCAAATACGTACTTTTCTCCATAACTGGGGTTGTTGGCCAATTCTTACTTGAATCCACCAATGAGGTTCTTAAAGAGTAAACTGAATAAGTATCTATCTCCCACCAATATTAGCTGAGGTGTAGTCAATCCTGGTTTGGGATAGAGGAGATAGAATTTGTGAGCATCTCTAATTCCCTGCTGTCCCTGTCTTACTATGTGTCTATGATATGTCCTTAGCTGTACACACTGCTCTATACATTGCATGATATTGTTGTTTATTAACCTCTGAGCTTATCTAATTGCTGGATTATGGAGTTCTAATTTCCTAAGGAATTGTTCCATGTGCCAGATTCTGACTTGCAAGGTAAGCCTGCATTAGCTGGCACAAAATCAATGCTTACAGTCTTGCTTCGAAGTTTGGGTTTTAGAGAAGATTTTGCCAGCTCAGCTGCACTGAGCACAGAAGTGAAACCACATAATCCTCCATGCAATAATTTTGGAACTCCTGAGAGTTTTCTGACAGCTGCACATCAATTCTGTACTGACCTGTGGTTCAGAGATCCAGTGGTCTCCAGGCACGTGCAGGAATAATTTAGTCATCACTAAGATTTGTGATCTGAGGTAAATAAAACTTCCTCTCATCATCAGCAGTATCCCAACTCCAGCAGAAGGAAGCTCAGGCAGTAATACAAATACACAGGAAATTTCTCTTATGGCAAAAAAAGGAAAGAGCTTACATCGCTTTATTCAGGAATACACTGCCAGATTTGGGAGCAGAGTGAGGTAACACAGGAACAGTGACAGAGATGGAGGCTCCTCAGCTGGGGGCAGTGAGGTCGTCCCCTGAGCAGAGAGGACACAACTACTGGATCACAGCAATGGGATGCAAAGCTCTTGTTGGAGATGGGTTTCAACTACACAGGACCAAACTGGCCAAAGAAGTCTTTTGCAAAAGAAGTAAGCTGTGTTTTCAAGTGACAGGGTAGACTGAGCTGCAGCCTTTTGTGGCTTCAAAATCAGAGGCCTGGTCCATATTCCATGTGTTGGCTATGTTGTTAATCAGAAAATGGACTGCAGGGGATCTCTTAAAATGTCCGTTACTGAATTGTAGGGAGAGTTAAGCTGTTTTTACCACTTTTTGACTTCAGCCCTGACAAACAATTCATTGCAACTCAAAAAAGACAGACTCCGGTCTCAACAAAAAAAACTTTAAAAACATCTTTGGAGTACCCTATCACCCTCCAAGCTGAGCACCTTAAAATTCTTTCAGTCCACTCAGTGAATTTTCCTAGCAAGCCCTAGTTTTGTAGCACTTAACGGAGACCAAACTGTGGTACCTGTTTTAGAAGCTCATTTGATGCCATGACCTCTCCAGAGGACAATTTGAAGCTTAGGTAGGCTGAATTTTCCAGTGCCTAATTTCTCCCCTCCGAGGGGAAGTGATTAGTTCTTAAGTTAGGCTACATCTACCTCAGCAAGTGGCACAGTGCAATAGGAGTGGATCAGGAGAGGCGGCATTTGGTGTGGAGGATCCTTCATCTACACTGTATCTTCTGTGATGGCTTAATTAGTACTAGAGTTAGCTGGCCTAAGCATCTCCATAGCGCACAGGGTTTGAAGGAATGACAGCCTTACTTCTGCACCCAGGCTACTGCTCCATAGAGACATCTTGGAGGAATAGATGCTGCTTCTCCTGGCTGTCCTTTTCTTAGGGAAGAAAACATGGGCCATGAGTTTCTGATAGTCGTCTTTGTTATGACTGCTTTTATCCTCATTCACATGAAGTTCTGGATGCAGCAGATGAGCTCAGAAAGAGGGGAAGGTGGAAACTGCATTGTCTGTGGGATGGCCAGTGGTGGGTGCAAAATTTGCGAATGTGTGAGCCCACTCACTATGAAGAGCTTGTATTGTGATTCCACTCTTAGTGAATGCAACTTTGGGAACCATCTCTAAACACAAATGGATGGCCATCACCCTATGAAGTCTTACCGACCTCAGCACCTAGTGTTTGCTGGATTACCATTTTTAAGGAAAGCAAGCACACTGAGAGCAAAGTGGTGAAGGCAGTCTCAGAAGCCACCCTCCAAAAGTGCTTCTTTTGGAAAGTGAAAGCAGGAGATACCAACGAGATCCTCTGGGACACTGATCTCCAGGGGTTCCTGCGCTGTGTGGGCACTGTGTTTGGGAGCCATGCCCTAGTTTGCTTCCCCAGACCAGGGCAATTTGGGCAAATTCATGGATCTTGTGGACCACCACAAGGCACATTCATGGACTCCTAGTGAGGTTCCATCGGGAAAAGAAACAATGTCCAATTTGTCTGTGGCTCCAACCAGCAGCAGGGCGCATGTCCAAGCTCCCCCTCTTCTTGCTGCATGCCACAGGGTTTGTGTGCTCGACTGGCGGAGAGCTGAGTGGCACTCCCTGAGTGTGAATGTCCCCAGCACCCTCCAAACATATGCTCAGTCCTCAGCATGTTCTGCACCTTCTGCAGATGGTTAGGGCACCCATGGGAGAGCCTGTATGGAGAAGTTGCCCTCATTGCAAAGGTGTATGACCACACTGATGATCCAGAAATGGCACAGGGGGAAGCAAATGCATATCAGCACCTTTGACAGTGTGTGCCAGTGACTAATAAAACGTGAAAGATTGCTGATCCCTGTCTATTTCAGGTGTTCACTCCGGTGACATTAAATCCACCATCATTTTAGGGCAAGCATGGTTACTACAGCTATGCTCTCCCTGGTCTTCTGTGCCCTTTTGGACTTTACTTATATGGTGGCATGGGCCTGTAGTGGCTGTTCCAGCATCTCCCAGGAAACCTCATGCACCTAGGCCTGAGGCATAAGCACCTCAGACCACCTTGAATATCTTAGCTGTTACCTTCCTAGTTAGTTTTGGTGTCACGTTGAATACAATGTAATATATTTCATAAACGTGTAGATATTTTTCTTTTTGTTCAAGACATGCTTCACTTCATTTAACCTGAAGTGGGAAGTAAGACTTGTGCACAAGATCCACAGCAGAAACACTATTGTGCAGAGCTTGTACATTACATATTTCAGCCTCTCACCCACGTGTGTTGTACTGCAAGAGGAGCCTTTGTACTTCCTTTAAATTCTTCAAAAACTCTGTTTAGAAGAGTATCTTTCATACATACATGTCTCTTTATGCCACAAGAAAAGCAATTTCCATTATACTCTTGAGATTTAAAAACAATAAAATTCCAATTATTTTTTGCTTTCATGTGTTACATAAAAAAAGATCAGTGAAGGGACACTTTCGAAGAGGAACTCCCCTGAAGTAGACAATATGAGACTGACTCGCCTAGGTCTTAACTCTGGAGTCAGTGTTTGCGTCTCCTTGATGACTAACTGTGGATGAGGTTCTCTCTATTGATCCCTACTGACAACATTTTTGGCTAGCTGTGCAGCTGAAGTGAGATATGGCTTTGGGGAGCAAGGAAGTTCAAGTTACTTTTTCGTGCAAACTTAAAAACATACCTTGTGTTTAGGCTGTACCATCAAAACATTTTTGGACCCTGTGAAGTACAATGATCAAGTGAATGCCTATTTTACACATGACAGAACCACCTTTTTTAAAATTATTGCACTGTTTTTGTGAATATCCATGGATCTTATACTGGTTTACCTGAAGGGTGAAATTATATGACTTGATTCCACTCAGCTTTCTTTGTTGCTCCTTAAGACATCTAAGAAGTTGCCTGTGATAACTTCTTATAGATGAATTTTTATTAAAATGCAACAAAGCTGAGACTGAAAAGGACTTGCTAGAAACTCTCTCCAGCCCAGCAAACAAAATTACCATGGTCATGTTTCCCTTACTCTGAAGATGCTTGTATAAAGGAGGAATAAAAAAACTTCCACTGTCATTTTGATTTCAAAGACAGTATGGTTGGTATAATCTTCTTTTTATAGCAGATCTTTAATGCGGCCTCCATTGTCCTTTATGCCATTGACTAGTGTCTTGCTTCTTTAAAATGAACCTTTTATGTTGCTTTTCAATGTGTGTACTATTTTCACTGGAGTGTCATCACTCAGGAAGCAGTGATGAACGTAGGTCTTAACGTGTTTGCCTCTCCTTGATAACTAAATAAGGGGGAGAGGGTCCCTCTCAAACCCTGCTAACAACAATTTGGGCCATCTGCGTAGTACTGCCTCCTGCCCCACAACTAGCCAAGACTTTGGCTTCACTGATATCTTTCAAAGAATAAGCCTTAAAGGAAAGGGTTTTGTTCATATTTTCCTTTGTAAAGCCATTTTAATCAGCTTGTGAAAAGTAGACTGTTTTGTCCTCTGCAATGTAGTACCACATGATTATCCCTTACTACTTGGAGGAAAGTGTGCGTTTTCCTTTGGGGTTTTTCTTACAGTAGTTTGATACAAAGTAGTAGTAAAAAATAAAAATCCCATAAGATCAGATCAGCTGAATTTATGGGAAAAAAATAATGAGAACTTGTCCTGTTAAATTCAACAGATGTATAACTCTTACAATACTATTTTCTACTTCTTATTTTGGTACAACAATCAAGAGACTGTTTGTGTGTGAATATATATGTATACATAACAGTTTCATTCCCAGGACATACAGGCATAAGTTGATGACCATCATCTAAATATGATATTTTGAGTGTTTGTTTGTTTGTTTGTTTTAATGTAGCTGAAAAGTCCCATAGGGTCTCAAGTGTGATTTACCAGGAAATTTTCCTTGATGTGACTTTCAAAGACATTTTCTTGATGTTAAAAGTAGTTTTCCAGCTTCTTTAAAAGAAATCTGAAAGCGCTCAATGTCTTTTTTTCTTTAGATATTTTAACCTAGAAGCAAATCAAGGACATTTTTTAAATGAAATTTTTCACTACAAAGATGGATCCCAGAGTAGAGTTTTATGTTTGAGTTTATTTACTTCAGCATTTTCTTTTGAGGGTGCTTAATACATCAGTGGATATCAATTGATATTTTGTGAGGCTGTTCAGTGTAATTCTTTTAAGTGCTGGAAGGAAACAGATAAAAACTGGGAGAGAAACTCTTATAGAGTGACATTGGATAACTAACAATTTCTAATAACATAAGGATAAAGAAGCAGCCAATAAAATAATCAGCTAGCATGTATAAGCTAAAGAAAACAGAAATACTTTTATACCTCTAGCACAAGAAAGTCATGGAGGTTGCTGCCACAAGTTGTGTGTGGTGGGTTGACCCTGGCTGGATGCCAAGTGCCCACCAAGCCTCTCTATCACTCCCCTCTTCAGCTAGACGGGGGGAGAAAAACATGATGAAAGGCTCGAGGGTCGAGATAAGGAGAGGAAGATCACTCAACAATTACCGTCATGGGCAAAACAGTCTCGGCTCAGGGAAATTAATTTAATTTATTGCCAATCAATTCAGAGTAGGATAATGAGAAATAAAACCAAATCTTAAAGCACCTTCCCTCCACCCCTCCCTTCTTCCTGGGCTCAACTTCACTCCCAATTTCTCTACCTCCTCCCCCCGAGTGGCGCAGGGGGACGGGGAATGGGGGTTGTGGTCAGTTCATCACACGTTGTCTCTGCTGCTCCTTCCTCCTCAGGAGGAGGACTCCTCACACTCCTCCCCTGCTCCAGCGTGGGGTCCCTCCCACAGGAGACAGTCCTCCACGAACTTCTCCAGCGTGAGTCCTTCCCAAGGGCTGCAGTTCTTCACAAATTGCTCCAGTGTGTGTCCCTTCTACGGGGTGCCGTCCTTCAGGAACAGACTGCTCCAGCGTGGACCCCATGGGGTCACAAGTCCTGCCACAAACCTGCCCCAGCGTGGGCTCCTGTCTTTCCATGTGTCCACAGGTCCTGCCAGGAGCCTGCTCCAGCACAGGCTTCCCACAGGGTCACAATCTCCTTCGGGCATCCGCCTGCTCCGGCGTGGGGTCCTCCACAGGCTGCAGGTGGATATCTGCTCCACTGTGGACCTCCATGGGCCAACCTGCCTCACCATGGGGGGCTGCAGGGGAATCTCTGCTCTGGCGCCTGAGGCACCTCCTCCCCTCCTTCTTCACTGACTTTGGTGTCTGCAGAGTTTCTCTCCCATATTCTCATTTCTCTCTTCCAGATGCTGCTGCACAGCCTTTTTTTCCCCCCTTCTTAAATATATTATCGCAGAGGCACTACCACCGTCGCTGATGGGCTCGGCCGTGGCCAGCCGTGGGTCCCTCTTGGAGCCGGCTGACACTGGCTCTGTCAGTCATAGGGGAAATCTCTAGCAGCTTCTCACAGAAGCCACCCCTGTAGCTCCCCCACTACAAAACTTTGCCATGCAAACCCAACACAATGTGGCAGAAAACTGAACTACAAATGGACTCAAAAAAGGATTAAGCATGCTGATGAAGGAGCAATCTGTCTATAGCTGTCAAATATGGTTGATGTGTCCAGGTACTCTACAGACCAGGCAGACCCTAAGACAGTGTCTGATGGATGCCAGGAGAATGGACCAGGAAAAGATCAGTCAATACCTTCTCTACCCTTTTTCCACAGTTACTCAAGAAATTCAGTATGGTGACCTGCAGGAACCAGGCACCCGAGCTACCAGGACCATTACACTCACCCAGAATGATAGCCTGTATCCTCAGCTGTGCTAAAACCAGTAGGGTTGATTTGAACTCATAAAAAACCCTGTTATGATAAGGTTTCCTGTTTTGTAGATCTCTTTTCTTAACCTTGGGGTCTTGCAGCTTCCTAGAATACATCAGCACCTCACAGCAGACAGAGGCATGAGTAACGTGGAACATACAATAGTGTTTGAAAGGGATATGAGAAAATATTTGCAGAGAAAGCTAGTAATAAAATAAACAGGTTGGCATGAAAATTTTCAACCTAACATTCAGCTTTATTCAAACTGTTGGTGGCATTTTATTTCCTGTTGGGCTTAATTAGTTTTATAAAAAATACAAAGTGTTTTCACTCCAACAAATCACTTCAGGGAGTTAATTAGACATCTGTTGATAGGGGTAGGCATGTACAAGGCAGGTTTTGGAAAAAAATACATAATTCTTGAGATCTTTGAATAGCTGAAGAGGTTTGGGGAAAACTGGCAAATGAGAAACCAATCCTTATGCTTTGGAGATGGTCATGAAAAATACTGTGCTGTTGTCTCTATATTTTAACGTGTGTTTATACTCACAGAAGAAACATCCAGATTCTAGGAGAACTGTCATTGTTGTCNCCCTAGGCTCTTCCCTAGATATTTCTTATTAGATATTTCCCTTCAGATATTTCTTATCAAAATACTCAGGAATTTTAAAGGGTGTTTACCTTTTTATGCACTCGCTGTGCTATTAATATAAAACTATCATGTATGGGTGCTTACAATTTCAGTGGTAGTATCATAACCCTTGAAAGAGCATTGTGCTTGCCAGTAAACTAGATGAGGGCCTTCAAGCAATTAAGAGCTGAGCTGAGTCTACCTTGTATTTTCCTCATTTGTTTTTTATTCTACAGTTATGTCACTATTATTATTATTATTATTATTATTATTATTATTATTATTACTACTGTGATCATCATCCCCATCCATAATAATCATACCTCTTATTGTATAATCTGAAACCAGTATAAAATAGACTTGATAATTTTCCTGCTCAGCAATTTGGGAGTGAAAGGATAAAGTAATTTGCTTTGTGTTTCCTGCTGCCTTTGCAGATACTCTGCAGTTGAGTCCCCTGTCTTCTCTGCATAATTTGAATCTCTTTACCCTGTGTATTGCTGACACCATAATGAAGCTGGAAAAATGACCTATTGCAGAAAACGAAGAAGCTTCCCTGTGTTCAGCTCTAATGGTGGTCTCCCTTGACTCTACCTGCTGCCTATACTTTTTTCTCCATTTAAGTGACTCTGTAATACAAAGTCTTTTTGAGGCTATTTCTGTCACAGGAACTTTGACAAAATCCACTTTAACTAGATGAATAGGAAGAGAAAATAGTTCAACAGAACGTTTGAAATATGTGATGATGGAAATCTCTGTGATTTTTCTTTTAACAGTTAATATTTTGGACTTGCATTCCTTGAGTGATATGTTGCTTTTCTATGCTCTTGTCTCATTAAAACCAGCTCAGACAAGGCAGATGGACTGCTGTAAGTGCTTCTCTAGTGTAACATGAGAAGTCAGTGAGAGAAAGCTAGATGCCGTTCTGGCCCACAAATTAAATGGTCATTGTAAGCACTGCAGTCAGAGATGCCTGTATGTAAGAATTCATTGCTGTATTAGCATTACCAATTTGCTTGCAAGATCCAAATAATGTTAAACTACTTTGTCTATACAGGGATTTAAAGACTGGTAAGTTAACAGACATATCTAATCAGATTTGTAAATCATTAGCCTGACAGCTACGAAAGGATGTGAGAACATAGCCCTACAGAGTAAAAAGTAACACCTGCGGGCTTGTTTGCATCATTTTTTCTCATCTTTGTTCTACCCTGGGCCCCAGGTCAGTGGTCACTTCAGTTTATCTAGCAATATGAATGTTGAGTTGCACCAGAGTCAGTGAGAATTATTTGCTTCTTCTGTGCATAACATTGTTTTCTTCAGTGTAAAGCTGAGATTAAAAAATAATCAATGACCTACGTCTGTGGATCAGATTGTTTTCCTAGCATCTAAATGCCTTGTATCAGTTTTACCTGGGTTATTGTAGAGTTCTCTGTGACTAGTACAAACCTTCAAAGAAAAGAAAATGATCCTACCTGTTCCTTAAGTGTAAATTTTAATTAGAATGCACTGTGTATATTCATTGGGTTGTACAAACTGGAGAAACTGCAGTATTTAAAAATAATGGTCTGTAACAAGATTCCTTCATGGAGTTTCTGCTGCAAATTCAATTTCCCTGGAGAAAGAAATAATAAAATCCTTTTTACAATCCCCACTTTGTCTACGACTTTCCAAAATGCTTATGGTTGTTAGAAGAGCATAATTTAATTAACATCACCTGGTCAAAGCACAATCCTTCAGCAATGAAAAGATGCAGGATGTTCACCATGTAGGGCTATTGCTGTGCCCTGTGTGCAGTAGCACATCTGTAGCACCCAGGAGCAGTATGTCTCAGAGGAGTTTATGCTCTGGAGAGGCTTGTTAAAAATAGTTTAGTTAAAATATTACTGCAAATAAATAACAAGGTGTAAATAACACAGAGAAAGCTTTGGCAATTCAGGCTTCATAACAATTTGCATAAAGTTTTTACTTTTGTTCAGTAGATTGTTCTTTCTATTTTTTTCTTTGCATTTGTTTTCTGGCCTAAATACAGGCAGTGTCCCTGAGTTTTGTCCTTATTTTTGCCAATTTTTCTCTGTATCTATCAAAAATCTAATGCTGTGGCCACCACACTGGTATCTAAGGAAGGTTTTCTCACACAAAGGTGCTTCAGTGGAAGGCACAGGAAGACCCAGACCATAAACTAAAGTGTCCTTGAAAGAAGTGAAGATTTGTTAATTTGTTGTGCAAAGTTACTTCAAAACTTGAATTGGATCACTTTGGGACAGTGTCTCAATTTACTTCATTCAGAAACACTGTGTGGAGATGGAGTTAATCTTAGATGGAAAGTTACAACTGCAACATCCCTTAGCAGTTATTAACGAATACTGACTCTCTTCTTTCCCTCCTGCTTTCCTCTAGTAAAAGTGGAAAATCATCTTGTGATTCTCCCATCATAACTATAAAATACAATTCCTCCTGGCTGCAAAGACATTCTTAAAGGAATACAAAGCATTCCTTCAAACATTGGCTGTGTATTGAAAATGAAGACAAAGAGGTAGGAGTATAGCCATATCTAGATGGTGCTTTATAGCTTTAAATGTCAGTAAGGAACAACAGAGCAAGTTATTAGCACCACTCAGAATATTTCAAATCATCAGAAGGTGTCAGCAAATAACGGCATATATTTTCATTTGAAAATGTTCCCTTTTTTCTGAGCTCCTCTGTATGTAACCATAAATTTCCATTGGTGGTGTAACTTGGAGTAGACAGCACTTGTTCATTAACATTGTGCATGGAATGGTTCAAAACTTAGGTATCAAACATACAAGTTAAATTCTCCATTTTCAGTGCCAAGACAATGTGCATCTCTAGACTTCTTAATATGCTCTGAGCCTGAAATGGAAAAGACAGCAGCTGCTTTTGATGATATCCATTGCAACTCTAACAGATGGTGATGAACAATGTAGAATCAGTGTTTCCCAAAAACATTTTATAATTGAGGATCTTTACTGCCTGATTTGCCACTAGCACTCCAGTAAAAACATGTAGATTTATGCTGTATTATTACAGTTGGTCTTTGTGAGATGTAATTCATTGGATTCTTTCTTTCAGTTATGTGTTGGAGTGGTTGACATCTCCAGCATAGACTGGAGATAAGTGATATTCATATTGTTCTAACAATATGTGTTAGTTATGTGCAGGATATGGAAACAGAGAACAAATTTCTCTTTAAAAAAACAGCTGCGCTAGCAGAATTTTGCTGCCTTGCAGCAGGTTTTATGCAGGTTTATGCCTTGCAGGTTTTATGAAATTTTACTTGCTTAATTGTTTCTTTCACCTTGGCTGTCTCAATTGCCCTCTCTGGTGCCACCCTGTCTTTTTCACTTAGTCTCAGTAAAAATGAATCCTTCAAGGATATTTCTAACACTCCCAGCAGTACAGGGCAGAAGAATTTTTCCAATATTTCTGAAATGTGATCTGAGGGTTCAAAACGAATCACCTGCCCAGGTGTTGTGGTTTAACCTGGCAGGAGCCAAACCCCACCAGCCGCTTATTTACTCCCCCCGCCGGTGGGGCGGGNAGGACATGGAATCACATCTCCTTACTAAGCATTTTATTTGTGCTCAATACAGTAAAAATAGGTTGCCTTTTGATCTTTATGTTATGGCAATGATTCTACGATATTGGGTAATAATTATATCACCCAAAATGTAAATAAAAAATAAAGAACAATAAGGAGTACTTACTTAATCTGCTCTTTGAAGAGCACCAGATGGGAGTGGAATTAAGCATTTGGAATATGTCCTGCAGGATGATCTTTTCTGTTTTTGGAATGGATATTACAATAAAAAGCAGTGTACTTTGAACAAAGAATAATGCTTTATTTTTTTTTCTACATTCCTGTCCATTTGATTAAATACTGGTTATAACAGTGCTGGAACACAGAAGTTGGGGGAATTAGGTGGAGGAAGTGGGAGGTAACGTAGAAGAGATTATTTTCATATTATTGTGTGTAGTTATTTCTGTTGTGCTCACCATATAAACAGATGTTGAAAACTAGGAAGTGTTTCAAAAAAATTATTCAAGGCCTCAGAAACTTGCAATGCAGCAAGACCCTAAAGCAGCACAATCTATTTAACTTAACAAAGAGACAGTTAAGAAGGGAGTCAGTAGTTATCTGCACAGAGAGGTTTTTGATGGTAAAGAGCTCTTTCATCTAGCAGACAATGTTATAATAAAATTCTCTGGTTATGAGTGGATGCTGGGTAAATTCAGCTTGAAATTAAAGTGCAGGTTTGTAAATTAAAGTTCAGGATTGTAGGCAGGTAGCTGCTGCAGCAACTTCATGAGAAGTATGATGAACTCACTCGGTCCCGATAAGTCTCAACTTGGGATGTGTCTTTGAAGTATAAATGATTTACCCAATCAAAGCGGAAGGAGGAATTATTTGAATGAAATTCTATGGTCTGTATTGTGTAGGATGTCGGACTGGAGAACATTATGTGTCCCTCCTGGACCTAAAATCTATGAACCTAGAACTAGAATATTTAAGGGGCTGGTTTTAACATAAATCACAGGTCTTTAACACAGTTGTGGCAGGATAAAGTGTCTTTTAAGTAAGAGTAAATGTAATTTATGCACACTTAAAAGGCACTTTACACTGCCTGACTAGTGTGAAGAGACCTTGTTACAGTGACAATAAATCCACAGTTGTTTGGGAATAAAAGGGACCTTCACGATCATCTGGTGTGACTTATGGCAGAACAGAAGCTATAGAACTTCATACAGTATTTCCCACATCAAGCCCAATGACGTGTGCTAGATCTTTTGGAAAGGCATTCTGTTTTGTCTTCACATCAGCTTCTTGATTCCCTGTGCTCGAAATCTAGCACACCTCTAAATTTCATTTTCAAAGAGAAGCCTGTTAGGTGGAGTGGAAGATTTTTCACTGCCTTTGACATTCACAGACTGCCTTTATCTGGTGAATTTTGAGGAAAATGGGAGTAAAAGTAGGTGATCTGCTTTTAAGAGAGGGACTGAAAAATGCACTTTCTCCACTGCACTATTTTTCCTCTGAATAATCACAATGGAAGTTATTAGGTTAGCTTACTGAAACTTGTAAAGATGATTAGTTGTACAGAGAAACATGGTCTTTTTGATTCTGACTTAAAAGCTTGCTTTTGTTTGACTGGGTTACGAAGATGTAAATTAGAGTCAGAGCTAACAGCCTAAATGGTTTTGAATAACCATTATATCACACTGCATTGCCTTACTCCGGGGCATGCTACAGTTGCCTTGAAACATTATCAGTTTTAAGATTACGATCTGTCCCAGTACAGTCTAGAGGATCAGTTAATCTCCTCCTGAATGTAGTTGCCATGCTGTGGGAGCCGGATCAGGATCCAAAGTAAAAATCTGTTGTCATTAGATGGGACCACCAAGGTTTCTTAGCATGAGTTTGCCAGACTTGTCTGGCACAGGTCCACAAACATGAACACATGTTTGGCAACAAGTTTCTCCACTCAAACATCCCTTTCAAAGAAGAAAAGATGAATTTAAATTTAATCTTTTTATTTAATTTATTGTAGTTCATTTACTTTCATTACATCTGTTTTGTACTGCTATTTTGTCTTGTCTCTCTGCCCACTGGCTTCTAAGTCATATGCTTTTCCGCAGAATGAACAGCCTTTACCTGGTGTCTAAAAATAAATACTTGCAGGAGACTTGTGAGTGGTGATGCTGGAAACCATATTATGCTAAAAAGTTATTTTCTGAAGTGAAGTAACAATACCTACATCAGCAATAATATCTATCGGGTGTCCACCACCTGCTTTCCTGAAGCTGAAGGAAGTTGTGAAAAGCTCACATTTGTTGAGGGAAACAGTTTTAGTTATAAATTTCATTACCATTCCCATCACCACTGAAGAAGGCTGGAAATTAATGGACAAGTAATTTGTGGGAGCAGCACTTTTGCCTGTTGCTCTAGTATGACAGTGACATAGATATTTGTGTTTTGGGGGAATAAGAGAAAAAGAGGCTTCCTACTGTTGTCAGGATAGTATCTGCAAGAAGGGGTTTTTCCCCTTCTTAGTGACCATGGTAAATATTGGAAAATGAGAGGAAAATATATTCATGTGCAAATGAAAAGGTCACAGAAGAACACAGTGGAATGAGTTCTCATCTGAACTGGACCTTTGAATTTTTTAATGTATCAATAATAGGATCCTTTGTTTTAATTTACTAACTAGACTACTTCACCTAACTCCTTTTTCAATCTATTTGTGTAGTCAAGATATTGTTATTAACGTTACATGTTTTGAAACTAGGTTTTCATACCAGCTGTTAAAAGAGTAGATAGATATAAAGATAAAAAATGGTCATAAAAGATATGTTACATAGAACTTGAAAATCTCAAATGATAGGGATTATTGATGAACTTTTGAAGTGTTGCCAAACATTATTACTGCAGTGATGTTTATGGATTTAATGCACATACAGGATACTTTGCTTGGGAAAATTCAATAGATCCTGCTGAAAGTTCCTGAATCCCTAATTAGTGGAGTACTTTACAGAGGCTTTTTGGCTGAAGGTGTCTATACGAGAGAAAACTGCAATACACTTCTCAGCAAAGCATCATGAACTTTCCTGGAACTGGTCTCAAACAAAAGCAGTGAAAGAAAGGCCCCGTCAGGGACTGGGACAGCTCTCATAATGCTTCTTCCCAGATTTCTCAGCTACCTAAGTTTGGTCTTTGATGTGTACTGAAAAAAATCTTGGAGCTCTTTGCAGAATTTCTTCCTTTCCTGTCAGTCCGAGGTCTGTTCTGTAATGTCTGTAGCCTTTAAATCCAGTCATGAGATACTTGTTCTCATTTTTTCTTGAGCAGTGCTGCTTGCTGGATATTACTTAGTATGGCGTTTCATATGTATGTATGCCAGACAATAAGCAACCAGCAAAAAGTGCAATCCTTAGCAAAATTTAGAAATATCTCTGGAAGGGAGATAACACAGAGAAAAGATTGTGTTAAGGATAAGAAAGACAATGGTTGAATTGTAAAAATAAATGATTGACGTTTTTTAGCTAGGAAAGCTTCTTCAAAGCTGCAAGAAAAATCATGTTTTAATGTTATGAATAAAATCAAGTGTCAGTAGCCAGCCTCTGATGGCAATGCTTGAAGTCAGTGCTACACACTGGAGAAATTCAGCAGTAGGTTGCTTTCTGTATATTTGCTGTGTAATAGAGTTAGTTACTCAGGATGACTGTCATAGTGATTTATACCTTGTGCATTACATTCATATTTATTATTACTACAACTTCTTAAATATGCTAGTTTTTTCACATAGATACAGTCCAGAAAACCAAATTCATGCTACAGAGAAAGTGGGTAAATAATATTTCATTAAATGCTTCCCCAATAATTAATTATTCTGCAAGAGAAAGCTCAATGTATTCTTTCGCAATCATTCAGTATCAAAAATCTTTTTAGATCTTTATTGAAAACTTCCATCTACTATCATCTAACTTGTTAAGAACTCTTCGTACAACATATATTTGCCTTCTGCATTGAAAAAGAACCCTGCTTCAAACAGCTGAAACTAAGATAAAAATGTTCAGATAAAACCTGGTAAAATGTAATGAAAGCATAGAGAAAGAAGACTGTCTGTTGTTTATCCAGAAAATATGTACTCAGAAAAGTGAAATGTCAATGACTTTAAGTAATTTTTAGTGGGTAAGAAATAGCCATACTAATCACTTCTCTAACATTTAAATAGGAGAAAATATATACTTTTATTTATCTCCTAAAAGACTCTGTCAGACTGCTTGACTGAACATTTTAAGGTGTGACAGAATAAGACTAACACGAAAATATTGTATTCTTTTAGTGATTTAGAAACAGGGGGGTGAAAAAATCAGTAAATGCATGCTAAGTTACAGAGGTCATCAAATGAAAAATAGCATATGTTTTTGGCCACTGTTTCAGTTCAAAAGATGACAACAAGTCATCAATCTAATAAAAATGATACTTCACTTTTCAAAAAAAAAAAACATTGCGAGATTTCTATTTTAATCAGTACAACCTCTTTGTAGTTGGAAGATCATGAGCTCATGTTGATTAGGTTTAATGAACAATAAGCAAAACACATTTCAGGTAGTTCTATCAGTTCCCTGGAGGACCTTGAAGTATTATATAAATATTTCATTCAACAAAAGTAGGTGTAAAATGAGATGTAGCTCACCTCATATGATTTTGTAAGTCGTTATTTGTATGTTCTCCTACCTACTTGCTTGAAAATTGACACAGATTTGACACAGAAACCTTTTGCTAAACCTTGGTGGAATAATGAGTACACACTCAGTTGGCTTGGGGCATAGGTTTGCAGCACAGGGACCCACAACGAGATGCATTACAGCATTTACAGAAGTGCAAAAAAGTGCTACAGCTTTGCAGCTTCTAACCTGTTTTTGATTACAGACCCTTACACCTTCCTCAAGGAAATATGAACATGTAATGAACATAAGACTACTGATAACAGACTTTTTTCTTGGTTGTTTTATTCCTTAGAAGTAATTCACAGATTCGTGTACACACACTCTGCAAATATGGGATAAATCTCTAGAATATTTTACAAAAATATGACTATAAAAATGTGAGCCAAATTACTGGGTGGCTACCTAGACTGGATGAAGGAATACTGCAGCTAGAGTTTAATTTTTGGCACTTCCTTAACCCTCAGCACAGCCTCCTGCAAGAGAAAGGGCACATATGTGTAGCAAAAGTTTTTTCATCTTATACCCGCCTGGGAAATGTCCTGCTGTAGCCCAGGTTTCCCAGCATCTTTCCTGAGGTTCCTGACACTGCTGAGGAGGTGAGTGAGGATCTCTGTTATGAAAAGTGGGAAGAATTTGTGACTTCTGAAGGAAAGATGGGTCTTAGAAGAAACTTTGCACCAAGTAGGGTGTTGAGACTATCCCAGCCTTTTGATAGTGCACTCCTTTATCAGCCTTTAAATCTTTTTTTTCTCCATGTCTTAACTTCCCTGTGTGGGACTCTTTATTGTCTATCATTGTGGCTCCTTCACCTTGCAGCAGAGTTGAAGACAACTGGTTAATGATAATCACTGTTTCATCCATGTGTTTAAATTACATGTATATTTGCAAGTGAAAGAGGAGAGGAGAGGAGAGGAGAGGAGAGGAGAGGAGAGGAGAGGAGAGGAGAGGTTTGTCTGGGTGCATGACCTTTGCCTTGTGATTCATTGATCAAAGCATCATGGTAGGAACAAGAATACAAGTTAACAGTCTCCCAAGCAGCCAACTGCTTCTGCTTTATGTTGGCTGTACCATTACATCTTCATGGATGGAGGCATATCTTGTTCAGGCCCATTTTCTTCTTCCCTCCCTTTACATTGTACTTCCTCCTTCTTTCTTCACTGCAGCCATAGTCCCGAATGAAGGACTCCAGCTTCACAAAGTCCTGTGCTAGATTGCTACTGGTGGCAGCAGAAAATGCAGTCATTTCACAGGCAGCAAACCCACAACCTGTGCCTGCCATAGGTACAGCACCCCCTGGACCAAGACCAAGGCAGATCAGCATGGATGGTGACTTGCTCACTAATGCAGAACATGACCAAGTATTTCACATGGGACAAAGGGTAAGTCATCCACCCCAAAGAGTCCTTGCTGCATGGTAGGAGAGGCAGAGATGCTCTGAGTTCACCTCATCTCCCACCCCAAGGCCTTCTTCAGCTGCAGGTAGAAGACTCTATCCAGCTTTGGCTCTACAACAACTAAAATAAATGTTGGTACAATTACAGTGAAGACGTAGAAGAATGGGCTTTTTCTTCCTTTGTACGTCATAAGTCTGTCCTGTTGCTCACCCTCTGTGAAATGTGGAAGCATGGTTACCTGACAAATGAAGAGAAAATGCCACACTTACACAATTGCTTTAAATAGTCACTGTAATACTTCAGTGGTTGCACACAAGAACCAGTTCTTTACAGTCATTCAGGTTNTCAGTACAACCTCTTTGTAGTTGGAAGATCATGAGCTCATGTTGCTTAGGTTTAATGAACAATAAGCAAAACACATTTCAGGTAGTTCTATCAGTTCCCTGGAGGACCTTGAAGTATTATATAAATATTTCATTCAACAAAAGTAGGTGTAAAATGAGATGTAGCTCACCTCATATGATTTTGTAAGTCGTTATTTGTATGTTCTCCTACCTACTTGCTTGAAAATTGACACAGATTTGACACAGAAACCTTTTGCTAAACCTTGGTGGAATAATGAGTACACACTCAGTTGGCTTGGGGCATAGGTTTGCAGCACAGGGACCCACAACGAGATGCATTACAGCATTTACAGAAGTGCAAAAAAGTGCTACAGCTTTGCAGCTTCTAACCTGTTTTTGATTACAGACCCTTACACCTTCCTCAAGGAAATATGAACATGTAATGAACATAAGACTACTGATAACAGACTTTTTTCTTGGTTGTTTTATTCCTTAGAAGTAATTCACAGATTCGTGTACACACACTCTGCAAATATGGGATAAATCTCTAGAATATTTTACAAAAATATGACTATAAAAATGTGAGCCAAATTACTGGGTGGCTACCTAGACTGGATGAAGGAATACTGCAGCTAGAGTTTAATTTTTGGCACTTCCTTAACCCTCAGCACAGCCTCCTGCAAGAGAAAGGGCACATATGTGTAGCAAAAGTTTTTTCATCTTATACCCGCCTGGGAAATGTCCTGCTGTAGCCCAGGTTTCCCAGCATCTTTCCTGAGGTTCCTGACACTGCTGAGGAGGTGAGTGAGGATCTCTGTTATGAAAAGTGGGAAGAATTTGTGACTTCTGAAGGAAAGATGGGTCTTAGAAGAAACTTTGCACCAAGTAGGGTGTTGAGACTATCCCAGCCTTTTGATAGTGCACTCCTTTATCAGCCTTTAAATCTTTTTTTTCTCCATGTCTTAACTTCCCTGTGTGGGACTCTTTATTGTCTATCATTGTGGCTCCTTCACCTTGCAGCAGAGTTGAAGACAACTGGTTAATGATAATCACTGTTTCATCCATGTGTTTAAATTACATGTATATTTGCAAGTGAAAGAGGAGAGGAGAGGAGAGGAGAGGAGAGGAGAGGAGAGGAGAGGTTTGTCTGGGTGCATGACCTTTGCCTTGTGATTCATTGATCAAAGCATCATGGTAGGAACAAGAATACAAGTTAACAGTCTCCCAAGCAGCCAACTGCTTCTGCTTTATGTTGGCTGTACCATTACATCTTCATGGATGGAGGCATATCTTGTTCAGGCCCATTTTCTTCTTCCCTCCCTTTACATTGTACTTCCTCCTTCTTTCTTCACTGCAGCCATAGTCCCGAATGAAGGACTCCAGCTTCACAAAGTCCTGTGCTAGATTGCTACTGGTGGCAGCAGAAAATGCAGTCATTTCACAGGCAGCAAACCCACAACCTGTGCCTGCCATAGGTACAGCACCCCCTGGACCAAGACCAAGGCAGATCAGCATGGATGGTGACTTGCTCACTAATGCAGAACATGACCAAGTATTTCACATGGGACAAAGGGTAAGTCATCCACCCCAAAGAGTCCTTGCTGCATGGTAGGAGAGGCAGAGATGCTCTGAGTTCACCTCATCTCCCACCCCAAGGCCTTCTTCAGCTGCAGGTAGAAGACTCTATCCAGCTTTGGCTCTACAACAACTAAAATAAATGTTGGTACAATTACAGTGAAGACGTAGAAGAATGGGCTTTTTCTTCCTTTGTACGTCATAAGTCTGTCCTGTTGCTCACCCTCTGTGAAATGTGGAAGCATGGTTACCTGACAAATGAAGAGAAAATGCCACACTTACACAATTGCTTTAAATAGTCACTGTAATACTTCAGTGGTTGCACACAAGAACCAGTTCTTTACAGTCATTCAGGTTTCTGGAGTTCTCTTTTTGACTGGGAAGTAAGAGATAGGCTAAGAGATGTTTTAGGCTTAGACAACGGCAGCATCAGATTCTGTGATATCTGCCGAAGACCCAGGTAGAGATGGAAAATTTATCTCTGCTCTGACTATTGATTTAATCTGAGCTAGACATGAGTGGTCATAGACCAGTCATTTAGCAAGTCTATTTATGCTGACTTTGCTAATTTTATTTTCCAGTGTGTACTCAGGAACAGCAGTCTAAAAAAAAGCTGTGCCAGAACAAATCCTTCCAGTGGTCTTTGCAACTACATTGCCTCTCATTTGTTTTTGCTATTGGAAAGATGGATGGTTTGTTTTGACATAAGAGAAAAATTGATTTTTTTATGTAGCAATAACTATGAAGAATTGGAAGTTTAGATGAAGAGGCTAGTCTTTCTTACTGGATTAAGAAGAAATAGATACAATTTAATGACTAAAAGTGTTAGTATACTGTTGTGGAGAAAAAATATTTGAGTTATATATCTGACTTTTTTCCATTGATTGTTTTTCATAATCACATATTGGATTTGTTTTCATATATTGTGTTTTCTTTGCCAAACCAGATTATTTTATTTACCTCTGTGAAAACTATCATATAATATACACACTAGTATGACTGTTCTCAAAGGAAAAAAAAAACTAAACAGAAAAAACCCCACAAGACTATTAAACTAGTATAATAAACCTCTTTGGAAACACAGCAGACTGAAAAGTGTTAATATTTAATTTCTGGCAGGGCTTGCTTTTACATTTTCTCTAAATATATCTGCTATAATGCAATTTACATGATTGTTAAGTAGCTTGGAATTAAATAAGTCAGAAGTTTGTGTTTAACGTAAAAGTGACATTCTCAGAAATGAACTCTGGTTTGTGATTGTACTTTCCCTGTAGACGTGTCAGAACCTATATTTTACTTCCAGAGGGGCAAAATGCCTCTTAAGTCCTCAGCCTTAATGCACCAAGAAATGTGGGTTTTGGCCCCTATCTGAATGCATCACACAAGGTTATGAAGTTTCTAAGTTATAAAATAATGTAAATCCCTTGCAAATTAAAAAAAAAGAATCTCTGTTCAATGTTCTTTTAAACTCATAACACAGTGAATCTGAGATAAAGTTTAAAACGTAGGAGACATAATGCCATAAAATTACCTTAAAACCTTTTTGAATTTACATTTTCTTATGCAGGTCTTACTTCTGAGAAGAAGGATGTTGGCTGGATGGTGGTGCCTTCCACTGTTTCACAACTGTTTTTAAGCCTACCTCTCTGTGTATTTGAATGTACATTTAAAATATTCAGAGAAGCTAAGTAATTTATTATATTCCTGCTGATCTCCCTTCCCCCACCCCAAATATTCTTTCGAAAACATTTAGTGAAACCCTAAAATGCTTAAACATAAATAACTAAGTATAAGTACAAAAGGTTTATCTAGTATAGCACATTTAAGGAATCAATAAAGACCATTAGTTGTTTTAATTAAAAACAGACAATAGATGGCTTTCAAGTAAAAAATTCAACAACTTCACTTATCTCCTCAGACTGGTCCTGCCAGAAGAAATAGTACTTTCAAAATACTAACAATTGAAAACCCATTGATTGCCATTACTACCAAAGAAATGAACCCATGAAACACCAGTCAATGCCTGTGTGTCTTCAGGAGATAATCACAATTGCTAAATTTGGTTATCTGCTTGCTTTCAGTACTGTATCATATTTGTTTCTTGTTAAAGTTGTATTGATCTTCCCTCACACAACAATTTTTCAATTACTTAGCATGCTGACAAGGCAGCACTGTCACAATGGATGCGGCCAATTAAGAAGCCAACATTGTGAGAGGCATAAAATTTTTTTTATAGGTTATGTTATTGATGAGGTGCATGTACCTTGAAGCAGAATTATTGAATATTATTTAGGAATTCCCAAACTAGCAAAGTCACATGCTCATTTTGTCACTGTTAGCATCTTATTAGTTCATTGCTACTTTAAAGAGGTTGTTTATTTTGCTCTTTAGGAGATAAATACGTGTTTATCCACCATTGACCTAGAAATAAGGTGTAATTCATTCAGTGTAGTAACTATGAACGATACCCCTGGTGTATCTCCTAGAGTCATGAAGAGGAACATGCTGAGAAGTCTTAGGGAGTGATAGAGCCAGTCTAGATCTACAAGTTAGACATATCAACCTGGCTTATTTCCCTTCCCCTTCCAAGTAGAATCCCAAACTGGCAGTCTGCACTCCTGTTCTCTACATGTTAGCATCTTGGGGGCAAATCCCTTTCTATCTCCCTTTGTTCCCAGTCCCCAAGCTCCAAATGATCCCTCCTGTCTTGTAGTAGTGAGATACTAACTCAAAGTGAGTCAGGATGGGTGGAAATGGGCTCTGCAATCCTGAAGGCTGTGATGACTTTGTGCCCAAAAGCAGCTACAAGTGGAGACTTGACCTGGGGGCAAGGTGCTGCAAGCCACACTTGTCCTACAACCACCTCTCACTTTTTCACCCCAGGCCCTCTGTCTGGAGTGGGACTGCTCTGAGAACTGAAGCGTGCAGACACCATGGGAAGGAGGGCAACACCCTCATGGCACCTTGTGGTGCCTAGGGAGGGCTTTCAATCATTTCAAGACACCAGCAAGGAGTGGAGGGAGCTGTTAAAGCTGTTAAGCAATGATTATCCCTTTTTCAGGGGGAAGGGAAGTGTGCGGGCTACAGGAATTTTTCACCCGGGACCGGAGACTATGATGGAAGAGTTTGTCTGGTATCCCACTCTTTCCAAAGCTTCAGAGATGTAAGCAGGGCTACAGCAGGCAATTCTGCCCCATTCAGAGACAGGACCACTAGACCACTTACCATTATTTTTCAAATGACTGAAAGCTGTGCTTTCCTTCTCTAAAACCACAGTAGCTATCTTTAATTTAGTACATTTATAGAATCATAGAATCATAGATTTGTTAAAGTTGGAAAAGACCTCTAAGATCATTAAGTCCAACCGTCAACCCAACTCCACCATGCCCACTAAACCATGTCCCTAAGCACCTCATCTACACATCTTTTCAATACTTCCAGGGATGGTGACTCCACCGCTGCCCTGGGCAGCCTGTTCCAAGGCTTGACCACTCTTTCAGTAAAGAAATTTTTCCTAATATCCAATCTAAACCTCCCTTGACACAACTTGGGAGAAGAGACCAACCCCCACCTCACTACAACCTCCTTTCAGGTAGTTGTAGAGCACAATGAGGTCTCCCCTCAGCCTCCTCTTCTCCAGGCTAAACAACCCCAGCTCCCTCAGCCGCTCCTCATAAGACTTGTGCTCCAGACCCTTCACCACCTTCGTTGCCCTTCTCTGGACACGCTCCAGCACCTCCATGTCCTTCTTGTCGTGAGGGGCCCAAAACTGAACACAGGATTCAAGGTGCGGCCCCACCAGTGCCGAGTACAGGGGCACAATCACCTCCCTCCTCCTGCTGGCCACACTATTCCTGATACAGGCCAGGATGCCGTTGGCCTTCTTGGCCACCTGGGCACACTGCCGGCTCATGTTCAGCCGGCTGTCAACCAGCACCCCCAGGTCCTTTTCCTCTGGGCAGCTTTCCAGCCACTCTTCCCCAA